>WNWU01012599.1:29135-55584 GCA_012654045.1 Ptyas mucosa
GGCAGCTACTATCCTAGCTCTACTATTGGTATTGTATTATATATAAGGACCATTTCTGTAGGAAGCCTACGACTGAGGTTGATACTGCTCTTTCCCAAGTTACACATATCCCTAACCCTCTTCCTGACATGGTGAGTTTGTAAAATAAGTGTGTTGTGATATTAAGGCCCTGTGTGTATGTGTGTGTGGAAAGGAAGTGATTATGTTTTTCTTACACATGACTAGTCAACATGCATCAGTATAATCAACTCTTGCAACCCATATGAGAACTGAGACAACACACACACACACACACACAAAATACTTATTTGGAGGCAGCTAAACCCACCACAAACTCCCCATTTGCAGCATCTGCTCCAGATGGAAAGCAAGAGTTGGAGATTCAAATCATTCTCTTCTCTAGGAATATGATTTCAGTATGGGGTTTTTTTTTTTTTGGCTTTGGATGTTTTTAGCAAAGGGTCTACTAAGTAATAATATCTTGCACAGTAGTTCCCAATGTTGTGTCAGTGTCCAAGACATCCCCCTTGTCCCTGCGGAAGGATTTGAAGATGTCAAGAATCCCAGGGGACCTAGCAGCATCAGGACACTGAATAGGGACACTTTAGGTCAAGTATGCTCCCGCCAAAAACGCATTGTCTATGCACGGGGTCGTTACTTTAGACCTAAGCCAACTCCACAACCTAAGGTTCCTTCCTTGACATTCCCAGCAGAGGGGGGAATAGATAAGGAAAATGGAGCCTTGCAACAATTACACAAAGGAGATTACATACCCTGCATCTTATCATGCTATTCCTGTCAAACCACAACTATGGGTTAGAACAAAGGCTACAATTCTCCTTGAAAGGGATAGTACAGATAAAGTACCCATCTCACCAATACAAGAAGATTTTTATGAGGCATTCAAAAGATTGGGAAAAAGTCGCCTTCCTATTGCAGGCCCAATTGCTACAGGTGTAGACCTCATAGGGACAGCTTCCTTGTGTGTAAAGAGACATCAGAAACTTGGTAGGCCTGTAGGATCCCTGACAGAAGAACAATGTCAGCCAGAAATATATTTGGCCCTAAGATGAACTTTATGGATGTAAAAATTAACAAAAGGTATTTTTCCCTCTGCCCAGCACATATTTCAACAAAAGGTTACTTTCTCAACACCACCAGAAATGAGCTTTAAAAAGGAAAAGTGGGGAGGATGGAATCTGTCCTCTGAAAGCTGTCCAAGCCCATTTCAGCCCCCACGATTTCCTGTCTGGTTCAACTTGAAATCCAAATCAGGTTTATGTATTCATTTTCCACCTGGGAATACTACCTCACGATATCTTTTTGAAGGACCAATCCTCAGAGATAAACAAAAGGACCCGTCACTAGAAGTCCCATTGCAGCCATTGGCAGGAATGTTTGTGGCAGGGACTTTGGGGGTCTGGACTAATGAAAACAACCATAGGCTCCATGCTTTCTCCATGAACATAGGAGTATACTAGAAAAAAAAAGGAGTATTCTTCTTGTCTGGATAGAATGCATATTTGTGCTTGCCAACAAATTGGACAGGTACATGTACTTTGGCTCACCTTTTTCCTAAAGTAGGTGTTGCCAGTGGAGAACATTCTATTCCTGTTCCCCTTATGGGACATGTTCAAAAGAGGGTCCCGATATTGATCCCACTATTAATGATTATGGGATTGGGAACTGCTGTTGGAACTGGGGTGGCAGGATTGACCCACTCCTTAATACAGTTCCGGCAAATATCAGAGGAGCTTCAAGAAAGCCTGAATCAAATTGCTGGAACCTTGGTCGAAGTCCAAGATCAGATAGATTCCTTAGCGACCGTCGTTCTCCAAAACCAACGTGCTTTAGACCTCCTGACGGCTGCAAAAGGTGGAACATGTGTATTTTTGGGAGAATACTGTTGTTTCTATATGAACAAGTCAGGTGTGGTCAGGGAAGGTGCTAAGGAATTGCAGGATAGGGCATCCAAGATAGGTCAGAGGTTACAAACAACTGATCTGTGGTTTTCTTGGGTGCCTGGATCCGGATGGATTAAACAAATCATATTCTTGTTCATATGTGCAATAGCTGGTCTAGTGTTCATTCCATGTGTAATCCCCATACTCAGACAGCTATCAATCAGAACAGTAAAGGAGATTCAAGTTGAGAAGGAACTAGCTCTGACAGAACATTTTCTTAATCAACTTGGTCCCTATCCTGTGGAAGTACAGACAGATTCTGAGGCAGACCCATATGTGGACATGGGACCGATAGAAAGATGGAGAGAATCTCCCTAAGAATCAAGAGAGTTAAAACAATCATGAATAACCTGTCCTTTGCTTTCTTACTTATATATTTTGTTAGTAACTTATGTATGGTAGATTTGTTGATTGGAACTTTGTATACTCAGTAGTACCTTAATAATAGAATAGTGGAAGTTTCTGCATAGAAAAACTTCCAGAGGGGGGAATAAAGTAGGAAATGCGGGTCCAGCTAGATGACCACTGAAGGGCCCTCTAATAATAATGATGATGATGAATGCGGGACCTACTAAATGACCACTGGATTTCCAAATGTATCCAGTGGATAAGTAAAAGAGCCAGCCAAATTCCTCTGCATAAGCAACATTCTGTAACAAGGGCCTCTCGCTTGTCAGGAGGAGCGATATCTTGGGTAATATACTGTTTGAAGGTTATAAATGTCAAGGATACCAAAATAAGACAGTGAGTCTCATTCAACAAAGATAATATTGAATACATGGTCCGGTAATCTTCAGAAGAGTTATGATTGTTTGGCAAGACATGTAAGAACTTCATAATCAGGAAGATGTCATTTCTTGTAACAAATGTTTTTAGTAATTAAAACGGCTGAGTTCATAGAATCCTTTGTTTGAAATTGTATAAAGATTGTGGTCTAAGGATCATAGGTTGTTCAGACTTCCAGGTACGAATCGGACTCTGAACCTATTGCAATAAATCTGATTCTGTTTGCCCTATGGGATGTTTCTCAATCTCTTCATTTCATAACAGTTTGGAAGACGTCTTCATCAGACTCTTCCTCACTGTCGGTCTGAATTGCTTCACAGTGCACCGGTGTCGACCTGGGTGTTGCTTGCGCTGGTGCTGGTCGTTGCAGGGTCTCCGCAGCCTTGGTTGAGGATTCATGTGCTCTCGCTTCGTCGAGAGCGATGTGGAGCGTGAGGTTGGACCTGGCGAGCAGTCTTCTCTGTAGGCAAATATCTCTCACGCCGCAGATTAGTTGCTCTAGGAGCGCATCATCGAGGTCTCGGTACTCACAGTGCGTCACTGCCTTGCGCAGGGCGGCCATGTAAGCGCTGATCGGTTCGCCTTCTCGCTGCAGTCGTTGTCGGAACTCATACCTCTGTACGAATTTGGATGGTACTGGGGCGTAGTGGGCCTTCAGCGAAGCCTGCAAGGCCTGCCACGATACTGTCTGGACCGGGGTTGGCTCCGATAGCAACTCAGCCATGTCGAAAACCTCCGGTCCACAGTGGCTCAGGAATAGCACTTGCTTCCTGTTGTCGGAGAGGCCCTGTAAATCGCTGGCCTCCAGGAAACATTCGAACTGAGCCATATACGACCCCCACTTCTCTCGGGCTGGGTCAAAAGGCTTTGGCGGTACATATGCAGACATCGTGGTAGTCCTGCTCTGTATGGGGCACATCCACCTGGCTGAATCCGTCATCATCAGCTCTTTCTCGGCTTGCTTCTCATTGCCTCAATTCCACCTTTGTCGCCAATGTTAAGTTGGGCGATTGAGGAGGCAGAAGCAAGGTAGTGCATGACAACAGCTCTTTAATGTAGTGTGAACTACATTCACACTAAGAGCCATAAAAGAGCATGCGCAAGATGGCGGTTCCCCGAAGTGCCGGCTGAGATTGGGATGTAAGAACGAGCGACAGGAAGCCGGGGGGAAGCCGTTTTTCCATTCATCGGCACTCTGCCCGATATGCTGAGCCTCCGGCAGTTGAAATGAGCTGTCTCTGGCAAAAGACGGCTCTCGGATGACCTGAGGAGGGCGATGAGAGGATTGCATCAGCTGGGCGCCGCTGGGAGGGCATCGTCGGCCTCTGCAACAGCGCCGCGGCCGTTAGAGCCTTATCGGCCGGATCGGCGCTATCAGACGCTGCATACACTCGGCGACTTTACATCTACATCGGGGGAGGCTACAGGCGCTATGGCTGCTTTAAGATCATTAGCCCCCCTGATGAATCCGCTGAGATTAACGCAGCGGGTATTGCGGAGGCCTTGTCGATGGCGGTGAGTGCCACACTGGAGATGAGAGGCCGGGAAGATCTGGGCTGTAACAGCCCAGCGAGGACAGGCTTTGACTGTGGGGTGGGTGGACCTGAAGAAGATCTGGGGGGTTGGGAGTTGGCCGGAGGGGAAGTGGTAATTATCCATCTTGCTCTTCCTTGGGGTCTCTCCCTCCCCCATTTTTGTCACCCCCCCCGGGCTGTTGCCTGCCTTGGTTTGGCCCGCTTGTTTTACTCATCCTCAGTTTGCTGGGACTTTCGTCATCTCCCTCCTTTTTGAACTGCTATCTGATCCTTGGCTCCTCTCCCATCGCGATGTGTTACATCTCATCTTTTTACCCAATCCTGGTGGACTGCTGCTGCATTATGTTCCAGGAACTGTTCTATAACTCCGCTGGTGGTTGTTTCCCACCTAACCACGAGAGGGTGGTTGCGGCTGGTTCCTCGGGACTCACTCACCGCAGCTTTTGGATTCCCCACCGCTGTGAGAGAGTGGTGGTCATGCCAGCCTGGTTTAACTCCTATTTTATCTTCACTATCCCTCGTTTACCATCTTGGTTCCCTGTTGCTGTCTTCCACCCACTTCTCATATTTATTATGGCTTACACTTCGGTGACCCTCCTCGCTCTGCGAGATGCCCCCCTCTCGCAGACAAGGCCTTCGAATTTATCGAAGGCCTACCTCAAGGATGGGTTTTGGAACCCTGAGTGGTGGCATGCTTCTAAGCGTGGTTTGAGGGTTTTTTTAATTAATGCTTTTAACCAAATTTTAAGGGGACCCGGGAGGCGGGTGGTGCGGTTCAGCAATGGGGCCCGTCGGATGGTTGTGGGGGGAGGGAGGGAGGGGGAGGGAATGAAGAGGCTCAGTGGAGAAAGGGTCTTCCAATCCCTGTGACAGTTGGGAGAGGCAGAGGTCGGGAGGGGGGGCTAGGAGAGCGCCCCCGCTTCGTTCAAGCGGTGGCGCTCTCCTGCCCCCTCAGCTCATCCTGCTCCCCCGTTGGCGATGGAGTGCGGAGCCCTGGACTCCGGCTGGTATACTTAAATGCCAGGTCTGTGGTGAACAAGGCCCTCCTCATTCAAGATCTTATAGACGAGGAGGGCGCGGACCTGGCTTGTATCACTGAGACCTGGCTGGGGCCTGAGGGCGGTGTCCCTCTTGTGGATTTGTGTCCCCCAGGTTTTCGGATACTACACCAGCCGCGACTCCAGGGGAGGGGTGGAGGAGTGGCGGTAATTATTAAGGAAAGTCTTAGTCCGAGGGAGGTCACTGTGCCTCAGATAGGTGGGTGTGAATCCCTCCTTTTGAAATGGGACCCTGGAGTTCAGTCTGGGTTGTTGATCACGTACCTCTCCCCCAGCTGCGTGGCTTCAGCCCTACCCGCACTACTAGATGTCTTAGCCGAATTGGCGGTTGAACTCCCCAACCTTTTGGTTGTGGGAGATTTCAACCTGCCATCGGCTGGTGAGACATCTGAGTTGGTACGGGAGTTCATGACCTCCATGGCGGCCATGGACCTAACTCAGATTGTACAGGGCCCAACTCATATTGGAGGACACTCACTCGACCTGATTTTTCTCTCTGGACAGTGGATAAATGATCGTGGGGAGGGGACTTTATCTATCGACCCTCTGTCATGGACCGATCATTCCCTCCTTAGGCTTGACTTTCCCACTGCCATCCCCCATCGCAGGGGCGCGGAGCCAGTAAAATGGTTCCGCCCCAGGCGCCTGATGGAACCCGAAAGGTTCCTGATGGAGCTTGGGTCATTTCCCGCCTCCTTAGCCCACGATTCATCCGAGGCCCTTGTCGCAGCCTGGGAGCAGGCTGCGGTGGGGGCCCTGGATCGAATCGCACCTTTGCGGCCTCTGATCCGACGCAGATCCTGGACGGCTCCTTGGTTTACCGCAGAGCTCAGGGAAATGAGGCGTCGGAAAAGATGCCTGGAGGGTGGTTGGAGATCCTCCCAATTCGAATCCGACCGAACACAACTAAGAACCCATATTAGGTCTTATCTTGTGGCGATGGAAGTGGCGAAACGTAACTATTTTGCCACTCTCATTGCATCTGCAGAAAACCGCCCAGCAGCCCTGTTTAGAGTGACCCGCTCCCTCCTTAATCAGGGAGTGAGGGAGGACCCCTTGCAGGGCCGCGCTGAGGATTTTGCACAGTTTCTGCAAGATAAAATCACTCAGATTCGGACCGGGTTGGACTCCGACTGGACAGAGTCCGTTGAGGTGACGGGGGCTAGTCTTGGTGGAGACATCTGGGTTGAGTTTGAGTCTGCTTCACTGGATGACGTGGACAGGATTATGGGTAGGCTGGGGCCCTCCACGTGTTTATTGGACCCTTGTCCCTCCTGGCTAGTTTCGGCAGCCAGAGAGGTGACTGGAGACTGGATCCAGGCTGTTGTCAATGCTTCGCTAAAGGAAGGGGTCTTCCCCGCTGCACTTAAAGAGGCAGTGGTTCGACCCCTCCTTAAGAAGCCTAACCTGGACCCTGACGTTCTTAACAACTACCGTCCAGTCTCCAACCTTCGCTTTTTAGTGAAGGTTGTCGAGTCCGTGGTGGCACAGCAATTCCCTCAATTCTTGGAGGAAACTGACTACCTCGATCCTTACCAATCTGGTTTTAGGCGTGGCCACAGCACGGAAACGGCATTGGTCGCCCTAGTAAATGATCTCTGGCGGGCCAGGGATGGGGGTTGTTCCTCCATCCTGGTCCTTCTTGACCTCTCAGTGGCTTTCGATACCATCGACCATGGTATCCTGCTGCAGCGGCTCAGGGGGATGGGGTTAGGAGGCACTGTTCTACAGTGGTTCTCCTCCTATCTCTCTGGTCGTCTGCAGTCTGTTTGGGCGGGGGGTTGGGGATCCTCCCAGAGGCCTCTCACTTGTGGGGTGCCTCAGGGATCGGTTCTCTCCCCTCTGCTCTTTAACATCTACATGAAACCGCTGGGTGAGATCATTCATGGTTTTGGGGTGAGGTATCATCAATATGCTGATGACACCCAGCTTTACATCTCCACCCCTGACCACCCTAGGGATGCCCTTTCCGTGATGTCCCACTGCCTGGAAGCGGTGCGGGTTTGGATGGGGAGGAACAGACTTAGACTCAATCCTTCCAAGACTGAGTGGCTGTGGATGCCGGCATCCCGGGATCTGGAGGTTCCATTGTTAATGATCAGGGGAGAAACTCTTGCTCCCTCCGATAGGGTCCGCAACTTGGGTGTCCTCCTGGATTCTTGGCTGTCCTTAGATGACCATCTGACGGCCGTAACCAGGGGGGCCTTCGCTCAGGTGCGTCTCGTGCGCCAGTTGCGCCCTTTTCTAGACCGGGATGCCCTCGCCACAGTCACTCACGCCCTCGTTACCTCTAGGTTGGACTACTGTAACACCCTCTACATGGGGCTGCCCTTGGGATGCGTCCGGAGGCTCCAGCTAGTCCAGAATGCAGCCGCGCGGGTAGTTACGGGGGCGTCTAGATACTCCCGTGTAACACCTCTCCTGCGTGAGCTGCACTGGCTGCCGGTGGTGCTCTGGATACATTTCAAGGTGCTGGTGCTTACCTATAAAGCCCTTCATGGCTTAGGCCCGGGCTACTTGCAGGACCATCTCCAGCCGCTCTCCCATCGTCCTGTGCGCTCTCACAGAGTCGGCCTCCTCAGGGTGCCGTCCACCAAACAATGTCGGCTGACGGCCCCCAGGAGGAGGGCGTTCTCTGTGGGAGCCCCGACCCTTTGGAATGGATTGCCCACTGAGCTCAGGACAGCCCCCAACCTTCTTTCCTTCCGTCGCAAGCTGAAGACGTGGCTCTTCCGCCAACTAGGCTGATCTGTTAGGGGGTACACTGAGATAATTTTAAATTGTTTTAATGGGGTTGTTGATTTTAATTTTTTTTTATTGTGATTTGTATTGATGTCATTTTGTAAGCCTCCTTGAGTCCCCAGGGAGAAAGGCGGCATATAAATCACAATAAATAAATAAATAAATAAATAAATAAATAAACTTCAGCAAAGGTTACAGTAACACAGCTCCCTTTATATACCTTGCCGGCCAGGGAGCTGACCAATCACAATTGACCCATTGTATTTCAAATCTCCCGCCAAAACTATATACATAACACCACCTGTGGCTAAATTCTGTTTAAGATCTTCTCTGAAGATGCTAACAGCACAGCTAGAGAAATTTCAGCATATACTGCCTCCCACACATTTGCTGGAAGTAATTTCCTTTCACACCAATGAACTGCTGTGAAAAATCACACTGTAAAACAATGTGCCTAATTCAGTAAATTTGGATAAGCTTGCTTTTGAGGTCCCAGTTTTAGCTGTCTGGTGCCAGAATGGGGAGCAACCTCAGCACTTTTTAAAAAGGGTGGACTACAACTCCCACAAACCCCCACCCAGCTGAGGAATTCTGGGAGTTGCAGTCCACTCACCTTCAAGATGCCAAGTTTGGGGGGGAAAAAAGCCCTGAGGCACCCGAAGCAAGAATCAGTGAAATGGGTCAGCTACTGATGTTCTCCTATTAGGAAGAATCGCATGGAATCATTCCATTGCTGAAAGATGGGATCACATGATCGTTTGATGACGTCAACTGGGTGCTTGTCATCGGCGGGCTGCCACTCAGCAAGGCGTCAATGGGCCTTTCCCGTCAAACGAGGCGTGATCGCAACTTGAGGCGGCTATGACGTCAATGCGCGCGATTGCGGAGAGGAAGCCATTCACTTCCTCGCCTTACGTTCCCTGCCGTCAGGGCTGTGACGTCACCCCACACACAGGAAGGAAATGATTCCGGCGGGTGTTGAAAGACGTTGAGGGAACGCTCTCTATGAAATGGGAGTTTAATAGGAGGAACTATCCCTCCCGCTCTCTTCCGGCGGAGGGATTCTGTCGCTTTATCCATTCACTAGCTGGCGGAAGGATATGATGCTGTGGGCACAGTTGCGTGCCGTGTGCAGAGAGGAAAACGATCCGGCAGAGACAGCTAGGGAGAGAGGAAGTCTGGGGGGCAGCAGCTGAGACGAAGCGAGGAAAAAAAAGGGCGACGGGCGGGGAAGGGGATGCAACGCGACCAAGGCAGCTGCTCCTTCTGCGCCGCTGACCCTACAGGCCGCCGCCGCCGCCGCCCCTCCCCCATTCTTGCAGCTCCGCTTCGGCAATCAGCTGGAGGGGCGCCAAACGACCGGAGGAAACCGGCCTCGCTGCCCGTCAGGCGTCAGAGCGGGGGCGAGACAGGCGGCGGCGACTCGAAACTACCCTCAACAGTCGGCGTTCTTAAAGGTACAGCCCGGGGGTGGGGTGGGGGGACAGCGAGAAGAGGGGACACTTTTCCGCCGGAGGACAAGAAACCACTCAAACCTCCAGCTCCTGTCAATGGATTTAAAGGGAACTCGGCCTTCTTAAAGGGGAAGTTTGTCTTCGGGCCTCATTGTGACTTAAGAGGGAGGGCCGGCTCTTAAAGGGCCGCCGGAGGACTTTGGACGCTGGATGCCCAAAGGGGAGCGCGAGCTGAGCCGAGGAAGCGCTTAGAGGCTCTTTAATGCCGATGGTGGAGAAAAAAAGTGGCTGTCTGACGAGGAGGACTTTAAAAATAATAATTTAAAAAATCAAGGTGCTTAAAGGCGAACCCGTACTTCGACAGGAAACGTCTGGCGGACTTTTAATCGGACGTTCTTAAAGGGGATGGAATGAAAGGAAACAGATTCTCTAGCCTGTACTTTTAAAGGGCAAGGTCATACCTTTTAGGAGGAATCCGGGAGATCTTAATAATATTTTTTTTAAAAACCCGTAATATTTTCAAAAGGGAACGTGGCTTCGAAAGGAAATGCCAGGGGAATAATTCTGGGAGTCCTCAGTCCTCAAAGCGAGGGGGAAGCCATTTGCCATTGTTGGCAGAAAAACCGCATCTGCAGTCTTAAAGGGGAGGCTCTTGAAGCGCTTATTAGCCCTCTCTGGGTAAATGTAAAAAGTCGTCTTCCAAGCAGAAGCCCTAAGGCTAGATGATGCTTTTTATGTGCTTTTAATGCACATAAACAAAAACAATATATCTCTTTAAATAAATACAGGCACTTAAATCAGAAGCTTCAAGGGAGAAGCAGCGAACTGGCAAGTACTACAAGTTGATTGGAAGGGATTGTCAGTTTTGTTGATTTCAAAGGATCCCATCTCTCCATTACTGATTCACCATCGGAAGGATGTAAAATTCCAATTAAAGCAAGGTTTTTTGGTGTTTGATTTCTTCTTCTGGACCCAAAGGTGATGTTGTACCTTAAAGAGTATTGTTCACCGGCACAGGCTAATTTCCTACTAAATTAGATCCATTTCCATCTTAGAATTTTCTTTCAAAAGTATTTAATTATTTTTTAATTGACTAGTCTGGCCTTGAGGAAGTAAAAAAAAAAAGCAGAAGTTGCCATTTGTATTTTCCTTAAGAGAGAATTAAACCTGAGCAAAAGAGTTACTTCCTTGACTTTCCAGAGCAAAAAGGAACTTTTTGGCTTTTGAATGGGTTTTTACATGTAAATCAAGGAAAGTTGCTGACAGTTCAGCTATAGGAGCCAAGGACTTCTTGTAAAGCAGGGGTGTCAAACTTGCATCATCAGGGCGGCGTCACGTGACATATCGTGACTTTCCCCCCCTTTGCTAAACCGGGTGTGGGCGTGGCCAGTGCGTGACGCATTCGGGCCGCAAGTTTGATAGCCCTGTTGTAAAGGAATACAAAATTTAGTTTTTTTTCTCTCAAAAGCAATATAAAGGAGAACTACTTTTTCATGAGCATGGTGCTTTTCTCCCTGGCTTCCATAGAAGAGCAGAAAGCCAGCAGGGACAGCTGCAATGCTTCTGGCTGGTGAGGGGTGAAGGGTATCTCCCTTCTTTTTCACGTGCCTGCAACAGCCATTGGACACAACACAATTTATTTTCTGTACCTCAGAGGGGAGCATAATGGAAGGAACAACAGCAGCTCCTATCCCATGTTGGAGTGGGGGAGGAGGCAGCAGTAGCCGAGCACGGAGACAGCGACGTTGCTCACGGCGGGACCGTGAGAGTCGCTGTGCACGCCGTAGAGGAAGCCGTCCTGGAGACCCTCCCCAACAGGGCTTGTCCTCTTCCTCGTCTTCAGCATCAGACAGTGAAGGCCCCTCTCCACCTGCCCCTGTGGCTCCTAGCAAAGGACGCTCCCTACAGCAGCAACGGCGACGGCCCCTCCGACGGCGGAAGAGAGTTTCTGGATCATCTTGCAGTCGTGAGGAGGAGGAGGACGACGACCTCATTGATGGCTTTGCCATTGCGAGCTTTGTCAGTTTAGAGGCACTTGAGGTGAGGTGGTCCACAGCCTGTTCCAACAGAGGGTCATGTCCTTTCATGCATTATATGGTTAAAATAATAGATTGGTACTTGCCCTTGTCTTTGGGCCTCTGAGATGTGATATAGGAAAGAGAGAGTAAACTAGGAATCCACCTGTTTTTGTGGAGCTGTGCAGATAACTAATAATTATAACAGATTTTTCAGAATGTTTGCGAGGGTGGGTCATTTTGGAAATGAAGATTTCTTTTTTTCTTAATAGCAAGTAATTTTTAATGTCATATTTTGCTACCATGGATCTTCTAATTAAAGGAAACTTATGATGATCTCAATTGTTAGTAAGAGATACCAGATGAAACTGAATTGTTGCTAAGTAGGGGTATACTTATACTCCTCAAAAAGATTGTCAGTGAAATCTCTGTAAGAGCAAGGCAAAATGAAATTTCCAGCTGTGATTGGTGAAGTTCAGAAATCTGATTTTTTTTTATACCCAGAGGATCAAGGGAAGATATAAAGAGAAAACATGGACATTTATAGTCTGTGGTTTCTATATCCTTAGTTATGTGACCAAAGGTTAATGCTTTTTATTTACTATGATTTTGCTTAAGCAGAGAAACACTGAGATTCTTCAGGTGAGATGGAATGAGCATATATTTTCTTAGCTAAAATAGAATCTAGACCGTTCAGGTGCAGTCAGACAAGTTTCCATAATAAAAGTTGTAAGATGGTCTTGACTGACCGTGTACACTTAGCACAATATCAGAGCCACTTACTTGTTTGCAAAATCCTTGTTAATATTCTTGACAAGGTCCAGCTCACAGTAAGGATGTATCTTAATGTTCTTTCTGAATTTGTATTGTGGGCATAGTCTGTGCCACAGGACACAAAAGTGTATTATGGACATAAAGCCTGAAAATACTAAATTATTTGAGATGAGCTTGTTTCCTCCTTGATTGGGTATGAGGAACTGCCTATTTATTATGCTTGGTGAAAGAGATGTATTTTTAGGTGCGAGTTTCAGCTTACCCCTCCCAGGCATTTTTGTAGGGCTGGGATCTGTCTCTTTAAACTACATATTTCTTGGGAGGGGTTAATCAGAGGATTTCAGTAAGCAGTGCAGTTATTGAATGATATTTAAGGCCCAGCTTCTTTACCTGCTGAAGCAGAAAGAAAGCATTCCTGCTTTACTCAGGAAAGTTCAAGGCTGAGCAAGTAGACTAGTTTCAGACTGGATTCGCCAGTCTTTCTGGCTAGGCAGGATTGGGTGAGGAGTAGGGTGTGAATCCAGGTGTCTTTACCAAACTCTGAAGCAGTGCAGTACACTGCCAAGAAACATTACTACACCGCACACAATCAAGCATACCATTTGAAAAGTATGCAATAACCTTTAATGCAATACCCTGCCATCCAGAAATATACCATTGCTTCTATGATTTATCTTTTCTAGAGCTCTTGCCCTTCTCTGGCATCCTTCAAACGGTTGGTCTCTTCCTTGAACCAGAGGCCTTTCACAAAAATGACTACCTGTCCCAGAGCAGTGTTGATCATTATGGTTTAGGACAGCATTTGTTGCAGTGTTGCCTTATGAGTCTGTTAAATAGTTATTGACAAGCTAGCTCTTTGATGTACATTGTCTAATTGTGGAATTTGGGACATAACTGACCAGATTAATTTTTTTTTGCATGTATCTGTCCTTTTTTTAAAGGTACTTAGAGCAGTGTACATAGCTTCTTTCCCTTCTTTTTGCTTCTCTTTTACCATCCTAGAATGTTAGACTTGAAAGAACAGCAATCCCGAGTTTAGTCTGTGGACCTAAAAGCTACATATGGATTTAAACCAAGTGTCCTAGCTCTTGCCTTTTAACAACTACTTCTTACTGTCTTTCAATGTGAAAGTGTTTTTATAATATTTAGGATATTATTATACAAATAACTGGGATTCCAATTTTTTTTCTAAGATGTTAGGATAATTCATTTGTGCAGTATCTACAATGCAGTGCAAAGAAATGTAAATGTTATTTCTGGATCCCAAATAAATAATTGTTAGTACTGATAGGCTAGATATATTTTAATTTTGTCCCAAAATTTTGTATCACATTTTGTAAAGTGCTTTTCCAGTTTTTATATTTAAACACACATTTTTATATCCTATAGCAGCAGCTGCGATATCACAACTTTTATTCAGAGGGTAGATTGTCTGCAGCCATTATAATGCCCACCTTGTCACTTCTGCAGAAGGATGCAACCTTGAAGACTCCAGAGCGATTGGCACTTCGGCTGAAGCATTTGGGAAAGAGGAAACGAGGTGAGGGAAACAATTCTGAGCCTGAAGATGAAGAGGAAGGCTCAGAAAAGCATCGCAGCCAGGGTTGTGGAGGGGAGAGAGCACTGAGGAAACGAAGCAAGAGACGGCACAAAGAGGTGAGGACTTGGGCTCAGGGAGTGGGGCAAAGGGGAGGAAACTGAAGCAGGCAGGGGTGTGTGTGTGATAAAGTTTGAAAACAGCTCAATTGAACTGGGGAAACTTGCAGGCTGGATTAATTTTACAGAGACTTCTAGAAATCTGCTTCCGTGGAGCACCTCAGTTTCTCAATACTGTCATGTGGAAAATTACAGGATGGACAACGGGCCAGTATCACTCGCTGCATTGAAAGGTTGTTTCTTGAAGTATGTGGAAGATCCTGAGGAGCAAATAGACTCTGGCAACAGAAGGCCTGTAGCCTTCTGAGCCAGTAGGTACAGCAGCCGTCATGGGAATGAAGCCTTGCCTGTTCATAACATTGCCATTGTGGTTATTATAGCCTGTCACAAATCAGGCTATAATCACTATAATTTCAATTTTCAAAGTATTAAATGTGTTAAACACACAAGTTTGTAATATTATTTTCTGTTCACAACAATGTTTAGTCACAGCTGCCAGTTCTTTAGCTAGTCTTGGCCTACAACGCATCAAATTCTTCCTAGGATGTCATATCAGAGTAGTATACGTGCGGATCCAAGCAGCATGGCCTTCTTCAATTGTCAGATGGTAACTTGTTGATCCACAGATTTTCCAAGTGCCATCCAAGATTTTTTGGGTATGGCACAGTTTGCTGATAACTACTGGAACCGCCATGGCTGGTTTATGCCATAATCTTTCCATTTCAATTTTCCAGATCTTGATATTGATTTTCTCCAATTCTTTTTCTGTATTTTGCTATCCCCTGGTGTTGCCATGTCAATTACCCACACCACCTCCTCAATCAAAGTTAAATCTAGTGTATTATGAGCCCAGACTTTATTAATCTATATTTGGAAATCCTTCAATATTATTTCTGCGTATACTTGTGGTGCCGATGTGGATCCAGATGCATATTTGAAAATAAAAATAGCTTTGGCAGCTGATACTGTATTTTGCAGTTTCCCATTTGTTTTTAAAAATAATAGAATTAAAAAGATTAGGTTCAGGTGAAGCAAGGGGCCTTGCAAAAATACTAAGGGTGAGGAGTGATGTGTGGCCGCCTGTGTCTAAGCAATGGAACTACATGCTGGCAGTGCTTGCATAGAGACAGTGCAGCTTTGTATCCAAAATGATGTTCCATTGGGGTAAACAGTGGCTTGCTCATCTATTATAATTTGCCATGCAAGGGACATAAGCATTAATACTCAGTAGGGGAAAAGCACAAAAGTGCAACGTTGACAGCAGGAAACCATCATTCTGCTCTATGCAGAATCAGAGCAGGATCATGAGCAATGAAGCCTATGACTCGTTGACTCAGTGAAGGGAATATTATACAGTTGCAATATTTACATACCGTATATACTCGCATATAAGCCGAGTTTTTCAACCCGTTTTTCAGGCTGAAAAACGCCCCCTAGGCTTATACGCGGGTCACGAAAAAAATGACTTTTTCCCTGCAAGCTAGGAAACAGCGGGAGAACGGGGTTTGCTTACCCCGCCCACTCCCAATCTATTGGGACTGCCTCCTGAGTTCCAGCTGATGGCTAGAGGAAAAAAAAACCTTTAAATTCTTGCCCCCGGGCTTCAAAGGCCCCCCCCTACCGGCTGCAAAAAGGTGCCTGCTGCAAAGAGCACATTTTTTTTTCTCCTTCTGCTGAAACCAAAAGAGAAACTAAAACAGCTTGTTGGCTTTGCTGTTTGCTAAGGCAGATTTCTTTTCTTTTTCCTCATCAAAAAAGGTTGGTGCAAACAATGGGAAATTTATGGCAAATGGCAAAAGAGGGGAGTTCAAGATTTTAAAACACAAAAGAAAAAAAAGCTCTATTTAAATAGGGAATTGTAATAATTGAGATATTATTAATTGTATATTGTGTTGAAAGCAGAAATGGTTAAGTTGTGGTTTGGAAGAATATTGGGGGAAATTATTTGGTTTATTATTATTGGTAAATATAATTAATTGATTTGTAAGAAATTGGATTGCATGGAAATAATTGGAATATTCATGTTCATATTGATTAATATACAAAAAAGATAGTTATAGAACTAATTGATTTATATTAAAATGTTGAATTTGTATTAACCAACTGTAATATTACATAATTAAGCAATGTGAGGATTGATATAAAAATAGATGACAATGGGAAGGGGTATAATATAGAATAGAAGTGAAAAATTGAATTTGATTAAGATTAGAGTTGAGGATGAAGGGTAATATTGGTTTTTTAAAAAATAGATGAGGAATAAATATGGCAAAAAGGAAATATAGAAATTGTAAATTTAAGTGAAATGACTAAACACTGTTTAAATTTGTGAACCGGCCAAATATTCTGTTCAAAGAAAATACATTGTATGTTTGTATGTGTGTTTCTAATTATTGCTATTTATTCATATTTGTTCTCTTTTATTCTTTAGAGTTTAACAATTCATTCTTTATCTTAATATCTTTATATTTGTTTGGAGTTGGTTTTCTTCCCTTTCATCTTTTTTATTGTACAGCAATCTTTCTCCTCAAACCTACCACCTCTTTTCTTTCCTTCTTACTTTCTCTTCCCCCCTTCTTCTCCTCCCTACTTCCTCTTCCTTTCTTCTTCTCCTCCTCTCTTCCTCCCTCTCCTTTTATGCACATGGACTCCTTTTATGCACATGGACTACTCAGAGGGCTGAAAAAGTTATTTTTGACTGGTCCTCGCACTTGTGACCAGTCCTTGAACTTACGACTGTCCTCACATTTTACGTTTTGGCCCTATCTTGTCACCATGGTGAAGAGAAGCAGTTGTGAAATGAGTGACACCGTTTTTAAGAATGCTACAATGGGCATAAATGATGACCAGTCATAAGTGCGAAGACCGGTCAAAAGTGCGAGGACCTGTCAGAAATCACTTTTTTCAGCCCTTTGAGTAGTCCTTTTGTGCACATGGACTACTCAGAGGGCTGAAAAAGTTATTTTTGACTGGTCCTCACACTTGTGACCAGTCCTCGCACTTCTGACTGGTCCTCACACTTATGACCATCCTCACATTTATGCCCGTGCAGCATTCTTAAAACCATGTCACTCATTTCACAACTGCTTTTCTTCAACATGGTGACAAGATAGGGCAAAAACGTAAAATGTGAGGACAGTCGTAAGTTTGAGGACTGGTCACAAGTGCGAGGACCAGTCAAAAATTACTTTTTCAGCCCTCTGAGTAGTCCATATGTGCAAAAGGACTACCCAGAGGGCTGAAAAAAGTGATTTCTGACAGGTCCTCGCACTTTTGACCAGTCTTTTTTTATTTTGAAATTTACCAGTAGCCGCTGCATTTTCCACCCCCGGCTTATACGCGAGTCAACAAGTTTTCCCAGTTTTTGGGGGTAAAACTGGGGGGGTCGGCTTATATGCGGGTCGGCTTATACACGAGTATATACGGTAACTCTCATTAATACACACACACACACATCTTAATATACATGCATAAAATTTGCCAAGCTTTTATTGGAAATAAGACAAAACAGCAGTTTGGGACAACTCAGGACACCTGTAGTCTTGAATTTTTCTGTTCCTTTGCATATTTTTTAGTTTATTAACATGTTCAAAACAGCTAGTTAGTTGAATCTCATCATAAAATGAGTTGAATCCCGGATTTTTTCATTATGTAGTTGAAGTAAAACCAACAGCAATAGTGTTTGGAAAAAATAAAGGACAAATTGGAGAGAGTTATGTAAGAATTAAAAAATGCTTTTATAACTTTGCTTTACAAAGGAAAATTGAAGAGCAAAACCAAGAAAATACATAACTAAATCTAAAGGACAGCTTCCTGAAACCTATATAATAAAAGACATAAGGTCCACTGTACCTATACTAGGATGGCTGCATTAGCTGTTTGAATGGCATGCCAGATACATTCTTTAAATGTGGGTAGAAAGAAAATTAACTTTAATTCACATTTACTTTTAAATATTTTAATTTAAATTATTAATCATTTTCCATTATTTTATAACCATTTCCTTGTTTCACATTAGCAATTGCAGTTTTGGGGGCCTTTTTTGAAGGAGTTTTCTGGCTCCTCAGACTGTGTTCCTCAAGTACAGACAATTGGGTTTCCCTTCATGGGAGATTTGTTGTTGTTACTATAGTGAGAGATTCACAAGTGCAGTGTTTTCTGCTTTGTAACTGAATCTGCTAAATTGTTTATACAGGGATAATCTTAGCACAATCATCAGTATGTCATCATATGCCCAGCAAAATAGAGCAAAGAGTGGAGCAATTATTTTCCAAAGATGCTCTATTGACCTGTATAGTGTTTACAGCCAACTACAAATCAAGGTTGACCTATTTTAGAAATACTGGTCACATTTTTTGAAAATAGGCATCATCTTATTTTCAGTATAGTTCTAATTTCATTAGCCTCTCAGGAAAACGAAACTTGGTATCTAGAGTTCTGGCCTGTTTGCTCCTGGAGTTGCAAGCCTCATTATTGTGAGTCTAATCAATTTCTCTCTCTCTTTTCTCTTTTTTAAAAATCAAATTTAGTCCTCTCTCCAATCTTACCTGGAAACTGGATATATAGTAAGTGGGTAGTGTGTGAATGTTCTTTCCTCAACTCTTTCAAAACACGGTTCTGCAAGACTGAGTTTTAATCGCCCAAACATTCCATCAGTGGAATTCTTTCCCTCAGACTAAAGCAGGCTTTAATTGAGTTACAAATGGCTTCCCCAGAAGAGCAGAGAAATCAGCTCTTAATGAATATACTAGAGCACGAGTGTCAAACTCAATTGTGTCATGTGACATATCGCAATGTTTTTTGCCTTTGCGGAGCTGGGATGGGTATGGCCTGTGTGTGATGCATCCAGCCCACAGGACGCCAGTTTGACACCCCTGTACTAGAGCAAGTGATGAATTGTGTATAGGACAGCTAGAAGGTGCTAAAAATGCTCATTCACTCCCTTAGTTATGGTTAATTCTTACAATGATGCCAATGTGCATGGTTTGATTTTTTTAATGATAGATTCCAATGCATTTTAGGGTCTCTTGGGGTATCCTGACTAATTTCCTGGATTCTGTGTATAATAATAGGACATCATTCTTCCTGTGTTCTACAATTTTTAGGAATGTTTTTGTGTTCTTAATACTCTTCAAAATATATTTTGTATTGGATACAGTAAGACCTAGCTTGCTGTCACACTGTAAAAATCTTTTATAGAGTTTATAGTGGATATATACACTCAGGTCCAGAAATATTGGGACATCGACACAATTCTAACATCTTTGGCTCTATACACCACCACAATGGAGTTGGAATGAAACAAACACAATGTGCTTCAACTGCAGACTGTCAGCTTTAATTTGAGGGTATGTACATCCAACTCAGGTGAACGGTGTAGGACTTAAAGCAGTTTGCATATGTGCCTCCCACTTGTTAAGGGACCAAAGGTAATGGGACAGAATAATCATCATAAAACAAACTTTCCCTTCTTAATACTTGGTTGCAAATCCTTTGCAGTCAATCACAGCCTGAAGTCTGGAACGCATAGACATAACCAGACGCTGGGTTTCATCCCTGGTGATGCTCTGCCAGGCCGCTACTGCAACTGTCTTCAGTTCCTGCTTGTTCTTGGGGCATTTTCCCTTCAGTTTTGTCTTCAGCAAGTGAAATGCATGCTCAATGGGATTCAGGTCAGGTGATTGACTTGGCCATTGCATAACATTCCACTTCTGTCCCTTCAAAAACTCTTTGGTTGCTTTTGCAGTATGCTTTGGGTCATTGTCCATCTGCACTGTGAAGCGCCGTCCAATGAGTTCTGCAGCATTTGGCTGAATGTGAGCAGACAATATTGCCCGAAACACTTCAGAATTCATCCTGCTGCTTTTGTCAGCAGTCACATCATCAATAAATACAAGAGAACCAGTTCCACTGGCAGCCATACATGCCCACGCCATGACATTACCACCACCATGCTTCACTGATGAGGTGGTATGCTTAGGATCATGACCAGTTCCTTTCCTTCTCCATATTCTTCTCTTCCCATCACTCTGGTACAAGTTGATCTTGGTCTCATCTGTCCATAGGATCTTGTTCCAGAACTGTGAAGGCTTTGTTAGATGTTGTTTGGCAAACTCTAATCTGGCCTTCCTGTTTTTGAGGCTCACCAATGGTTTACATCTTGTGGTGAACCCTCTGTATTCACTCTGGTGAAGTCTTCTCTTGATTGTTGACTTTGACACACATACACCTACCTCCTGGAGAGTGTTCTTGATCTGGCCAACTGTTGTGAAGGGTGTTTTCTTCACCAGGGGAATAATTCTTCAGTCATCCACCACAGTTGTTTTCTGTGGTCTCCCGGGTCTTTTGGTGTTGCTGATCTCACCGGTGCGTTCCTTCTTTTTGAGAATGTTCCAAACAGTTGTTTTGGCCACGCCTAATGTTCTTGCTATCTCTCTGATGGATTTGTTTTGTTTCTTCAGCCTAATGATGGCTTGCTTCACTGATAGTGATAGCTCTTTGGATCTCATCTTGAGAGTTGACAGCAACAGATTCCAAATGCAAATAGCACACTTGAAATGAACTCTGGGCCTTTTATCTGCACATTGTAATTGGGGTGATGAGGGAATATCACACACCTGGCCATGGAACAGCTGAGAAGCCAATTGTCCCATTACTTTTGGTCCCTTAACAAGTGGGAGGCACATATGCAAACTGCTGTAAGTCCTACACCGTTCACCTGAGTTGGATGTACATACCCTCAAAGCTGACAGTCTGCAGTTAAAGCACATTGTGTTTGTTTGTTTCATTCCAACTCCATTGTGGTAATGTACAGAGCCAAAGATGTTAGAATTGTGTCGATGTCCCAATATTTCTGGACCTGACTGTATCTGTGTGTGTGTGAATTTTACACACACACACACATACACAATAGCAAAGAGGGATATTTTCCATTATATTGCTGCTTTTCACATCTGTTTCTTTTTCTCCATTGTTCTTTGACAGTGTGATACAGAAAGTGACCCAGAGGAGCAGGTAGGTAACTATAATTTTCTGGGCCTAATTTATGACATGTTCTCAGTCCTTAGCAATAGTTGCATGCTTTTGTAGAAATGACTTAGGGGCAATGTTGTGAGAAATTCTACTTTATTAAAAGATATTAAGGTTGTTTCTATGTAGGTAAACTGCTTTCCATGGTTTCATTCTGCACAAACATTTAGTGTGTGAATACTTCAACTTTATACCTTTTTCCAGAATTACACCAAAATTCCAGGCATAAACAAAATTGTCAAAACTTGAAATGGCTTTTATTAGTGTTCACAGCTCCAAACAAAACACCCCATATTTTGAGGTTTTGTGCTGAGCTGGGAACAAAATGTAGGGCTTTAGTTTCATTGTTTTACAGTGTGGAGAAGAGAAAGCAATAACAAGTGTTTGCTCCTAATTTCAAAGAAATAATTGGGTGGTAGATCAATTGACCAAAACTTTTGACCTCTCTTACCTAATCCCAATCGTACAACATAAGCCATTGAGAAAATTGTAGAAGATAAAAGGAAGGGCTTTCATCAGCATCTGGAAGTTAATAGCAAGTGAATGCAGATCAGTGGTAGTGTACATTGCAGGTAGTCCTCAATTTACGACCCCAGTTGAGCCCCAAATTTCCCTTGCTAAGTGGGACAGTGGTTAAGTGAGTTTTGCCCCATTTTACAACCTTTCTTGTCACAGTTGTTGAGGGAATAACTGCAATTGTTAGGTTAGTAACACGGTTGCTAAGTGAATCTGGCTTCCCCACTGACTTTGCTTTTCAGAAGGTCACAAAAGGGGATCACATGACCCTGGGACACTGCAACTGTCATAAATGCATGCCAGTTGCCGAACATCTGAATTTTGGTCATGTGACCATAGGGATGCTGCAACAGTCATAAGTCACTTTTTTTAGTGCCATTGTATCTTCAAGTGATCACTAAATGAATGATTGTAAGTTGAGTTACTACTTGTAACTGTTTTCCAATGGGTATTGTTCTGGAAGAAATATTGCCATATTATATTCCAGTTCTGGTTATCAAGAGATATCACTGATGGCCTGGGTCAAAAACACTTCAATTTTTGTTTTGGAATGCAAAAAAGAATTGTGATGAATTAAGAGTAGTTTGACTTGGTTAACAACCATTCCTAGCCCAATTACCTGTCATGGAAAGCAATCAGTCCTACATTAAACATACTCGGGAATCAATCCTTCCTTGTAGAAAAAAAAACTTACCATGCTTCTACTTCCAAAGGAAAAATACCTGGGTCCTTGAAAAGCTCTCAGGTAGCTTTTCTGCCTGTTCCAAATAAATTTAGAAGTAGGGATTTTTTAAAAAAAGTATTTGTGGAGTATAATGAACCCCCTGTGTTTTTTGTCTTTCTACAGGCCTCCATTGATGACCTCGAACAGCCATTCACTGTCTCAACCAGCAAAGGTTGGGTGTGGACAAATTGGGGGGGAGGGGGGTTGTCTGCTTGTGATTCTGTGCACTAAAGAAAACATTGAAGCATTTCTCAATGTGATTTGAATGAGCCCGATTTTTGGTTCTGTGGGGAGATTGGTGCGTTGTGGTTCTGTTTTACCTATACCAAGTACTTGGTCCATCTGATTTAAAGAATTGGTTAGCAAGCAGGGTGGAAAATCTTCCTCTGCCTTAGATGGTGGAGAACTGTTGTGTGAGAGAGCTACAGCTGGCAAAAGTAGCCCCTTCCATCTATGTGAGTATGGCAGCTTCCAGAATTCTCAACCTACCTGGTTATTTATCATGCCATCTGAACATCCTTTGTTGCAATCTTCAAGGCAGCTTGGACAAACTGGGCTTGTATGCTTTAAAAAAAGGAGTTTTCTCTGTTCAGTTTAGAACATAATTCTAACCAGATTTATAATAACATTATCTTCTCATCAATAATAATAATAACAACAACAACAACAAAAATAATTTTATTTCTATACCACCCTTCTCCCGAAGGGCTCAGGGCGGTGTACAGCCTATTAAAAGCACAAAGACAAGACATCAATTAAAAATAATTAAAATTATTAAATAATTTCGGCTCAGATTTAAAACCCCAAAAATTTAAAACCCCAATTTAAAATCATTACATTGATAGCCTGGCCTGGCGGAACAACAGGGTCTTGAGGGCACAGCAAAATACACGGAGGTCGTGTATTAAGGAATCTGAAATAAGGAATATGAAAAAACTGACTCATTTCAGAGCCTATACTAGGGTCTTCTGTCTCCTGATGCTTGTAATTATTCATTTATACAATTCATAAATTGTCCAACTCCTAATGTTTTTGGGCCGTTTACAGTTAAAAAGTAAAAAAGACAAAAAAACAAAAGAAACCAAATAGTCCCTCAAAATCCATCTAGCAGGGCCTCATCCTGCACTCTGCCCCAAAGCTTAAGAGGGAAACTAGGGCTTTAATAGGTTCCTGAACATCATCAGGCTGGGAGCCCACTGGATCTTTGGATTAGGAACAACTGAACAGAAGACAGAATATACTTAAATGGGATTCTGTCAAAAAGAGGGAAGTAAGCAGTTTTTAGTTTCAGAAGAGTTTGCTTTCAGTAGTATTAAGTAGCCCTGTGCAGAACACCACTTTTTCAACACGGCAAAGAACCTCGTAGACTGGAACCACTGTGTCTTTGCGAAAAACTTAGCCAGGATCGGGGAGGGTGATGTGCTTCGTTTGGTAACTTTGATTGCAGAAATGGCTTCTCCACATGCATAGACAATATGACTTTTGCTAAGTGAGGTGTTAACACTCCCAATTAAGACGCAGGGCTCTCTGGTACCTCCATAAAGCACTGTGAGGGAGCATTTTAGGGGTGAAATGCTCCCGGTTAGGACCGGATGTGCCGATCCGGTAGTGATGACGGTCGGTGGTTCAGAGAACCGGTAGTGATGGCAGCTCAAGGTTCTGCCCACCTGCCCAGAACTCATTACTTTATGGTTTTAACCAGGAAGTAACTTGGTTTTTTGAGCCTCTGTGCATGCGCAGAAGGTTTTACACATGCAAGCGCATGTGAACACCTGGTTGGCCACAGCCCCACCCACCCGGGGTTCAGCACAGACTGAGGGAAGAATGGTAGGCAGGAAAATCCCCCTCCCCATTTTCCTGCCTTTCGTGAAAAAAACTCCATTCCAAACCTTCAGTGTTGCAATCCTGGGATCCACTGAAGGTTTGGAATGCCTCTGCTTCAGTGCAGAATGACTTTCGCCCGTCTCTTTCTGGGAGCGTCACTTCTCCCTGTTGGGCCACTTCCTGAAGCTGGCAGCTCCGCAGCCAGCCGCTTTGCTTTTTCCCTCTTTTTCCTCATGGGAGGCTTGCGTGGTGGTACCAGAGGAAGGTGGAGGCAGAGGCATGGGGGAGGAAGAGGAGATCTGCCTCGGAGGCAGTTCCCAGGATTGCAATGGTGAAGAAGAACCTGCAACGCCCGGGCAAGGCCAGAAGGGGTGAATTCCCCAACTCTGGTTCAGCCGGCCAGGGACAGGACGTCAGGCACGGGCTGCTGCAAAAGACCAGGAGCAAAGACACACACACACACCCCACGCACACAGTGGTACTGGTGAGGTTTTTAGCGAGCCGTGCAGGAAGCTAGACTTGCCTTCGCAGCTACAAAAGCTTCCTCCAAATGGAAAAACGCCAGGAGCAAGCAAACGCTTCTTTTTGCACTTGCTCCTGGCGTTTTTCCACTTGGAAGACGGAGAGGAGGAAGAAGATGACGAGCAGGAAAATCCACAGCAGGAAGCTCAGGGTGAGTGAAAAGGGGGAGCAGCTGACCGCTTTGTTTCTCTCTCTTCCCCCTCCCCCTCCGTCATCTCCCAGACTGGGTGGCCAAGGTGGAAAAGCAGGTAATCTTCAGGGCTAGGAGGCAGTTGGGTCTAGCTTGGCGAGGGGGGTCAGGCTGGTCAGGTGCTGATTATTGGAACCTTTTTAAAAACTTTTTAAAGCATTTTTTACTAGTAAAAAATGCTTTAAAAAGTAAAAAAAAAGTTTTTTAAAAAGTCACATGACCACCACCAAGCCATGCCCACCGAGCCATGCCCACAGAACCGGTGGCAAACATTTTTAGATTTCACCACTGGAGCATTTGCACGAACCTTCAAAGCAAAGTACTTCATAGTGTGGCCATGCTGATAGGTAAAGGAGTTCTTTGCTTGAAAGTTACTGCAAAAGTGTCCCTCAGAACACTTTACGGAAGTGCCACAGTATCCTGCTTCTAACTGGGGTTGCAAAGTATCAAATATGATATTCTTGCTATGACAGAGTTGCCACCTCTGTTGCTGAAAGTGTTTTGATTCATTGTGCCTCTGCTATTTTCATGAAAATTTTAAAAACATGCAATGCCAGTGGAAACTTACCACCACCACCACCCCTTTGGTTACTTACTGTGGTTCTTGTGTACATCAGCATTTGTAGCTGACAGATTTGTCCAGCCAGTGAAATGGGGCTCTACCCCAAAAGTTTTAAAATCCAACACAATCTGTTGGGCCTTTTCCAGTAGCCTGATCCCTGTTTTCTCTGTTTGCATTTTTTCTGGCAGCCTCGGGACCCATTGGTGCATTAAATGGAAGCTGTGAAGCCAAACTCTCTGTGACCCCTAAAGTGTCTGGCCTGGAACGGAGCCAGGAGCATAACTATGAGGCTGACTGGGACTCCCTGCTAGTGCCTTTCCTGCCTAAGGAACCCCCTTCTCAGGCAACTACTGCCCCTATTCTGGCTCAGGCCTTGCCTCCAAGTCCTCCTGCCCCACCACCTGTCAAGACTCGGGCTCAGACACCTAACACTGTTCATGAGACGCCCCAGCCCAAAGGCCAGCTGCTTCCAGTGCCTCAGGGTGGAGCAGTTACCCACAGCCTTGCCCAGAGCCAACTGCACATGAAGGTGCCACCCTTTGCCAGCCAGACACAGGCCCCATACTCTGTAGGGCTCGACCTCAGCACTGGAGGGTGAGTCACGATGCCCTCTGGCTACAGAGCTATCTCTGGTTATTGGGGGGGTTTTACTCACTTTATCCACCTCTTTCAAGCTTTTCTTCTGTCCCCGTGTTAGTCTTCTGTCCTTTTGTTCTTCGTTTCTTCTACACTTTCATTGTTTTTATTTCCTTTAACCGCTGTTGCTTCCTCTTCGAGACATTTCCCTCCCCTTCTTTATGTCTTTCTTATTAATAACTTGAAAATGTTGAGAGCTCTTTGTATATCCTTACAGCAACTAGATAGTTGTATATTGTTATAGCTACATTGAAGATGAATTAACTACTTAAAATGGAGAGAATGGCCTGACTTGCTCCATATAGTGAAGTTATGACAAGGATGAGATTGGACTGGGGGTTTCTGGCCCAAAGTTGAAGTGACTACATCACGTATTTGGACTGCATTTCCTTTCTCTCTCTCAATGTTTTTCTCATCTCTTTCTTTAGAAACAGGTGTATATGTGTATGTATGTGTGTGTGT
>WNWU01012599.1:55984-75222 GCA_012654045.1 Ptyas mucosa
AAACTTGATTTCATTGAGGCCCACATCAGGGTTGTGTTTGACCTCGGGGGGCCTG
Source organism: Ptyas mucosa (assembly GCA_012654045.1). Taxonomy (NCBI): domain Eukaryota; kingdom Metazoa; phylum Chordata; class Lepidosauria; order Squamata; family Colubridae; genus Ptyas; species Ptyas mucosa. The sequence continues at coordinate 56,040 of WNWU01012599.1, forward strand.
GGTGGGAGTGGCCAGCTCAATGTCACTCATGTCGGCGCCTGTGGTGGCCCAAGTGCTCTGTCAACAAGAACGGGCTCCCGAGCTCTGTGTTCAGCTGCGACGGCCTCCTGCAACTGTCTGCCAGCAAAAATGGAGGTCGGGAGGGCTGCATATGGCCCTCCCAAGCTCCGTTTTCACTGGCAGAGGCACTGTGGGCTGGTCTTTCACTGTTTCCAGGGCGGCCCTGCAGGCCAGATCTAAGCACCCCACAGGGTGGACTCAGCCCCCGGGCCTTGAGTTTGACACCCCTGGAGTAGATAGTACCCTGGTTTGTGCTGATAACAATTCCATGAGACCTACCATCATTGTTCCCTGTATGCTGTAACTAAGGACATGATACTGGATAAAGCTTCTAATCCAAGACATCCTAGTTGAGTCCATCACTGAACTGAGTTGGAAACCCATCTCCCTTTCAGAGCCTAATGAACGGCTTTCTTGAGTGTCTCTGTGTTTCCATCATTATTGTCTCTTCCTGACCTAGGCATATATTTATTTTTTCTCCCTTTTTTAGGTGCAGCCGCAGTGCAGCTCACCCCAAGCCCATCCTCCCGCTCTGCTCCCCCTCTTCTCAACTCCCTCATCGGCCCTCCACCCCCTCACTGGCCCTGCCCCCCCACGCCTTTCCCTCCACCCTTCGGCCCCCTTCCCACCACCACCCAGGCATGTTCACCCCCTCGCCTGGCCTCCCACCGCCACCCCCGTTGCTTCAAGTTGCTGGGCACCCAGCTGCAGCTGCTGCCATATCTGGTAAGAGAGAATTCAACAGAGGGGAACGATAGGGTGTGACAAATGCTTTGGGAAGATTAGCAGGGGCTAAATTGAAGAGAAGAAGGGAGATTGAATAAAACAGATTGAACTGTTTATGACCCATAGGTGTCCAACCTTTTGGCGTGCCTCGGCCGTATTGAGTGAAGAGGAATTGTCTTGGCACACATATGAAGTATATAATATAGTTAATGTATATAAATAACAGAATAAGGTTAAATGTTTACTGTCTTGTGGGGCTGCATTACTAGCTGTCCAGGGCTGCATGTGGCCTGTGGGCCTCTGGTTGGACATGCCTGGTTTAGCCTACATTGTGTATGTATTCAGGATACAGGATATATTTTGGTGAGAACTGTCAAAAAAATCAACATAAAAATGTACACTGTACAGGTAGTCCTCAACTTACAACCATTTGTTTAGTGACTGTTCAAAGTTAGAACAGCACTGAAAAAAGTAATTTATGACTGTTTTTTTTTTACATGGCCATTGCAGCATCCCCATGGTCATGTGATCGAAATTCGGGTGCTTGGCAATTGGTTCATATTTATGACTGTTGTAGTGTCCCGAGGTCATGTACCGTATATACTCGAATATAAGCCGAGTTTTTCAGCATGTTTTTCAGGCTGAAAAAAGCCCCCCTCAGCTTATATTGGAGTCATGAAAAAAATGCCTTTTTCCCTGCAACCGTTTTGGCTCCCGGGGTTGCAGGGAGGCTTGCTAAAGCCAAAATGGGGGTGGGGGGGTACGGCGCCCCTCCCCCACGCCCCTTTTTGGCTTTGGGGTTGCAGGGAGGCTTGCAGCTTTTTGCAGCTTCTCCCGCGGCTGGCTGGCTGCTCGCTCGCTGGCAGCACCTTCTGCTCCTCTTTTGCCCCTCAGCGGCTCCCAGCAACTGAGCAGAGAGGCGGCCGGTGCCTAACGAGCGGAAGCCAAAGCGCCACGGCGGCATGGCTGGCTGCTCGCTCGCTCGCCGGCAGTGCCTTCTGCTCCTCTTTTGCCCCTCAGCAGCTCCCAGCTACTGAGCAGAGAGGCGCCGCCGCGGCATGGCTGGCTGCTCGCTCGCTTGCTGGCAGCGCCTTCTGTTCAGTTGCTGGGAGCCGCTGAGGGGCAAAAGAGGAGCAGAAGGTGCTGCCGGCGAGCGAGCGAGCAAGCCAGCTTCCGCAAAGCAAAATCCAGCTTCTTTTATTTGCTGTAAATGCGGCATCAGGATTCCGCCTTGGTATATTTGCGGAATATACAAGGGGCCGATCTGGCGTCCTCAATGGAGAGCAAAATCCAGCTGCTCCCCGGACCAGATGATGTTTACAGCTCCGAGTCCCAAGCAGCAGGAAACGAGGGCTGCCTTGCGCCGCAAATATACAAAGGCGGAATCCTGATGCCGCACTTACAGCAGAGAGAAGAAGCTGGATTTTGCTTTGCAGAAGCTGGCATCTGCAATGGAGAGCAAAATCCAGCTGCTTCCCAGACCAGTCACCATTTACCACTCTGAGTCGCAAGCAGCAGGAGAGGAGGGCTGCCTTGCGCCACTGGCTGGCACAAATATACCGAGGCGGAATGCTGTTGCCACTCCCGCAGCTTCCAGCCATCGCAAATGCCGCTTCTTCCCGCTTCTGCCGCCCCCTCCCCTCCGCCACAACAGCACCATTCATTCCGGATGGTGAGGGCTGAGACCGAGAAAGAGACAAAGAATGAAAGAGAGAATGAGAGAGAGAGAAAGAGAGAGAATCAGAATGAGACAGAGAGAGAAAGAGACAAAGAATGAAAAGGAGAGAAGACAGAATGAAAGAGAGAATGAGAGAAAGAGACAGAATGAAAGAGAATCAGAGAGAGACAAAATGAAAGAGAATCAGAGAGAGAGAGAGAATCAGAATGAGAGAATCAGAATGAGAGAGAAAGAGTGGAGAGAGAGAGAGAAAGGGGGGGAGAGAATGAGAGAGAGTGGGAAAGAGAGAAAGAATGAGAGAGAAAGTGGGAGAAAGAAAATGAGAAAGGGGGGAGAAAGAATGAGAGAGAGTGGGGGAGAGAGAGAGAGGGAGAGAGAAAGAACGAGAAAGAGGGGGGAGAGAAATGGTGACAAGATAGGGCAAAAACGTAAAATGTGAGGACAGTCATAAGTTCGAGGACTGGTCACAAGTGCGAGGACCAGTCAAAAATAACTTTTTCAGCCCTCTGAGTAGTCCATGTGCACAAAAGGACTACCCAGAGGGCTGAAAAAAGTGATTTCTGACAGGTCCTCGCACTTTTGACCGATCTTCGTACTTATGACTGGTCATCATTTATGCCCATTGTAGCATTTTTAACAACTGTGTCACTCATTTCACAACTGCTTCTCTTCACCATGGTGACAAGATTTTTGTTTTTGTTGATCCTCTTTTCCACTTACAGAGCTAGTTTACTGTTTTTCTTTGAAATCAATATTCAAAAACATTTAACCTACTGATGCCTCAATTAATGTAATTTTATTGGTATCTATTTTTATTTTGAAATTTACCAGTAACCGCTGCATTTCCCACCCCCGGCTTATACTCGAGTCAATAAGTTTTCCCAGTTTTTTGTGGTAAAATTGGGTGCCTCGGCTTATATTTGGGTTGATTTATACTCGAGTATATACGGTAATTGCCTTTTGCAACCTTCTGACAAGCAAAGTCAATGGGGAAGCCAGATTCATTTAACAATGTTACTAACTTAATAACTGCAGTTGATTCACTTAACAGGAGGCAGGAAAGGTTAAAAAATGGGGCAAAACTCGCTTAATAACTGCCTTCCTTAGCAATGGAAATTTTGGGCTCAGTTGTGGTCATAAATTGAGGACTACATGAATGGATGTAGAATATTTAATCTCGTAAGTGTTCTTGGCCAAATTGTGCATATGGTTTAGGGAGAGGAGTACAAGCACTTCAGGGACACAAAGGTACATTTGGTATTTGAATTGCATGCTGGAGATTGAGTTCAGGAAATAAGCATGATGAGTGGGACAAAAACTAACTTTGTTTTGATATATAACTTTAATGACAGTCTGATTGGGTTCTTTAAAGACAGTTTTATTTATTTATTTATTTATTTATAATTGAATTTATATACCGCCCTACTCCCGAAGGACTCAGGGCGGTGAACAGCTAAAAGATAAAATACACATAATACAAACTTTAAAAACCATTTAAAAATACATTAAATAATTTGGCCCCAAACAACTTTAAAACACCTCTATTTTAAAACAAATTTAAAATTAGCAGTTAAAAAGGGAAGTTAGGCCAGACCAGCCTGCTGAAATAAGAATGTCTTGAGGGCACGGCGGAAAGTACGCAAATCCGGGATCCTCCGTATCTCCGGGGAGCTCGTTCCAGATGGCAGGTGCCCCCACAGAGAAGGCTCTCCCCCTGGGGGCTGCCCGTCGACACTGTTTGATCGACGGCACCCTGAGGAGCTCCTCTCTATGGGAGTGTACTGGTCGGTGAGAGGCTACTGGTGGCAGAAGGCGGTCTCGTAGATACCCCGGTCCTAAGCCATGGAGCGCTCTAAAGGTGGTAACCAAAACCTTGAAGCGCACCCGGAAGACCACCGGGAGCCAGTGCAGCTCGCGCAGGAGGGGAGTTGCATGGGAGTGCCACGTCGCTCCCATAACCACCCGTGCGGCCGCATTCTGGACCAGCTGGAACCTCCGGGTGCTCCTCAAGGGGAGCCCCATGTAGAGAGCATTACAGTAGTCCAGGCGGGAATTGACGAGGGCATGAGTGACCATACGTAAGGAGTCCTGATCCAGAATGGGGTGCAACTGGTGGATCAGGCAAACCTGATAAGTCCTCCTGGCCACAGCCATCAAATGCTCTTCTAAAGACAGCCGTGAGTCCAGGAGGACACCCAAGTTGCGAGCCCTCTCCATGGGGGCCAACGACTCGCCCCCAATAGTCAGTGATGGCACCAACTGACTATATCAGGACGTCGGAAACCACAGCCACTCGGTCTTGGATGGGTTGAGCCTGAGTCTGTTTCTCCCCATCCAGATCCGTACAGCCTCCAGGCACCGGGACATCACTTCAAGAGCATCATTGGGGTGATCCGGGGTGGAGATGTACAGCTGAGTGTCATCAGCGTACTGATGGTACGTCACCCCAAAACCATGGATGATCTCACCGAGCAGCTTCACATAAATTTTGAACAGAAGGGGCGAGAGGACCGACCCCTGTGGCACCCCACATACAAGGGGCCTCGGGGTCGACCTCTGCCCTCCTGCCAACACAGACTGCGACTGGTCGGAGAGAAAGGAGGAGAACCACCGTAACACAGTGCCCCCCACCCCCAACTCTTCCAACCAGTGCAGCATGATACCATGGTCGATGGTATCAAAAGCCGCTGAGAGGTCTAATAGGACCAGGACAGAGGAACAACCCCTGTCCCGAGCCCTCCAGAGATCATCAACCAATGCGACCAATGCCGTTTCCATGCTGTACCCAGGCCTGAAGCCCGACTGGAACGGATCTAGATAGACCGATTCATTCAGGTACCAGGGAAGCTGTCGCGCTACCACACTCTCAACAACCTTCGCTACAAAGCGAAGGTTGGAGACTGGACGATAATTAGCCAACACTGCCGGGTCCAGGGAAGGCTTCTTGAGGAGAGGCCTCACCACCACCTCTTTCAAGGCAGCGGGGAAGAGACCCTCACTCAAGGAAGCATTAATAATCCCCTGGATCCAGCCTCGTGTAACCTCCCGAGAGGCCAGCACCAACCAGGAGGGACACGGGTCCAATAAACATGTGGCCGCGCTCAGTCTGCCCAGTGTCCTGTCCACGTCGTCGGGAGTCACAGGATCAAACTCTTCCCAGATAATATTCTCAAGACCTGTCTCCATCATCCCTCCTGAATCTACCCAGTCAGAGTCCAAGTCTTCCTGAATCTGAGCAATTTTGTCATACAGATACTGTACAAAGTCCTCAGCCCTGCCCTCCAAGGGGTCCTCCCGTGCTCCCTGGTGGAGCAGGGAGCAGGTCACCCTAAACAGGGCGGCCGGGTGATTATCTGATGACGCAGTAAGAGCGGAAAAATAATTACATTTTGCCGCTTTTATCGCCACTATGTAGGTCTTAATATGAGACCTTACCAGTGTTCGGTCGGATTCAGAAAGGCTGGCCCTCCAACTGCTCTCCAGGAGTCTTTTCCGGCGCTTCATCTCCCTCAGCTCCTCGGTGAACCAAGGAGCCAGGTGAGACCGGCGCCAGGTCAGAGGCCGCAAAGGCATGACCCAGTCCAAAGCTCCAGCAGTCGCCCTATCCCAGGCGGCCACTAGGTCTTCAGTCAAGCCGTGAGCCAGAGCCTCAGGGAATGGCCCAAGCTCCGTCTGGAACCTATCCGGATCCATCAGGCGCCTGGGGCAGAACCACCTCATCGGTTCCGCCTCCCTGCGGCGGGGTGTGGCAGTTCGAAGGTCAAAGCGAAGGAGGGAGTGATCCGACCATGACAAAGGCTCGATCGCTATATCTCCTATCTCAATATCACTCAACCACTGACCAGAGACAAAAACCAAGTCCAGCGTGTGAGTAGGGCCATGAACTAACTGGGTCAGGTCCATGGCCATCATGGAAGCCATGAACTCCCAGGCCACCTCAGACGCCTCACCGACGGATGGCAGTTTAAAATCCCCCATGACCATAAGCCTGGGTGTATCAACCGCCACCGTGGCTATAACGTTAAGTAGCTCGGGCAGGGCCGTCGCCACGTGGCAGGGAGCCAGGTACATAACCAGCAAGCCCATCTGCACCCCATGACCCCACTTCACAAGGAGGGACTCAAATCCAGCCGTCTGAGGAACAGTGGCCTCCCTCGGGCCAAGACCTTCTTTAATGACAACCGCCACCCCCCCCCACCCCTCCCCTGTGACCTCGGCTGATGAAATGCGCGAAAACCGGGTGGGCACATTTCAACAAGGGGGACCCTCCCCCCTCCTGGCCCAACCAGGTCTCCGTAGTACCCGCCAGGTCCGCTCCCCCCTCCTGAATAAGGTCGTGAATGAGGGGGGCTTTATTTACCACGGACCTGGTGTTGCATAGCATCAGCCGAAGGCCCAGGGCCTGAGTGTCTGTGCAACCTGGGGAACGAGAGGAGCATTGGAGGCCGGAGCGCGCCACCGCTTGAAGACAGTGAGAGCGCACTCCCACAACATGATATGGCCCCCTGCTCCTGCCATATCTGCCCCTCCCACCCACAGTTAAAGTAAACATTTCATTTCGATTTAATAATTGCACTCTTTTACTAAGCTAAACAATTTAGTGGCAACTTTGAGATTTGCTCTAGGAACCAACCTAGTTGTACAACCTGGCTTTAAGACTCTATGCAGTGGGTGTCACAAGATTATTTTAAGGAAGCTTAGAGGAATTTCTAGTCCCAATTTTGAAGGAAGAGTTTGAATACAAACTGGCAACAGGAAACAAGAAGAAGGGGGAAAATCTACTTTCAAAGAGAAACTAAAATGAATAATGTTATCAGAGGATATGTGGAGGCTGTAAACTAAGAGGACTGTTACAGCCTTGGAAAATATGATAATGAATTATGGGAGAAAGACCCTGGCAAGATACAAAATCTGGACTAGTTGAATACTTGTAGAAAAATTAGGAGCTACTGTATAGGGCAGAGATATTAATAGTCTTCAACTAACAATTGTAATTGAACCTGGAATTACTGTTGTAAGTCATTGCAGTTGTAAGTCTAGGTATCAAGTGACTAGATTTGAAATTATGAGGTTTTTTTACAAGGGTTAAGTGAATCGTTCCCCCCCGCCATTTTTGCCACAAACCAGAAGTAAATGCCAGAAAATGGCAAAAAAAAAAAACCCCAAAACAATTGCAAATCATGGTCATGTCACCACAGAACATTGCAAACAGCTGTAAAGGTGAAAGGGAGGCAAGGAATGTTGCGGGATCCAGAAGAAGGGCCTTCTCTGTGGTGACTCCTTCCCTTTGGAACATCATCCCCACAGAAATTAGACTTTGGCAGTCTTTCGGAAGGCCCTGAAGACACGGTTTTGCCACCGGGCCTGGAGAACCCAGAGTGTAATTGAGCCCATCAAATGGCTTATTTAATTGTGTACTGTTGCCGTGGGTGGGTGGGGGTTATTGTGTTTTATCTTTTTTTATTTTTATATCTTTTTTAAAAAAATTCTATTTTGTGTTTTTACTGTTTGTAAGCTGCATTGTAAAGTCGCTATGAGCGAGTAGGCGGCTATATAAATGTTCTAAAATAAATAAATAAATAAAATGTGCCAAAAATGTGATCACATGACCCTGGGGTGGAAGTGTGCAGCCATATAATTCTGAAAATGGTTCCTAAGTAGCTCTGGGGTGGTCTGTCCTAACTTGATCATTAAGCGACCGGTCATAAATCAAGGATTTTCTGTATATGGAGAGTTGTGGTGGGGGATATGAGTTAACTCTTTTCTCTCTTTTTCAGCATTGGTTCCTTTTTCTTCTGACAGTTGGCAATTACGGGTTGTTCTTCTGTCTCCTCAGAACAAGAATTAATCCGCCAGGACTTGAGTTCCCGATTCCTCACGACGCAAGGCGGGACCGACATGGGAGCTACTGCCATTCGCCCTCTGGCTTTCCAGTTCCACCAACACAACCACCAGCACACCCACCAGCACACCCACCAGCACTTCACTCCTTTCCCATCAAGCATGGTGCCCACACCCAGCCCAGCCATGGTAAGTGCAGTATAGACTTAGCAAGGTGGCAGGCAAGACTTCATGGCTTGTGGGTCTTGCAGCATCTAGTAGGATCAACCTGGTCTATCAGAATTTAGAGGTTAGTTTAAAAAGATTCTTGTGATGCAGTCTAGTGAGCGGGATTGCCAGGAGGGAGGAGCACATCCCAGAGGAATAAGAGGCAACTCAATTCAAATATTTTGTGTGAGAGAAAGGGGGTGAAAACAGGCCCTCCCTAATAGTCTCAGAGTGTATGCTTGATGTAGAGAATAGAGGGCTTTAGTTCGGCAAGATTCTGTCTATAGGTAGGGAACTATAAAGAACTTTGCTTGGGAGAATCACCATGTCTCTTTCCTGGTTTTGGGACTTGAAAATTTTCTTTTCTTTCTCTCCCTTCTCCTGGGACCTGCCTGACCCGTTTAAACAAGGGTCTTTTCTGATTTCTTTTCTCTTTCTGCAGTATGAGAAGTACTCTGGGAAAATGGATGGGCTTCTGAGACATAATGTAAGTGCATTCATTTTGGAGGAGGGGGCTGGCCTTTTAAAGGGGCCCCAATGAAATTTATCAAACTGCATCCTGAGAAAGGAGCAGAACCCTCTCCTGCCTCAATTCTCTGGGTGGCACTTCCATTGCTTTCTCCTCTTCTTCCAGTTTTATCCTGCCTACCCCCCAACCGTGTCGGGGATCTCCCCAGTCCTGCCTCCTGCTGTGAATTTTGGCTCCCTGCAGGGGGCATTCCAACCTAAGGTGAACCCTCCAAACCCAATAGACCAATGGGATTTTATGGAAGTTTGAGCAGAGGGAAAGCTTTAAAATTGAGAGCTTCTGGCTTTTCTGCTTACTTTCTGGTAATGGAGGCCTTTTCGCATGTTATAATGGGAGGGGGGTTTGAGGACTGTGACACTTGAGTTTTCTGCACACAGTGAGTTTGGTGGGATAGATTAGGGTTATGGAAAATCATGGTGATCCAAAAAGAATGCAGATCAATGGGTCTGAGCATGAAAGGGCAAGTCTTTGACATGCCAATTCAGCCATGAACTTTGAGAAAGAACTCACATTTGGAAAAAAGCTGTGGGGTTGCATATGGTTCCATAGAGTGGTGCCATTTCATGTCTGCCAATAATTTGGTAGGTAAAAAAAGGAATTACAATTCCTTGGCAATTGGGTGTGAAACTAGAATATTTCAGTGGAAGAACAGCTGAAAGTTTTATGAACTCTGCAGTTGGAGGGGGATGATTTCAAGACGGTCTATGCTAAGGAATGCTAATCAACTGATCGTGCTTATATTCAATGGCTTGTTTTGTTTCCTTTCTTCCTCAGAGCACTAATTGTGACCTGCCTTCCCGGCTGGGTGCTGTCCCGTCCAGCATGTCCCAGAAAGGCGCCCAGGTGAGTTTACTCTCAATTCGGGAGAATGGCAGGGACAGCGGGGAGAGGATTACCCATCCCCATGTGGTTTTTCTGTCTCCTTGCAGATCACTGATCCTTTCAGGGCGACCTTGAGAGTGAGTAACATTGGGGAGACTCTTTGATCCCACTACAAAAGGGTGGCTACGTGAGGTGAAAGGACTAGAAGTGGCGGGAGGGGGAGATACACCCTGGAGTGGGAAGAGTGAAGAAGTCAGGGTATAGGGCAACACGTGCCTGGCCCTCAGGGACATAATGTGCAGAGCTGATGGGTTCCCCCTTCTCTCGCAGAAGCCGGGGAAGTGGTGCGCCATGCACGTCCGTGTGGCATATATGATCCTGCGGCACCAGGAGAAAATAAAGGTAGGGTGAGCCTGGGCCACCTTTCCCCTCCACCTGCCATGTACAGTGTTGGGGTGTGGCACAGGAGGTCCCTGCAACCAAATGGAGAGGAAACCTTGCTCTTCTGATGTCTCCCATGCTGGATGCTGGATCCAAGTTGGGGTTTGTGGTGCTGGGTTAGAGGTTGGAGAGCAGAATCACGAGACTGTTCTGAGCCAGAATAGGAGAGATCTCTGCCAAAGTATATAGAGTGAGGCCATTTGGATTGACTTGTGCCTGACTGGTTGCTTACCAGGACTTCTTGCTCTTCTGTTTCCTCACAGCTGATGCAGGGCGATCCCCATAAATTGGATTTCCGGAATGACCTCCTCACTGGCTTGCCTGAGACCGGAGCCTTTGGCAGTCTGCCCCATAGCCAGGAGCTAGCACGCCCTGCCACCCTTTTCACGGCTGCTGGTCAGTGTGCTTTTTGCAAATACTGGAAGGCTTTTCCTTGACGATTAAATAACTGAGACTTGCTAAAGCTCACCCTGCCCATTTTTTTGCCACTGCTAATTGTGCCATCTAGCTGCTGTGGCACTTGGTGTTTCGATAATAAGAGCCATAATGTTAGTTTTTATGCTTTCCTCAGTTTTCTGTCTGGAAACCTGAACAGGCAGCCCTTACCTTAATACAGGGGTTATGAGAGAAAACTAATCAAGGCACTTAAAAAATGTGGTACTTAAATTACATTTTACTCTGGCAGTATTTTTGTTTTGAGAGTCATCATTCTTTTGATGTGAAATATACTCATCATTCTCTCCTCCCTTTCTTTTTATTTTAATCTATTATCCTGTCCTCTGTCTTGCAGGTGTTGTCCATCCAGGCAATGCCCCCTCCTTTGGTCCTGCCACTACTCCTCATGGCTCTTTCAACCCCAGCCCCCACATTGGTAAGACCCGATGCCCCAGTGTAAGGCAGCCAAGAGAACAGGATCCAGTAGCTCTCCTGTATGATTGCTCACTTTTCCACTGATTTCTTTTCCAGATCCCTTTGGCAGGCCTCCTAGCTTTGCCTGTCTGGGCACACTCTCCAATGGGGCATTTGGCGGCCTGGGCAACCCATCCTTCAGTGAGTATTTTTAAGAGAAAGGGCACAAGGCAGCTTTCTGTGGGTTATCAAAACAGCTAAGCAAAAACGGGCCTTGTTTGCATACCACCATTTTAAAAGGTGGGGAGGGGGAAGCAACCAAGGACTATAAACTCCCCCATTATTTACTTGAATGTTAATTATTCATTCCAACCGCTGAGGTTCTTGTGAAGTCTTAGAGAACTATAGGCTCTGTTACCATTTCAGTTGTCATCTTTCCCCTGTTCTGCAGTGGGTATGGGTGAAAATAGGACAGAAAAAAGACCTCTTGACTGCATCCGCAGTAACACTGACCCATATCATATTACTATGATTGTTTCAGCTGTAGTTAAAAAATTAAAAGGGCAACAAAAGCTTCCTAGTCTCTGCAAGCTAAAGATGACTTGAAAAATGGCAGCCAGGATGACTGGCAGACACTGCAACTCAGGCACAGCTGGAACACAGTTAACTCTCCAGCTGCAGGGTTATCTTGGTCAACTCATGCTGTGTGAAAACCTTCAGGGCCACAGTGTCATGAATGTTTAGGTTAAATCTCTCTTGAGATTAGAGCATCCTTCATTTTCCTTTCTTTCTATCAAACGCTAGGAAATTGTAGCTTTGATTTCCTAGTCGGCTGTTGCTGAATCTTGGAATTTGGCCGTTGATTTCTTTTTTTTTTGTACTAAGTTTTTATTTTATTTTATAACATATAAAAATTCTAATTTCAATTGAACAGTGTGTTGTCTGGGTACAAATCATTTTAGGAAATAATAAACTGTTCACAACAATATTCCTTGCATTAATATCAGTAATAATAATCATCATAATAATAATATTTGTTTAACCAAGTTAACATATCTTCCTTATATCACTGATCCTTCCCTATATTTCCCTGTTTCTAACGCCTGTTTTTGTCAGCTAGCCATTGATAAAATAAGTCCCAAGTCAAAAAGTATTCAGTTTCTTTCTTTTCCTTAATTGTAAGCATTAGCTTATCCATTTCTGCACATTCTAATATTTTCCTAATCACATCATCATCATCATCTGGGATCTCTTCACTTTTCCATTGTTGTGCAAATACTATTCTCGCTGCAGTTAATACATGTAAAATCAAATATTTATTTATTTATTTTTATTTTATTCAATTTATAAACCGCCCTTCTCCTGCTGGACTCAGGGCAGTGTACAGCCAGAAATAAAAAACAATTGATACAAAAATTTAAAATTTAAAAGAATTATAAATTTTGGCCATAAATTTAAAAACCTCATAGCTAAAACCCAGTTTAAACAATTTAAAAAATCCAAAATCTTAAAAAAGAGGGGAGGGGTTCATGCCAGCCCTGCTTGTTGGAAGAGAAAAGTTTTTAGGGCACAGCGAAAAACCCGGAGATCTGATATCCTGCATATCTCCGGAGGCAGGTTGTTCCAGAGGGCGGGTGCTGCCACAGAGAAGGCCCTCCCCCTGGGGGTCGCCAGCCGACATTGCCTGGCCGACGGCACCCTGAGGAGTCCCTCTCTGTGGGAGCGTACTGGCCGGTGGGAGGCTATTGGCGGCAGAAGGCGGTCCCGCAAATACCCAGGTCCAATGCCATGGAGCGCTTTTTTTTTTTTAATTGAAAAAGTTTTAAAAGTTTTACATACATTTTCTCCCCCCCTCCCCAACCACCTCCCCCGACTTCCCAGAGCAAGTACAAAATAAAATACAGCTTAAATTCTCTAAATTAAACTCCATTTCACACTTATTATAATCATGATCATTAAACAAATAGATAAAAGGAAAGCAAGTCTTTTTTTCTCCTTATTCCATCTAATTCAACAAAATTATCTCCATTTATAATTACAGCAATTAAAACAATTAAGTATTATCTAATCAAACCTATCATTACTCAATTTGGCTAATTGTTACTTAACAAATTATTAGGTCTATACAATTTAACAAAATATTTTATAACTTCTTTCATTTAAAACAAAACAACAACAACAACAACAACAACAACAAAAAGAAAAAAAAAGGAAACCCTCACTCAAAAAACCCCCGATTTAAAAAAAAATTACTATATAAACTCTTCCGTCCTTCACTTTTAAAACATCAAGGTCCAATTATAATTAAAACACTTAATAAGAAATAATATTAACAATAATTTTTTAATTAATAATCAAACCTCTTATATCAATACATATTAACAAATCAACTAAGAACATCATTTAAGAACTTTATCAATCCTTTAAATTCTTCATACTAGATTGAACCAATTGCTAATCTTCTTGTCTTCACATCTTCCAACAGCATATAAGATATCTTCATTTACGTCTACCCACCTAAATAAAAATTGCTTCTGTATATAAAAAAAAAGCCCCCCAAGTGACTTTGTAATTGTAATTATATTTGAAATGATATCCATCAAATCCAGTCAAAAATTAGATTAATAAATTCGTCAGACATATTAGGGAAACCACCAGATCAACTGCAATTGCCCTAGGTCCATAGTCCTTTTGCCTTGTATTCATTACCATCGAGCAGGAAACTTCAATTTGCTATATTCAGTAGAACTTCTGCGATTGCAATTAAGTCCAAATTTGTTGCAGTCCTTAATAAAATAATCCAAATCATTCAAGTCAGGGCATATTTCACAACCCAATACACCAGCATTGCTGTGATCTGTTTATTCTTCTCAAATATTCCAATACAGCTGTAGGTTGCCTCCTCATCGTCGCTCATCGCTTAGTTAACTGGCATTAAACTGCTGTCTGTTTTTTTTCTTTTTCCAAAAAATTCAAAATCTTTAAACAGTTAAACAATACTTTTTAAGGACCATCATCTCATCAAGCAGGGTTATTTTCCATTTCTCCAGTCTTTTTTCTTTTCCTTTTTACGAACTTTCTTCTTAACTTTGATCCCTCTGCCTTTTTTAGCTCCAGTAAAATTTTGCGGTTTTTGGGATTGCATATTATAAAATTTTTGCAGAAATGTAGCTTCTTCTGGAAACAACTCTTTAAGTGCAGATTGAGTTTTATAAAAAAAAATTCGTGGAACCAAAATGCCATCAGCTTCCAACACTTCTTGCTCCTTATTTTGCACAACATTCATCTTTCTCTCCTCAGTAAAATCTGCTATAATCTGTTGTTGTTTTTTTGCATCTCCCAACTCTTCATTCAATCCCCCACTGCTAGATTGCAACTCAGTATTTCCATGTATTTCATTGTTTCCAGCTTGAGAAGCTTGAAATATAGTATCAATTCTTTTCAATAAAGCAGAGGTAATTGAACTCAAAGCTTCCTCAAATTCAGACCATTGAGGGTTAAATAACCCTCCTTTACTTTCAAGAAGCCCAGCCATCTTGCCCCCCTTCTTCCTTCCCTTCCAGAAGGACAGAAAAAAAAAGGGGAAGAGAAAAGAAGAGTTTCAAGAAGAAAAAAAAGGGAATCCTTTACAATTTGTAATTTGTATTGCTGCTTCAATTATTATTATTCCTTTCTTATTACATCCACTTTTCAAAAAGGAGTTTTACGTTTCAAACAGGGGCTTGTCAATAATTACTTTTAGCTTTCACTTCTTCACGCCCCGTTAAAACTCAAATGCCATCTTGCTTTCACTTTCAGTTTAGGAAGAATCTTTTAAAGAAAATAAATCTTTGGAGTTAAAAGGAAAAAAAAAATACTTGCTGTTTGATTCATACTGCTTATGCTCCGCCAGCTTGATTCAAAGAATATCTGTTTAAAGTTGGTGCTGGGATGGTAACGACATCTAGCTCTGCAAAGCAGAGGCATCCAGGGTCCGGAGTACTGACAGGCTTAGCGGGGAGCTCTCATCTTCAAGCGCCAGATTATGGGTGAAATCTGGCACTTTCAGGGAGCTCTACCCCACCCGTCTACTCACTTTCCCCCCTCATACCAGGGGGAAAGTTTTCAAACCGCAAGACAGCCGATGGTCGCTGTTCTTGCAGTTCTACGAAGCCCTGGGCTGGCGCTTCAAAAGAAGCGTCTGGCAATGTCGCAGTCCCACCGGAAGCCCTCGCAGTCCCACCGGAAGCCCGCCATGGAGCGCTTTAAAGGTGGTAACCAACACCTTGAAGCGCACCCGGAAGTCCACCGGGAGCCAATGCAGCGCACGCAGGAGAGGTGTCACATGGGAGCGCCCCGTCGCTCCCATAATCCCCTGCGCGGCCGCATTCTGCACTGTATACCTTCCCTTTGTTATACTGGTCTGGTAAAATGCCCAACAAAAATGTCTCTGGTTTAAAATCTATTTTTTTATCATTTTTTCCAGCCATGTATGTATTTTTGTCCAATATTTTTTTGCTTTTTAACATGTCCACCACATATGATAGTATGAACCAGGTGTCTGATGACATTTCCAACATTTTGCAGATTTATCCTTGAACATCTTTGCTAACCTTGAGGGTGGAAATGCCATCTATAAAACATTCTCCCTAGAGCTGGATCGAGAGCATCCAGAGTGGGTAGTAGCTCTATGTTCTGCATGTAGACTGAGCACGTGATCTTCATTTGCATTCCTGGTCACTCCTCCCTCGCCTGGTGCTTCCCCAGTTCGGCTCAGTCTGCACTGCAAACAGACGTGATCGAAGAGTGGCTTCACCTTTTTTCTCTGTGATCATCTAATCGTGAGATTGACAATAATAATTGGAGGATCGCTTCAGCGATCAGACCGCTAGCTGGTCTGCCGGCTAGCAGTCTCGTTCCAGCTTCAAAGCCGAAATCCCCGCCACCACGCAGCAGCAGTAGGGCCTCACCGGCATCGATCAGAGCCGGGGGAGCCAGGCATTCCCACCAGATGGCGGGAGCACTAATTAGAGCCGTGGCAGCCTCAGCTCTTTGCGAGTGGCTTGCCTTTATTAAAGAGGGGTAATGGCGTCGCACATGCCTTCCACCAGCCAGCAGGCCCAGAAAGGGGACAAGAGGGAGCCTACTTCCTCTCCGGGCCAGAAACAAGGGGCTTACAGCCAGAGAGCTGCAGCCAAAGGGGCAACTACCAGGAGCCAGGCAGCCACTTCGAGTGGCAAGAGAGGCTCCAAATTGGCCGAAAAAGACGCAGAAAGGCATCAAAAGGCCTTGGAAAGAGAGCTGGCTAAGCTCCAGAAGGCTAAAGAAAGCCAGGAGCGAAGTGAAAACCCCAGAGGAGGGACGGAATTTTCCCGCCCTCAAGAACAGGAGCCATTGGATCCCACAAATGATCTGGCTCAATTGCAGCCTGCCTCTTATGAGGCCTGGTTACCAGAGGGCACCAGGGAGCCCTCCTCTCCCACTTTAGGAGAGGTTTTGGATAGGGCAGAGGCCTTTGCATTTGCAAATACCAATTTGCCTGCAACAATATTTTCACAGTCATCCACCTCAGGCCCCAGGGCTTCCTTTACTCCGACTGCAGCGGGGATCCGCCCACAGGAGGAAACTATGTCAGCAATGCCTGCACAGTTGCAGCAACTGATTTCTCAGGCTATTACTCAGGGAATAGCCATTGGTTTTGTTGTGGCCCGTCAGGTTTACAACAAAGGGACCAAACTTCTCCAGGGGTTCCACTCCATCAGCCTCCAGGCTTGCAACCTGTTCTGCAAGAGAATTGGATGGTGCCTCAAAGTATTCCATCTGTGGCCCATTCAATTAGAAGTGGAGACTCCTCAGCTGAGGAGGAGGACCTGATGGCCCTTTCTGAGGATGAAGGGAAAGATTCAGAACCTTCTCCTTTTACAGGCCTTTTCAAGCTGGATCTTTTCAAACCCTTGCTTCGCAAGGCCAAGTCCATTATAAACATAGAGCCTGAGACAGTCACAGAACCTGACCCCAACCCGGGGGGTTCTGGTCATTTGCTCTTTACAGAGCCAGCAGTGGAGGCTGAGGTGGTACCATCGCCCAAACTATTTTTAGACATAGTTAAACGGCAATGGCATAATCTGGGGGCAGGACTACCCCCTTCCAGAACTGAACAAAAGCTATACAATGTAGCTCCAGATTCGGCTGACATTTTGCAGGTACCCACAGTGGACAAGCCAGTGGCAGCACTGACATTGGTTGCTCTGATTCCAACAGATGCAATGGACTGTCTGAGACCTGATGACAAGAAAGCTGAGGTGTCGTTACGTAAGTCCCATTAGGCGGCTGCCTGAGCAGTGAAGGCTGCTACTTCGGCTTCATTCTTTAATCGCGCCTCCCTGCTCTGGCTTCACCAGCTGCAGGAACGCATTCCACCAGAAGATCTGAGGGTACATCAAGATATAAATAAATTAATTGCGGCTGCTGAGTTCTCAGCTGATGCAACATTGAATGCGGCTAAATTCACTTCACGGTCCATAGCATCATCAATTGCCACTCGTTGCCTGTTCTGCCTTAAGCACTGGCAGGCCGACAATAAGAACAAATGGAAATTAGCCTCAGCTCCCTTTACAGGTGACAAATTATTTGGAGAAAGTCTGGATCCCATCCTAGTGGACACCAGAAAGCATGGCCATGCCTTCCCTTTATCGACGGGGAGAACACAGGTCTTCCCCTTATTATAGGAAACAGCCCTTTCGGGCCCCTGAACCTAGCCATGACTATCAACACTTTCAACGACAGTACCCTAACCGACAGAGACAGATCAGAGTTCAGGAACAGAAATCAACCTCAGGGCAAGCGGCCCTTTTGAGGGGCAGGAAGTCGTCCTTACCGCCGTGCAAAGTGACTGCAGGACTGCACCACCCATAGGTGGTCAGCTCAGCCTCCATTTCCAACAGTGGGAGGCCACAACTTCAGACACATGGGTTCTAAATATGATAAGATCAGGGTTGGCACTGGAATTTCTCTCCCCCCCCACCTTCTTTCTCAGTTGCCCTGTATCCAGGGACTCTTCCAGGCGGCACCTGATGGAGAAAGCAATCCAGCATTTGCTGGAAATCCAGGCGATCAAGCCAGTTCCTCAAGAACAGCACAGACAGGGATTCTATTCAATCCTATTTGTGATCCAAAAGAATTTGGGGGGATGGAGGGCAATTTTAGATTTAAAGCGCCTGAACCAGTGTCTGGAGTTCAAACAATTCAAAATGCAGTCTCGCAAATCAATACTAGACAGCATGTGCGAGGGCGACTTCCTCTCCTCGATAGATTTAACAGAAGCATACCTTCTTGTTCTGATCAAACCAGCACACAGACAGTTCCTTTGTTTTGCCTATTCAGACAGACATTATCAGTACAGAGCCATGCCCTTCAGCTTGAACTATCTCGCTTTGCATGTAATGAGTCCATCTCAAATATTAGTTTCACCTTTTAAGTTGCATTACTGAAATAAATGAACTTTTGCACGATATTCTAATTTTTCGAGTTTCACCTGTAGCTAGTCCCAGTGGTGGGATTCAAATTTTTTAACAACCGGTTCTGTGGGCATGGCTTGGTGGGTGTGGCTGGGTGGCCATGTGACTGGGTGGGAGTGGTTGGGTGGTCATGTCATTGGGTGGGCGTGGCCAACTTTTTTTTTGTTATAAAAGTTTTTATTGGTTAAAAATAAACAATATTATCGCTTACAATATGTAGAATTTTCATTATCCTTTTACAAAGATAATATATAATTACTTTTTTTCACATACAGCAGATCTTCCCTTATTAAAATTACAAATTTAGCAACCGGATTTATATAAAAATATCAATTCAATATCCAGAGTAATATTAAAGTTTACAAAAATAAGAGATATCATAAAAGGCACAAAATAATATATTCCTCTCACTTCATCATTTCTTGGTTCTAGATCTCAAGGTTCTGGCCTTAGCACCCCCTTCCTCCTGGACCGCCACGGCCTTGCCCGCCCCTGCTCCTTGATCATCTAGTACCTCCCCTTCCTCGGTTCCTG
>WNWU01012599.1:83254-104330 GCA_012654045.1 Ptyas mucosa
TTATTTTATTTTATTTTATTTTATTTTATTTTATTTTATTTTATTTTTATACTGCCCTTCTCCTGCAGGACTCAGGGCAGTGCACAGCCGAGATAAAACATAACATATAAAATTTAAAAACAATTTAAAAGACATTAAACAATTTTGGCCCAACAATTTAAAACAACCCAATCAAAACCGAATTCAATTAAAACTGAGAGGATGGGATCAATTATTATACCGTAATAAAAATTTATATATTGTACTAATTAATTTTTGTTCCCTCCCATATACAATTTTATCCAATTCATTTTGCTCTAATTGTACCTGATCTATCTTTGTATCTTCTATGTATTTTGATCTTATTTGTAAGTACGTCCACCATTCAACTTCCCTATTCAAATCTTGTTCCAGTTCTTGTTTTGTTTTTAATTTTCCCAAATCATTTAATATATCCCTGTATCTAATTATTTTGGACCAGTCTACTAAATTTGGGTGTGTTAATGTTTCATTGGGAGAGATCCAAAGCGGTATTCTTGTATAGTGTTGCTTTTTTATTTTATTCCAAATTAATAATAATGAATTTCTAATTATATGCCTTCTAAAATATCCATGGGTTTTATACTTTTCACCCCATAGGAATTAGAATTAGAAAAAATAGACATAGGACTAAACGAATGGGCGGACCATAATCCGATAATAAGGTAAAAAGGTACAAAAGGTGGACGTTAAATCAATACGGAGAAAGTGAGAAAGAATATACCGTATATACTCGAGTATAAGTCGACCCGAATATAAGCCGAGGCACCCAATTTTACCACAAAAAACTGGGAAAACTTATTGACTCGAGTATAAGCCAGGGGTGGGAAATGCAGCGGCTACTGGTAAATTTCAAAATAAAAATAGATACCAATAAAATTACATTAATTGAGGCATCAGTAGGTTAAATGTTTTTGAATATTGATTTCAAAGAAAAACAGTAAACTAGCTCTGTAAGTGGAAAAGAGGATCAACAAAAACAAAAATCTTGTCACCATGGTGAAGAGAAGCAGTTGTGAAATAAGTGACATGGTTGTTAAGAATGCTACAATGAGCATAAATGATGACCAGTCATAAGTGTGAGGACTGGTCAAAAGTGTGAGGACCTGTCAGAAATGACTTTTTTCAGCCCTCTGAGTAGTCCCTATACACATATATCACATGACCAGCTAGCCACGCCCACCCAGTCACTGGCTTGATCTAATTTCAGGCAAGTTCAAGCCTCTGTTAAGAGATGCCTGCACTCTCTCTCTCTCTCTCCCTCCTTTTTCTTTTTCTTTCTCTTTGTCTCTTTCTTTCTTCTCTCTCTCTCTCTTTCTTTCTCCCTCCCTCCCTTTCTCCTTCTCATCTGGCATTCTTAGAGCTCCACTACTGATTAGCTTAGCCCAGGGGTGGGCAAATGTGGCTCTTTTATAACCTGTGGACTTCAACTCCCAGAATTCCTGAGACAGCCAAGCTGGGAGAATTCTGGGAGTTGAAGTCCACAGGTTGTAAAAGGGCCACATTTACCCACTCCTGGCTTAGCCTGAGCAAGGATAGGTAGCAGCCAATTACAAGAAGCTCTCAGTTACAAGAAGCTCTCAACTCAAGCTCAGTGTACATGGGATCTCCCTAAACAGTGAGGATTTCTTTGTTTCTTTCTCCCTTTTGGCTTTAGCAAGCCTGCCTGCAACTTCTGGGAGCCAAAAAGGGGCGCGGGGGAGGGGCGCCGTACCCCCCATGCCCCATTTTGGCTTTAGCAAGCCTGCCTGCAACTTCTGGGAGCCAAAAAGGGGTGCGGGGGAGGGGCGCCACCCCCCCACGCTCCATTTTGGCTTTAGCAAGCCTGCCTGCAGCCCCGGGAGCCAAAACGGTTGCAGGAAAAAAATCATTTTTTTCGTCACTCCATTATAAGCCAAGGGGGGCTTTTTTCAGCATGAAAAACGTGCTGAAAAACTCGGCTTATACTTGAGTATATACGGTAAGCAATTCCTGAAGAAAGAGATAGAGATTTTCTTAAAAGTAAACAAAAAGGAAGACACATCGGCTCAAAACCTTTGGGATACGCTAAAAGCCTATATTAGATGGGTGACAATTGCATATATGGCAAAGAAAAGAAAAGAGAAAAGGTCCCAGCAAAACAAACTACAGGAAGAGCTTAAAAAATTAGAAGATTTACAGAAAGACCCCCAAAATAAAAAAGTAAAAGAGGAAAGGAGAATAATTAAACACAAACTAAATCTGATAACCCAAGAAGAAGTGGCATTTAAAATAAAGATGGCAAAACAAAATTATTTCGAGCATGCAAACAAGGTGAGCAGGTGGTTAGCTTATAAATTAAAAAAGGAAAAAGATAAAAGAATGATACAACATTTGAAAGATGAGGGGAAAATCCGATATAAAAGAGAGGACAAAAAACGAATAATACATACTTTTTTCTCCAAATTATATACTCGGGAAGAAACGATAGAAGCAGAAATTAAAGAATATCTAGAGAAAACAAATGTATGTAAACTTACGGAGGAACAGAAAGAAGTACTGAATAGATCAATCTCTGAAACAGAATTTGGAATTGCAAAAAAAGGCAAAAAAGCAATAAGACACCAGGACCAGATGGAATACCCATTGAATTATATAGGAGTATACAAAAACAGATAGGAGGATTAATGCTAGAAATATTCAGTGAAGCACTACAGGAGACAAAAATACCTAAAACATGGACAGAAGCACTAATCACACTTATATATAAGGAGGATTCAGACCAGCAATTAGTACAAAATTACAGGCCTATCTCTATTGAATTCTGATTATAAAACATATATGTCAATAATTGCTGAAAGGTTAAAAATGATTCTAAATAAACATATTCATTCGGATCAAAATGGTTTTTTGCCAGGATGACAAATTAAAAATAACACACGCACCATAATCGATATATTAGAGTTTTATAAAGCACACCCAGAGAAACAAGTTTTACTGGTTTTCCTTGATGCCCAAAAAGCTGACAGGGAGTCACACAGGGGGACGAAAGAGCTTCATTTATCTGGGAACCTGAAATGACACTTGATTTAAAATTAAATCATATGGTAAAAAGCACCCAAAGAAGAAGAAAGAACAACATCAGAAAAAAACAACAACCCAACCTTCGCCTGTTTTTGGAAATGGTTCAAGAGGGAACCTGCGCACGTGCATGCACGCACGCACACACACGAGAGAGAGAGGGAGGGAGGAAGAGGTAGAGAGATGAGAGAGAGATGAGAAAGAGAGAGGGGAAAAAGATGAGAGGGAGGGAGATGAGAAAGAGGGAGAGGGAGAAAAATGAGAAAGAAAGAGAAAGAGGGAAAGGAAGAAAGTTGAGAGAGATGAGAGAGAGGGAGAAAGATGAGAAAGGGAGAGGGAGAAAGAGGGAGAAAGATGAGAGGGGGAGAGAGAGAGACCTGTTTAAAAGAAAATACCTGAAGCCACAAAACCTGGGTAGGCGTGGCTGGGCGGTGTCATGTGACTGGGTGGGAGTGAGTGATGTCGAGTTGGCCACACCCACTCAGGTTTTTTGGCTCCCAGTGTTTTGTTTTTTGTGGGAAATGGGCCCAAGTGGCTCTTTGAGTGTTTAAGGTTGCAGACCCCTGCCCTAGTCATACCACTAATAACTACAATGATCTAACACAAATAGATTTCACAGAAGATAACGTTGAAAAGGCACTACGCAGACTAAAACCATCTCTATCAGACCTGATGGACTATGTGCATACTTCTTAAAAAAGCTTTCCACTGCTATAGCTGAACCCCTAAGCATAATCTTTGAAAAATCTTTCAAGACCAGCTCCCTACCCAACCTATGGTCACTAGCCACGGCCATCCCTATGTTCAAAAAGGGAGACCCCAGCCTAGTTGAAAAGTACAGACCAATCTCTTTATGCTGTGTCACCTGCAAAGTCATGGAATCAATCATTAACCAATCCATCACCCTCCACTTAGAAACAGCCAACCTACTCTCTAACAAACAGTTTGGTTTCAGAAAAAAATTGTCCTGTAATCTACAACTTCTACACTGCAAAAACATATGGACTACCAATCTCGATCAGGGCAAAGCAATAGATACAATTTACATACACTTCTGTAAAGCCTTTGATTCAGTGGTACATGACAAACTACTAAAACTAAAATCCTATGGCATCTCCTGACCCCTACATAATTGGATAGCTGCGTTCCTGTCAAAACAGACAAGTGGTCAAAATACGGAGCGCCCTATCAAATCCTACACCTGTTAATAGCGGTGTCCCCCAAGGCAGCGTTCTAGGACCAACACTCTTCATACTATACATAAATGACCTTTGCGATCATATTATAAGCAACTGCATTCTCTTTGCCAATGATGTAAAACTACTTAACACCACGAACAATGCTGCTACCCTTCAAAAAGACATTGACTTTGTGTCGAAATGGTCAAACAATTGGTAACTCCAAATCTCAACCAACAAATGCTCTGTCTTACACATTGGCAAAAAGAATCAGAGCACAAAATACAAGCTGACCTTGGAGTACTCATCTCTAATGATCTAAGTGCCAAAGCCCACTGTAACAACATCACCACCAAAAAGGCATTAAGAGTTGTAAACCTAATCTTACGTAGCTTCTTGTCCGGTAATATCACACTACTAACCAGAGCATACAAAACATTTTCTAGACAAAATTCTTGAATACAGCTCATCTGTCTGGAACCCGCACTGCATATCAGACATTAATATAGTTGAGCGTGTCCAGAAATATTTCACAAGACAGCAGAGAGGCAGAGGAACAGGAGGAGCCTTTTCCTTGTGCATGCATGAGAAGAGCTGCCAGAAGGCAAGAGCAGCTAAAGCAAAAAGGATGACTCAGGAGTAGGGCCAAGAGATGATTGGCCCCTCCCATAAGGCTTAAAACACCAGCAATGGCTCTTGGGCTCTTTGTCGGAAAACAACATTGATAGATTTGTTTCTTGTCTTGCTGCATTTATTTCTTGTCAGCGTCTTCTGCTTCTGAACTTTTGCCAAGAAAAGCCTTTGGCAGGTTGTCTAATTAGACCAAGGTTGGTGATAAGGCTGAAGAATTGTGTTATGAAGAATTTGTTTTGAATTAGTTTGGACTACGCTGAGAATGAGTTAATTCTCAGCTGTTCTAATAAAGTCTGTTTGTTTTCGAACTGATTGCGTCTGATAATACCTACTTGGGCCTGGGTTACAACAGTTTGTTTTCCGACCCAACGAGGATAATTATCAACAAACCTCTATCACAATGGAGCAGCTCCGTGCCGAGAACGCACAGCTTCAACAGCAAGTAGCTTTGTTTGCTGCACAGATGGCTCAGCTCCAAGCTCCAGCTTCTCCCCCTTCCCGTAGAAAATGTCCTGTTGCCGTGCCAGAGAAGTTTGATGGCAATCAGGCCATGTTTCCTGCTTTTATGGGACAATGCCAGCTTTTCATCAGCCTGAGAACGGAGGACTTTCCCGCTGACTGGGATAAAGTGGGGTTTGTACTCAGCCTGCTCTCCGGCTCTGCAGCTCACTGGGCCACGCCCCTGCTGGTCCAGGCTAGTCCTCTGTTGGACAATTTCAGGGGTTTTTGTGAGCATCTCAGACTTATGTATGAGGACCCCATCAAAATGCAGACTGCCACCAGGCGACTGAAGACCCTGAAGCAGGGCCGGAACCCGCTGCAGGACTATGTCAGTGAGTTTCGGCTGCTTAGCCAGGATTCGGCCTGGAATGAGGCGGCCCTCATGGATGCCTTCCAAGATGGGTTATCGGAGGACTTGCAGGACGAGCTGGTCCGGGTTGATATCCCTCCGACCCTCAACGCGCTGGTACATCTTTGCCTTAGGATCGACGCCCGGTTGCAGATACGGACCAGTTGCCGTGCCTGCCAGGAGACCCATGTGGTTCCAGTCATGCATGAGACCCAGGCTTCACGGGAGGAGCCCATGGAAATAGGCGCAGGCAGACCCCGTCTGTCGGTGGCTGAGAAAAATAGACGACGATCAGGGGGTTGTGCTTGTATTGTGGGGAACCCGGGCACATGGCCGCCTCTTGCCCAAAGAAGCAAAGAGGGGAGTCAGCTCCTGGGCCTGCCCCAAAGCCACAGAAAACCCTGTCAGGAAACACCCTGAGCCCGATCTAGGGGAGACCCTGGGTCGGGCGTGCACTAATACCAAGTCACGCCCAGCAGACATGGAGCCC
This sequence comes from Ptyas mucosa, assembly GCA_012654045.1. Classification (NCBI taxonomy): domain Eukaryota; kingdom Metazoa; phylum Chordata; class Lepidosauria; order Squamata; family Colubridae; genus Ptyas; species Ptyas mucosa. Next base: position 89,463 of record WNWU01012599.1, read on the forward strand.
GGATCCCCCCGGCACTTGATCCTGGCGGCAAGAGTATTCTTGTCCAATAGTCTGCAGGGGATTCTGGCTCACACCTTGATGGACTCCGGAGCTACAACTAACTTTATGGACGCAGCGTTTGCAGCCAAATATGCAGTCCCTCAGTGTCCAGTGGATCCTCCCATGCTCATGGAGACCATTGATGGCCGGGTGCTTCTGTCTGGGCCTATTACGGCTGCCACACAACCCTTGCACCTGACCATCGGGTCTCATGAGGAGGCAATTCAGTTTTATATTACCTCCGGCCTGCATTTTCCTGTGGTTTTGGGCTTGGCTTCGCTCCGGACACGACCTGCAGATCTATTGGTCCCAGAACTTCATCTCTTTTCCGAGCCTGCAATGTGTGGACCACACCTGCCAAGTCTGCGCAGGCCAGCTGCTGGGTCCAACCGGGGTGTCCTTGCCTTCTGACCTCAACTTTGCAGATGTTTTCAGTGAGCAGGAGGCGGACCAATTGCCCCCGCACCGGCCATACAACTGCCCCATTGATTTGATTCCAGACGCGCCACTCCCAGTGTGGCATTTGTATTCGATGTAGGACCCTGAGTTGGCCGCGTTACGGGACTTTGTGGACAAAAACGTGGCTCGGGGTTTTATCTGGCCCTTGTTGCCCTTGTCTGCCCCGGTCCTGTTCGTGAAAAAGAAGACCAGAGACTTGCGGCTTTGTTGTGACTACCGCAAGTTAAACGCCATCACGGTGCGCAACTGGTATCCTCTGCCCCTTATTCCTGAACTCTTGGAACACCTTCGGGAGGCTACCGTGTTCACTAAATTGGACTTGCTAGGGGCTTATAATCTTGTTCGGATCCATCCCGGGGATGAATGGAAGACGGCGTTTGGCAACCGTTACGGACATTTTGAGTATACGGTCATGCCGTTTGGGCTGACCAATGCTCCTGCCTTCTTCCAACATTTCATGAATGACATTTTTAGGGACCTCTTGGACAGGTTTGTCGTAATTTATTTAGACGACATTCTGATCTACTCTCCTTCCCGGGAGAGCCACCAACAGCACCTCCGCCTGGTCCTGCAACGTCTTCGGGAGCATCATCTGTATGCTAAACTGGAGAAATGCCAGTTTTTCCAGTCCACCATCGAGTTCCTGGCTAATGTGGGATATCATCCTCAGTTCTTTCCCCTCACACAACTTGACTCCCCGGTACTGGCGGCTAATGACTATCTGTCCAAGTTGCAGGCCGTCCATCAGTTGGTGCGACGGTATCTAGAGAAAGCCAAAGAGGACTATAAGAGAGTCGCGGACCGATCTCGGCGGGCCACGTCGCCATTGGCTGTGGGGGATCGGGTATGGTTGTCCACCAGGCACCTTCCGTCAGACTGGCCGGTCAGGAAGCTAGACCACCGGTACCTTGATCCGTTCCCTGTGGAGGCGGTTATTAACCCGGTCGCCTACCGCCTGACCTTGCCACGCTCGATGCGTGTCCACCCAGTCTTCCATAGATCCCTCCTTGTCCCAGAACGACCAGCCTGTCTGCTCCACCAACCTGACCGTCCCCAACCAACGCCATGTGTCGGAGATGAACCACCCGAGTACGAGGTCGCCAGCATTCGGGACTCCCGGTGGCTAAAAGGACGGTTCCAGTATCTAATTGAGTGGAAAGGATATGGGCCGGAGGACTTCACCTGGGAGGATGCGACCTCCATGCATGCACCTATCTTGGTGAAAGCATTCCATAACCAATTCCCGTCACGGCCGCATCCAGATCGTCAGACCCAGGGGAAGGGCCCTGCGGTGAGGGATAGTGTTGTGGTCCGCCAGCAGCCTGCGGAGCTGGCAGCGAAGTCAGACAGTGAGGAGGCTGAGGAAGAACATGGGCCAGTCCTGGAGGCTGGGGAAGGCCCAGATGAGGGCTCTGCGTCGGAGGCAAGAGATGGGGCCAGGGCCATCGGGGAGTGATGTGCAGACTCCAGAGCCTCCAGAGGCTGACAGCAGAGAAGCAGAGGAACAGGAGGAGCCTGTTCCTTGTGCATGCATGAGAAGAGCTGCCAGAAGGCAAGAGCAGCTAAAGCAAAAAGGACGACTCGGGAGTAGGGCCAAGAGATGATTGGCCCCTCCCATAAGACTTAAAAGAACAGCAATGGCTCTTGGGCTCTTTGTCGGAAAACAACGTTGATAGATTTGTTTCTTGTCATGCTGCATTTATTTCTTGTCGGCGTCTTCTGCTTCTGAACTTTTGCCAAGAAAAGCCTTTGGCAGGTTGTCTAATTAGACCAAGGTTGGTGATGAGGCTGAAGAATTGTGTTATGAAGAATTTGTTTTGAATTAGTTTGGACTACGCTGAGAATGAGTTAATTCTCAGCTGTTCTAATAAAGTCTGTTTTTGAACTGATTGCGTCTGATAATACGTACTTGGGCCTGGGTCACAACAGTTCTCTTTATTTGTGTTCATTTTATGTATTCAATTCATGGGTATACCTATATATATTATCTAATACGTACTTGACAAATCAAATAAATAAATAAAATAAATGATCTCTGCAAGGTTTTCCCCTTTTTCTTCCTCAATATTCTGGAATATCAAGAAGTATTCAGCTTTAACCATCTCCAACATGATTACTGTTCTCTCAAGATTTTTGTCTTCCTGTGTAAGTCTATCATCCATCTCTTCCACTTTGTTCTTTTTGTTCTGATTTCTATTTACTGCATCCTTTGTTCATTTTTAGTTATTGTTTGTTGAATGTTCTCCATTTTATCCATCCATCTTTTCCATTTTATCCATCTTTTCCATTCTTTCCTTCATGTCTTCAAAATGTTTTGTTGTGGCTTCTTGAAATGTTTGGAGCATTAATTTCAATTCTGCTTGCATTGTAATCATCGTGTTCATTATTTCCTGCTGCAACATGCTATCCAAAGATCTTTCACTTGCTGGACTAGATGCAGCTGATGCTGAAGAGGATGCTGATGTATTTTTTTCTCCCTACTTCGCTTAAATTTGAAGTACTAGTCATTTTGAGTAGTCTTGTGATCCTCAAAAAATTTAAAAAGAATAATCAGTAATAACACAATATTCTAATATTTCCTCAATCCCCCACCAATTTCCACTTAGAGTATTTTCACAAATCAAGCCACCACCAAAATCTCTAAATAGTTACAAACTTGCTGTTATGTAGTCCAAAAGAGGAAAATGGAAAAAAAAGAAGAAATAAAGTTCCTTGTTAATCTTCAGGTTCTTCAAACCCTAATCCTTTCTTCTCTTGATAAATTTGATAAATTTATAATCCAGTTAGGCCCACCAAGCCCCAAAGTTCAACCACTCAGGTTCATAAATCACCCAAAAGAAAAAAAAGTTCAAACAGGAAGGAAAAAAGAAAGTTCTTTGATATTTCCCAGCTTCTATTTACTTTATCTGTTTAGTTTTCATCTAAGTTCCAAGAGCTACGCTGTTTAAAAAGTTACAGTGTTTCACTCTCTGTCTCTGCTGTCTCATATAAACAATTTGCTAGAGCAGGTGTTATTGTAACAAAGAAGCTTATCTTCAATATACAGTCAAGGTCATACTTTCATTACTTTCACTTCTCTGCAGTTTTCTCCAGTAGCTTTGTGATTTCCTAGTCAGCTGTTGCTGAATCTTGGAATTTGGCCGTTGATTTCTGAGGCCACTTGAAAGACTGAGAATGCCACAAATTGAACCATTTTTTACCAGTCAAGCAAGCACATAATGAAGGATCAGATGCTAAACACCTTTCTGTTAACAGTTCACAAGTAACACAGAACTGATGGCTGTCTCCTCTACAGCACATTATCAAGCAGAAAAATTTCAAACATTTTAGCTTTTTACTTTTTTCCTTCACCATGGGTTTTGGATTTGTTTGATCGATTCATAGAATTCCATGATTTATCTCCCTCTTCTTCTCTGGCCCATTTGATAATTTTTGCCATTTTTATGTAAGGCTTTGAATTTTTATCTTGCAAACAAGTTACAGTAAACTCCACTCAAATCTCTACCCTTTAGAAAAGGTAGAGACAGGCAGGAAAGTCAGATAGCTCTCTGCCTTTATCAAGCATGTGAGAGAGAAACTTAGGCTAGAGGTTTTCTCTGTCATATACAGGCAGTCAACAATTTACAACAGTTCATTTAGTGACCAAAGTTACAACGACACTGAAAAAAGTGACTTTTGACTGTTTTTCACACATGACTGTTGCAGCATTCTCATCAGTCATGTGATTCTCATTCAGATGCTTGACAACTGGTTCATATTTATGACAGTTGCAGTGTCCCAGGCAGTGGTGGGATTCAAAATTTTTTACTACCGGTTCTGTGGGAGTGGCTTGGCCATGTGACTGGGTGGGCGTAGCTGGTTGGTTATGTGACTGGGTGGGAGTGGCTTGGTGATCATGTGACTGGGTGGGCGTAGCTGGTTGGTCATGTGACTGGGTGGGCGTGGCCAACTTAACATCACTCACGTCAAGGGGCGCCTTGCCTGGCCTCTCCTCGCCTCAAAGGCCTCAACGACATACAATTTCCCTATTTATTTACTACTACTGAACATTCAAAATATACTATTTAATTCTATGTATATATGCCATATGTGTACATACATATTATAGTATAGAGCAGTGATGGCTAACCTTTTTGCTGTCGCGTACCAAAAGCGGGGGAAGCGCGGGGAGGTCACCCACGTGTGTGCCCACACCCATAATTCAATGCCCCCTCGCTTTTAGCACGTGATGGCACAGTGGATCTGGTAGGCCCATTTTTCACCCTCCCCAGGCTCCAGAGGCTTTCTAGAAGCCTGGGGAGGGCAAAAACAGCCTCCCCACTCCCGGAAGGCCCAAAAATCAACTGGCCGGCGCACGCATGTATGCTAGAGCTGAGCTACAGCAACGTTCGTGTGCCCACTGATATGGCTCCGTGTGCCACCAGTGGCACCCATGCCATAGGTTTGCCATCACGGGTATAGAGTGTGTATAGGCACACACAAAGATACATTATCTACTATATATACTGTATGTGTATGTACACACACACACACAAACATACACACACACAACTCTTCTAAAACTATACACATTCAACCTCACTTACTGCATTTGGAAAAACACACCCAGAGTCCACTTTCTGCCACACATTTAACTATAACTTCTGCACATTAGAACATTACACACTCCTTCAGATGTTCTTCCCTAGCTTGCACATGACTGTTAGAGCCAGGAGATGTCATGGATTTAGTAAAATGTGGTGAAACTCACTTAACAACACTCTTGCTTAGCAACCAAAATTTTGGGCTCAATTGTGGTAATAAGTCAAGGACTATCTCTGCCTTCCTTTGTCCTAGTAAACTCCTTCTCCTTTCTGGCAATTTTCCTCTCTCTTAAAGGCACCAAAATAATCCAGACGATATAAGGTTTCCTGCTGGAGCAGGGGGTTGGACTGGATGACCTCCAAGATTCCTTCCAGCCCTAGATTGCTGTGCTGTTTCAAAGAGTCTTCTGAAGCCAAGTTTAGTGCCAGGGTTTGTGGTCCTTCCTCTTCTTTCTCTCTCTCTCCCTCCCTCCCTCTCTTTCTTTCTTTCTTTCTTTCTTTCTTTCTTTGTCTCTTTCTCTTTGTTTCTTGTCCCTCCCTTCCTTCCTCTTTCTTTCTTTTTCTTTCTTTCTCTCTCTCTCTCTCTTTCTTTTTCTTTTGCTCTTTCTTTCTTTCTTTCTTGTCTCTCTTTCTCCCTTCCTCTTTTTCTTTTCTTTCTTTTGCTTTCTTTCTCTTTTTTCTTTCTTTGTCTCTTTTTCTTTCTCTTCCTTTCTTTGTCTCTTTTTCTTTCTTTTTCTTTCTTTCTTTCTTTGTCTCTCTCTCCTTTCCTTCCTTCCTTCCTTTCTCTTCCTTTTTCTCTCTCTTTCTCTTTCTTTGTCTCTTTTTCTTTCTTTTTTTGTCTGTCGCTCCCTTCCTCCTTCAAAGGCTAGGAGAGTGAGACCCACCCGAGACATGCAAGATGGGAGGCCCGAGAGAAAGTGCCTGGTCTGGGCACACAGCCATCCATGACAGAGCCCTTCTCAGGGAGCAAAGCAAGAACTTACTGATCCTGATCCTGATGGTGAGCTCCAGCCACTGCAGCGGTGGCGGAAGGAGTGTGGCGGCAGCAGCACTCCAGGAGGGCGGCCCTCGGGGCCCTGGGAAAGCACACAGCGAAATTTACTTTACCAACCGGGAGTTGTCACTTTGGGTCCTCCTGACCCGGAAAACGCTGCGGGCGGCAGAGCTTTTCTCTGCCACCCGCAGCACTTTCCCGATGGGAGTGAAGTAGGACCCAAAGCTAAATTTTGCTGTGTTGCGAAAGATGCTCTCTTGCTCTCCCAGGCAAGAGCAGGGGAGAGAAGCAGCACCCGCTGACCCGGAAGCACATGGAGGGCTCCATGTGTTTTCTGGTGACTTGTTTTCTCTCCACTGCTCTCTTGCTGGGAGAGAGAAAGAGTCTTTCGCAGCACTGCACTTTGGGTCCTGGTAAGTCCGGAAAGTGCTGTGCCAGAGAGAAACAGGATTCAACCTGGCTGCTTCTCTCTGCCTGGCTTTCCGGATGGGATTTACACTTACAGGACCCAAAGCGCTGTGCTGTGAAAGACACTCTCACTGTCCAAGCAAGCCTGGAGAGAAAACAAGTCACCGGAGAACATGTGGAGCTGGGAGAGCGAGAGTGTCTTTTGCAGCACAGCGCTTTGGGGACCCATCCAGAAAGCCAGGCACAGAGAAACAGCCAGGTAGAAGGCTGGTACTTTCAGCGCCCACGAGGAACCGAGGCTTGGAGCACTTTTGAAGCTTGTTAAGACGGACCGCTCCTCCACCCCAGCCATGCGTTTTCAAGCCCGGGCTGCTTGGAGTGAAAAGCTATTGCAATAGCCTGGGCTTGAAAAGGCATGGCTGGGGCGAAGGAGTGGTCCTCCTTAGCAACCTCCAAAACTGCTCCAAGCCTCGGTTCCTCATGGGCGCTTGCTTGCCTTCCCCTCTGCCACCAGCCGTGGGAGGAAGGTAAGGTTGCAAGCCCGATGGGGACGGTGGGGGGCCCGCAGCAAGCTAGGCCGCAGCCATGTGGCTGCGGCGCCAGCGGCTTTGTGAGGTACACGACCCCGGGGACAGTGGGGGAGGCTAGTGAGTGCTTACCTGTAGGTAGGCAGAGGCAGCTCTGTTGGAGTGCAGGCACCGCGGAAGGCGAAGTCAGCTTAGGCAGGGAAGCTGCAGAGCAGACTGCATGCGCAAGCAATAGCGCTGCAGAGGTCAGGTCACGTGAGGAGTGACTGACAACGCGAGGTGAGTAGCTGGGCCGCGTGGTGAAGGGAAGGCAACTTATATAGGGCTGGGATGTCCGGGGTGAGCGTCAAGCAGATGGGGCGAGTGAGCGGCAACCGGGCGGGAGGCGTTGGCCAGCCAGAAGTCACTACCGGTTCGGCGACCCAGGCCAAATTTCCCCTACCAGTTCGGCCGGACCAGTGCAAACCGGCTGAATACCACCTCTGATCCCGGGGTCATGTGAACATCTTTTGCAACCATCTGACAAACAAAGTCAATGGGTAACCCAGATTCACTTAACAGCCGTGTTACTAATTTAATAACTGCAGTGATTCACTTAACAAATGTGGCAAGAAGAGTCGTAAAATGGGGCAAAACTCAACAAATGTTTCACTTAGCAACATAAAATTTGGGCTCAGTTTCGGTCATAAATCAAGGATTACCTGTAATAGCTCCCAATGTGTTGACAATTCTTTTGTGAATGAGCATTCTCATCCTTCCTCCTTTGAATGAATCATTCCACCAACATTTAGAAGTAGAATGATTTAATAAGACTGTACCATGTGCTTTTCTAAGTGTGGATTGCTCTATGCACTAGTATAATTATTATCACTATTTTAATGAGATAAATCAGTTCCTTCCATATCTACTTGTCATTGATCCTTGGGCTGTAGGGGCAACATTGCATCTAGCGTAGCCACCTGATCTTTCTTCTCTCCTTCCCAGACTCAAGTGCAGTCTTTGGGCAGAAGGATAGTCCTGGAGCTCCTGCCTTCCCTAGTCCACATGAAGCATGGAATCGCTTACACCGTACACCACCTTCCTTCCCTACTGCCCCAGCCTGGCCCAAAGGTGGCAGCAGTGATGGAACTAAACGTGGAAGCAGCCATCTTGACAAGGACAGCAAGAGGTCTGAAGGGCCAGTGATCAAAGATGAGAAGGACAGGTAAGAGGCAAAGGAGAAAAGGGACATGGATGAATGACAGAGGCTTGATATGCAGCAGAGTCCCATTCACCAGTCGCACTCACGACAAACCATTTTATACCAAATTTATATTTCGCTGATAAAGAAATAAAGGCAAAAGGGATGCAGTATAATTATATATAAATATATAATTATATGGTGCCATTCAGAACCAGGTTTTCCTAGAGCAGGGAGTGTCAAACTGGCGGTCTGCGGGCCAGATGCATCACACACAGACCCGCCCACCCCGGCTCCACAAGGCAAAAAACATCACAATATGTCATGTGATGTCACACTACGCGATCAAGTTTGATACCCATGTCCTAGACTTACATAACGGGAAGCTAGTATACAGTACAAGCACACAAGAATCCTTCTGGGCTCCACAGGTATTTTTGAAAACAAAAAAGCATAGGCAATCTCAGCTAAATGTGAAGAGTATTCCAAAAGAAAGAAACTGAACCAGCAGGAAGCATCCTGAGGGATTAGGTGGATGACCAGGAGCAACCTCACCGATTTATCTTTAAAACAAAACATTTTGCGATGGTCACATCCACCCTAGCACCTATTTTGTAAACTGGCAAACCTCTCCCCTGCAGCCATTTTGTAAGGACTGTCAGCACTACGGTCTCTTCGCGTCCATGTGTCCACCAGCCTCAGAAAGCTGCCTACTGCTGTTGGGTTGGGGAATTGCTGAACACTTAACACTTTTTTCAGGGATAAATCTGGCAAAAAAAAAAAGAAATGTAGATAACTTTTCTGAAAGGGTGGAGGAGAAGGTCTTTTGATTATTTAGGTACACAGGCGGGGCCAGGCTGCTGCATGCAATGGGTGACTGCTGGTCAGTGATTCAGTGCCAGGTTGCACAGGAAGTCTTGACCCTCCCATTTTATGTTTCTGTGTGTGATTCAGGGATTCTGGCTTCTTCTCCCGTCATTCGCAGCGCTCCTCTCCAGCTACTCCCACCTCAAAGAACCCATTGCTGATCCACAAGGAGCCTCCAAGCCGACCATATGTACAAGCAGAACAAGAACATCACTATGGCAGCCCGCCAAGTTCAGGGCATGCTTCCCGCTCCCCTTACCCAGAGTTGCCTCTCAAGAAAGAAGTGAAGGTCAAGGAAGAGCCAGAGTTGCCTGGCTTTGAGGGAGTTGTACACACGAGTGCTTCCTATCACAGTACCCTACATGTCTCCCACCCCCTTGGGACCCTGGCTGTGTTTGAGAGACCCCAAGCTGGGACTGGAGGAAGCGTCTCTCCCTACTTGGTGGCTGCCCCGCCCTCAGCTGCCTCCTATGCTGCGCTCGAGGCATGGCAAGAGCCCTACCACCGGGGCCTGGAGTTGCACCCGCTACAGCGCCTGCCCCGCTACTTGGAGACCCCATCGCCTGCTGCCGAGGACTATGAAAGAGCCCAGTTGTATGGTTTGGCTCCCCCACCGCACCCCAGCCTCATGGCTTATCCCCGCCATCAAAACGGACTGCTGGCAAAAGTCACACCCTCAGCAGCTGTGGGACTGCTGAGCGCCCCACCTCCTCTCATCCCAGCTTCCAACGTTCGGCCCTGCTCCCCTCGACGAGCTCCCGATGTCCGAGAACTGGCAGCCTCCTACAAGGACCAGGACTCCAGATAATGGTGCTCTGGTGGCACTCTGGAACGTGAACACCTCTATCAAGCAGCCTCCCTGATCTCCAGGAACTGATGGGACAGGGTCAGGGGAGTCTAGGACGCCCGTCTAAATTAGCGGGAAGAGGAATGTGGCTTTTTGGTCACTATAGCCTGAATTAGGGATATGCTGCTGTCATCACCTGGAAGGACTTTGACGTTGGAGTTGAATAACAGGGTGCATTTGGGGGAAGAGGCCAGGAATGCAGGCTGCTTTCAGGGGAAAGGGGAGGGCTTGAATCTCAGGACACCTCCCCCATGAGGCAGTGTAAATATATATTCTCCCCTAGGCAGATGGGGAAAAGGGTTTTGTACATTTATAAAAGGTTTGAGATTGTGATTTTAAAAGTGACTTCTCTTTCTCTTCCCCCCTCCTGCCCTCTTTTGTTCCCCCTTGTTTTTACTGTACTGCTCTTTTCTATACCTGTATTCATTCACTCCTGCCCAATCTCCTGATCCCTTTCCTTCTGTAATTAATGGAATGGTGCAACACACTTGTCCAGTGCCCTTTTCTTCCCCAGGCTGGTTAATTAAACTCCAAACTGGTGCTTCTCAAGTCCTTGCTTGTGTGTGTGTTAGTTGAGGAAAAGGGAGGGGAGGATACAGGTTCTCACCTTCTTCCAGGACAGCAGAGAGCAAATGAGAGGGTGCAGAATACAAGGTGAAATTCTTGGATGGGAAAACTGCTCTCTTGGATAGTTTTAATTTTTGCAGTCTCTGAAGAGCGTACATGGAGCTAGATACAGAATCCCTCTATATAGTGTTTTAATGCAAACACACTTGTGCTGAAAATATTCACAGAGCACAGCTATCATGTAAATTTAGAGCTGCTGTTTGTGAGGAGGCGGAAACAGGCAGAATCGGCAGTACTTTGGGGAAAGAATCAGAACCTGTTTTTCTTTCCACCGTTTCAAGGTAGAGCTGCTCAACATGCAGTTCCTTCAGGTACTGTCCACAGCCTCCAAGTATCACTAAAAAGTGCCCTGGATTGGACTTGTTAATATAGAAAAGGGGCAGAATTATTAAATACACGGGGAATAATCGTATATACTATTCTTGGTTTTTTTTAAAAAAATAGTTTTTCCTGCACTACCTGCTTTGTTATGGCTTAGCCCACTGTTTGAAGAGTGTTCCCCATCTGCACAGATTTGGCCTTTGTTGTCATCTTGAAGAATAAATGAAGTTCTGCATATGGTTCTGCATATAATTGCAATTAAAAATTTCGTTTCCTCCACCCTTATCTTTTTTTGTACTAAACCATAGAATAAGCCCACACGTTTCACCTAATAAAATCTTGGCTGCAAAGTAGAGTGTTTCCTGCCATAAAACATCACTAGATTCAAAAAGCCAAAGAGTGAGATATAATAATCCAGAATAAGTATTCGCTAGGCGAGACCCTAAGTGGGTTAGATAAAAATGTTTACATATTTTGCCAAAATTTGGGGTCTTTATTGGAACACAAGAAATACAGTGGGTATCTGTGAGCCTTCCTTGGATATTATGGAATGCAGTATTCCAGGGTTCCCTCTGGTTTTCAATGAGCACTTAACACTTTTATTAAATCATTTGACATTTTGTTTAAATTATGAATCAAAGAGCACCATGCCCAGAATGCCTTTTGATCCAGTTTGCTTATCCACAGAGAACCTTGCTAGTAGTTCAAGGTAAAGAATTGTTCAGTTCAGTTCAAACTCATTGAGCACACCCTGTAATTTCATTGGTAATAATACTGACTTTTTTTTCCTTACTGCTGCCTTCCATATTTTTTAATCTTTTCAGTTTAGTTTGAGCTTCCTGATGTTCTACGGCTGTCCAACCCTCCTTAGTTTTTCTGTGGTGGGTTAGATGCTGCACCTGAGCTTTCAAATTTAGCACAAACACTCCTAATGTTGGAAGGCATTCATAAAGGCAAATCACTCTCCAGACCTGTCATACTGTTATATCGAATTGTAAAGCAAAGCAGACAGTGTGGAAGTATTCATCAGCCATATCTTTCAACTTCCTTTAGCGCTAAATACATTTGGTATGTATGTGCACCATGATGTGTACCATATCCCACCAAATCCTCTCTCAATTTAATAGTATAGCCTCATCTGAGATCAGCACAGCAACGTGCTAATGAGGAATGAAATTATGCACAATCCAGAAATCAGCCTCACTGGAATTAATTCAAAGCACCGTTTGGTACAATATCCCATGTAGTGAACCATCGATTTCCTGCAATTCCGATTTAAATCGCCGGCCTAAGTCGCAGGACGTTGTAAAACCCATGCATGACATTTCGCTCCTCGTAAAAGACGCAACTGAGAAAGAAACAACCAAACACGATCTTATTCGGATTGGACGACTGATGAATTTGATGACATCACCAGGGTGCGCTGCATTAGCAGTTTCCAGGCGTCGACCATTACACCCGACGAAATTGTAGATATTTTCCGTGAAGGTCCCGAGTATAAGAATAATGACGGTTTGGTGGCGCCGCATTTTTGCAAAGTAGTTTGCAAAAGTGAAGCCTGTAAACGGGAGTTCATATCCATGATAAATTTGTTCGCCAAAAGCAGCGTAAACCACAAGAAATTACGTTTGCAGCCTGATTTGTCCATCCTACAACGTATCCGCGCCCAAGAGCTTCATGCAGAGCTTAAAGAACGCTTGGACAAAGGCGAAACATATGTCGACTACCGTGCTGACTGTATTAAACATAAGAACGTTGGCCCACGCCCTAACATTCGTGCTCCTGTCCACCAATGTTAAGTATGCACGCCCCCCATCTCCTTAAGGTCCACTCCTACTGGTTTAATGTGTAAATTATTTAATGCAAGAAGCCTTGCAAACAAAATGCCTTAATTCCTTTTGCTCTTTTTTTTAAAAAAAACATGTTTTATTTGCAGTTTTCTTTTCACACCATACATATTTTGTGGACAGTGTATTGACTGGGTCAAGTTTTTTAACCAATGCTAACTAACAATAATAATACAAATAAGTATGTGTAACCCTAATCTTCCAATTTCCACAATACTATTCTCTCTTCATAATCCTTTATCATTTTCCCATTAATTCATTTAAACATAGATATATCTTTTTTTTGCACCATGTATTTGTTATCCCCTACTAAATTACTATTTTTTTTATAAAACTTTTTTTTATTTTTTAAACAAACATACTCAAACAAACAATGCATTTTTTCTGAACAGAGTATTGGCTGAGTCACAAATTTATACAGCTTTTAGTTATCTCCAACACAATTTATATATTTCACTTTTTGCCATAATATTCTTTCTCTCTAATTTTTATTTTCTTTTCCTTGTTTCTTCTGATATATAATCAATATTACCATTCACCCTAATCTCTAATCTTGGTCAATTTTTCTTTTTTCTCCTCCTCTCATTTTCTCCAAGTTCAAACCCTTTAATTTAAAATCAATCATTGTTCTAATACTTAACCCTAACTCCAAATTATCCTTTTCAAATATTTTCGCATTTCTCCCTTTTCACCACATAATACAATTTCAAGTGTTTTCCCTAAATTCCATTATTCCAATCACAGATATTAATATTCATACAATTTTACATATATAACCAGTGGTGGGATTCAAGTAATTTAACAACCGGTTCTCTGCCCTAATGATTTCTTCCAACACCCAGTTTACCAAACTGCTCAGAAAGTTAACAACCGGTTCTCCCGAAGTGGTGCGAACTGGCTGAATCCCACCACTGTATATAACCCATTTCCTTCCCTCTGTTCCATTTCTTTTGTTATAGAAATGAAAGCTAGGCCTCATTAGAAGATATATTACGACTAATGGGGTTCAGCTGCCTTTAATATACTTTCCAACCAGCACGTTTCTCTTTTATAATCATGTGAATAGAGAGGGTCTTTTAGAGTTCATGTATCTGACTTCATGTATTTGACTTTGTATGATTTCTACTTTTATTCACATTATTTCTTATTTATTATAATTCCTGCTTTATTCACATCACTTTCCTTTATCAACTTATCCAAATATTACAATCAAATATCTTACTACCATTCACTTAAATATATAACATTAAAATCATTCGTTTCTATTTCTCAATTCCCATTGTTTTTTAAAGTAAACCCAATTTTCCATTGCTTTTTCAAATATATATATTATCTACACCTCTTCATAGTAAACCATAATCATAATTAGTAATATTTCCCCCTCTTAAAAGTTAATTTCAATTATTGCCAACAGTATCTTAATCTCTTCATTTTCATAATACAATATAATTTCTTTTTTTATTAAAGAGTTTTATGAAAGATACAGACATTTTCTCCCCCCTTCCAACCCCCTCCCTCAATTCTTATTTTCCATAAAACATTTACATGTAGTCATTTATTTCATCATTTTTGTACTTTTTTATAATATCACACTTTTTTCCCCTTTTACCCTCCCTCCCCTTTCTCCTTTTACTTACTTTTCTATCAACACTTTTATCCCAACCCCACCCATCCCTCCCTCTCCACCCCCCTACCCCGACTTCCCAAAGCAAAAACAGGGTATAACGTTTAACATGCATAAGCTAAAATATACTAACTTGCTATAAAATTCAAAATCTCCCATATACTCTTTTTAACTCTCCTTACTCAAATTCATCAACCTCCCTTTTATAAACCCTCAAAATCAATTAAGTTGAGTTCTTTCTTCCTACATATAGAAACCTTTTCCTTAATGTATAGTCCAATAATTTAACAATATTACAAGCATTAGAAAATCATGGATAAGTATCATTTCCACACCCTCAAACACCATTCTTTTTCAACATTACTCTCTAATAAGGTTTTAGATTAACATTTATCCTCTTTAATCCTTCATAAAATTAAACATTTTGAAACCTTAAACATTTTATCTCATATACCTTTTAAAATGTTATAATCTTTTAAAAATTCTCATAATACATCAGTAAAACATTCTTAATTCATTCCACAAAATATAAATTTCAAAACCTT
>WNWU01012599.1:104340-117674 GCA_012654045.1 Ptyas mucosa
GATATCCTTCAAGTTTTTGTTTAACCATTTTAATACCTCCTTAACTTTGAGAATTTATCATTTTTGTACCCAACACTAATTGTAAGAAAACATAACCTTTATATCATTGCCTTAGAGTAGCCTTTAAAAATACCAATTTAATTAAACTTTTTTTCCCTATATTTTTTCCAGTCTTTCTTCTTCCATAATTCTTTCAGCATTGCTCCTCCCCCTACTTTTATTTTTGAAAATTTTTGAATTTGGATTTGAGGTTGATGTCTCTTGAAAGCTCGCTCTCTTCTTAAAATCATTTTCTCTGGTTTAAAACCCCCATATCGACTCTTCTTACTTGTATAATCAAACAGTTCGTTCCTTTGTCTGTAAAACCAAGAATTGTTGCCATATAATTTGTCAGCTTGTGATAACGAGTCCACTTCTTGCTTTACTGTTAGTTGAGTGGAAGTGTCTGCCAGAACTTCTGTTTCGGTTGTGCCAACCTCCATCTCAGTCCTGACAGCCTCTGTTTTATACTCCAAAGTCACAATCCTCTGATTAGTTTTCTCTTGTTTTCCAGCCAGCAAATCATTATTATTCCCCAAACTATATTTTTGAAAAAATTTTTCCATTGATTCCAAAATAGCAGAATTAAAAGAATCTAAAAGTTCCTGTAAAACCTTTGCAGTCACAACTTGAGAATTTGCTGATTCACCAAACAATGATTCTCCAGCCCTAATATCAGCCATGTTTCACTTTATATTTATTCAGCTATCAGGTCAAAATCCAAATATTTTCCACGCAATGTAAAGATATGCATTAATTGAAGTCAATGCCCAATTCTTTTCCATTCCACTTCCACTTTAAGGTGTAATCCAGTAGCTATATCTATGTTACAAACGTTAACAAGCATTAACAAGCACTTTCACTAATAGGTTTCGTTTTCACGCCCTCAGACGCCATTTTTTCTGCATTTTTAAACGGAGTTAAAGATTGTTACCTACGTTTTCTTTTTGTTCTCCTGATTTGCTCAGCCAGCACCCAGGATTCCAATTTATAGTCCTTAAAATTGTATAACTGATATAGCTGTTTAAAATTGTGTTGCTGGGGTGGTCGCGGCATTTTGCTCTGCTTCTGCAGAGTCGTCCTGGGTCCGGAGCTGCTTGGCAGGTTTCTAGGGAGCTCCCACACTTCGTGCCCCAGAGTTTTCTCTGGGGCACTTGGAGAGCTCTACCTTCCCCTGCCTGCTCTTGCCTCTCCCCTTTGCCCAGGGAGAGACTTTTCAAGCCTCCCGACAGCGCTTGTCAGCTGTTCGGGGGCTTTTACGGAGCCGAGGAACGGGCGCTCGTACTCGAGCGTCTTCAACGTGGTCGTGGCACCACCGGAAGTCAATACAATATAATTTCAAATGCTTTAACTGAATTCCATAATTACAATTAAAGACATTCCACGTATTACAATCTCCTGTACTGCACTTACTACAATTCATTTATGCTTATAAATCTTACTTCAATTTATTTATAATTCTAAGTAATTTTCCATTGCTTTATATATAATTTAAACAGAGTTCATTTTCAACTTTTCCCTTTCCCTTCTCCTCTTATTTAATAATCCATTAATCTCTTTTTGCAATACATTATAATTTCAATTGCTTTAGCTAAATTCCATTATTACAATTTAAAGCATTCCGAGTATTACAATCTCATATATTGAACTTACTTCAATTCATTTATAATTCTAAATATCTAAAACATATTTTCCTTTTTCCTTTCCAACAGCTACTCCTTTCTCCCTCATCCCATTTTCTTATTTTTTTCTCTTTCCCTTTTTTCCCCTAATTTTAAAGTCCTTTACTCTCCTAATTTGCCCTGTATTTCCAACTGGTCTCCTCCTTCCCCTTTTCATCTTTCTTATTTTCCCACTTAATCCCAGTGTAATCATTTGAATTTTTTATATTTTTTCTCTTCTCCCCTTCTTTCTCTCCTTGTCTCTTTCCACCAGCTCTATTTTTGTCATTGTTAATCCCAATGTAATCTTTAAAATTCACCTTTATTCCTAATCTTATCCCTTTTCTCCCAGTTCTCCTCTTTTTTTCCTTGTTACTCCCCACATAATCATTTGATTTTTCATAGTCAATGTCTTTGTCTTTCTCTTCAGTGTCACTTTCTTGCTTCTCATTCATAGTTTCTTTCTCCACTTGGGTATCTGCTAACCAGAGGTGGGTTTCAGCAGGTTCTGACCAGTTCTGGAGAACCGGTAGCAGAAATTTTGAGTAGTTCAGAGAACCGGTAGTAAAAATTCTGACTGGCCCCACCTTCATCTATTCTCTGCCTCCCAAGTCCCAGTTGATCGGGAGGAAATGGGGATTTTGCAGTAACCTTCCCCTGGAGTGGGGTGGGAATGGAGATTTTACAGTATCCTTCCCCTGCCACGCCCACCAAGCCATGCCACGCCCACCAAGCCACACCCACAGAACCGGTAGTAAAAAAATTTGAAACCCACCACTGGTTCTAACGCAATTTCTAGTTCATCAGGTTTAGGTTTTCCATGCATCCTTGTAATCATTTCATTTAATTCCACTTTGAGTGATATACGCATCCTTTTAATCATTTCAGTTAGTTCCTGCACCATCTTGTTTCTGAGTTGTCATTATTCCAATTTTAAGCTTTATTATAATCCACCTTCTTTCATTATCGAGGTCAAACAGTTTGCAAGCAAACAAATCCTCCTCAAAAGTTCCCACCACTCTGTTGGACAGTATTACTTGATCTATTGTGTGGATGTTTGGGTGGTTTAGCGGTGGGGAATTGTGCTGGTTGGGAGTGTGTTTGGGGATTGTTATGTGTGTTGGACCTGGTCTTTGGGTGTTAAGTGAATTTCGTTGTATGGGTATACTGTGTGTACACGTACAATGACAATAAAGTTATTATTATCACTTTTAAAAGTTTTTTTTCCCCAAAATACAAGTTAAGCGTTGTAATGTTTTTTTCCACCTGTAGATGTCTCTCTCCAATCCACAATTCCGATCAACAAATTAAGAAAGTGTCCATTTTATTTATTAAATCCACGTTGCCAATATTTGCCAATTTCTATCATTTTCTTCTTAATTTTATGTTTCCCAAAATCCAATTTAAAATCCAGTTCCAAATCCAATTTAAAAAAAGAATCTTCTGTTACAGGGCTTTAGCTTTAAGTTTTCCTTTATTCTTCTTTCAATGGTCAAAAAGTTTTTTTAAAGTTCTTTCCAATCCTCTTCACATCTATTATGGATTTTTTCTTCTAATATTTTAATTCTCTCCACACATTCTAATCCAAAAGTCAAGTTTTGTTTCGGGCTTTGACACTTTAAACTTCCGCTTTGTTCTTCTTCCTTCATTCACATTCCCCCACGCCCATTAGCTGCTGTTTCTTCGCTGGGACACCTTTAAAAATATTTCTTTTTAACCTGTGAGCTGGCAATCACTCCCCCAGCATCAGTACTCCGTCCAAATCACCGCTCCTGCTTAGAAGTTGGTCCGGTTGCCCCAGCTTTATGGCAGCCGCAATGGCCGCCACCCCCACTGCCGAGTCGAACAGTTTCCTCTGACCTCCGAGGAACTTGCCTGTTCCTCTTGGTCGTCCGAGGTGCCTCTCCTTCTTCTCCGTCCCTACAGGATAGATCCAGTCCGAAAACCCCCCAACAGCGGTTTGTCAACCCAGGATTTCGCAAGGCTCATCAGAGCCCGCTATTCCCCAACTGTCTCATTGCGACGCTTCTGGTCAAATCCCACAATGCTTCCGGTCGAATCCTCCTACTAAATTACTATTATTTAATATTTTAAGAATCACTCATCATTCCACCATAACTTCAATATTCCAAATGTGTAGGATTACTAATAATGCCAAATATTAACAATATTTAATCAATCCCGGGAATGTATCTCAAAATCCCCACAATTTCTAATCCTTAATATTTTAAATTCACAATATACTTTAACACACTATTAATGTTAATAATACAATTAAATTACCTAATGATAAATTTCCATCTACTAATATTAGCATATTTTTAGTTATAATAAGTTGTATTATCTATTAATATACCGTATTTTTTGGAGTATAAGATGCACCGGAGTATAAGACGCACCTTAATTTTGGGGGAGGAAAACAAGAAAAAAAGAATTCTGCCTCTGCCTATCAGCATCAGGATCAGCGACGTCCTCACTTCCATTTGGATTTTGATAACATGTAGCACAGATCTTTTTATCAGTTTAAAACAAATCCTATCTATTTAACTGGACTGGGTAGGGTTGGGGTGGGGGATGATTTTCATGGGGGCAGTTATCTCAGGAGGTTAAGGAGAAGTCTGCTGCTATAGGGGGTGGGGATCTCCAGTCCTCGCACAAGTTTTGAAGGCAGCCGTCAGAACTGCTGGAGCTGCTTCCAGGCAGACCCTGGGAGAACTTGGAGCTCTCGGTGGCTAAAGGGGAAGAAGAAAACTCTGGGCCCGTTGAGAACACACACGCTCTTGTTGCTGGAAGAAGGGGAGAAGGGCTGCTTCTCCTGCAGTCTCCCCCCGCCCCCTTGCACCTTGTTCCTACACTCCTCCCTCCTCAGCCACCTTCTCCTCCCAAACAGTCTTCATGCCGAGAGGGACTCCAGTCGCAGTCGAGGTTGGTTTCCCCCTGTTGAGGGTAAAACTGCCCTCTGCAAAGTGGTGCAACGGACCAGACAGCGAATAGATACGTTGCTTAGCAAAAACACACAGATACTCACAGACTCTGAACGTTTA
The DNA here is from genome assembly GCA_012654045.1 of Ptyas mucosa. Classification (NCBI taxonomy): domain Eukaryota; kingdom Metazoa; phylum Chordata; class Lepidosauria; order Squamata; family Colubridae; genus Ptyas; species Ptyas mucosa. Next base: position 109,085 of record WNWU01012599.1, read on the forward strand.
AAGAAAAATGAACAGTCTTTACTTGTAGTAAAACAAACAAACTTGGCTTCTCAAAACAAAGATAACACTTCTTCAAATAATCACAGTTCAACACAAAAACATAGTTTGCTTACAATTCCAGTTCTCTTCAGTAACACTGACACACTTTCAGCAGTTCAACCTTCTAATAGCAGGAGCAGAAGTGAATGAACTTCCTGCCTTCTTTTATGTCTGCTTAGCACAGCCAATTAGTATCATCTCGTAGCAGTTAAAATTACAGAACATAGTTTTCTCTATATTATCTACCCAACCGTAGGATAAGCATCCAACATTCTCCCTTTTGGGTAGACTAACATATTACAATCTTAAACCATACTGTTCACATGTATCTATATGTTTCCTACTTCCCTGTGCTTTCGTAAAAATGATCAGCTACATTGTCTTCTGATGCACAATATACAAGTTCTATTATCTTGTTCATTATACATTCTCTTACATTGAGATACCGAAGATCTGTATGTTTTGTTCTAGTCTTTACAGCTATATTTGTCGCCATTTTTATCGCTGCCTGATTATCTTCATATACTATTATAGGATCTTGTATATCTATTCCAAAATCTAGCATCAGCTGCTTAATACTAATCAAGTCCGTACATAACAAAGATAAACAAGAAAACTCTGCTTCCATTGCAGACATACTTAAATGCTTCTGTCTTATGGAACGCCACTGTATCAAAGATTTTCCCAGAAATACAGTGATTCCTGAGGTTGATTTTCTTGTATTCACATCTGTTGCGAAACTAGCATCCGCATAAGCGGTTACATGCAATTCTTCTGATGGTTGTAGATATAATGCATGATGCATGGTATATTTCAGATATCTAAGAATACGTTTTGCTCCTTGCCAGTGTCTTTCTGTAGGTTCCGTGTTGAATCTAGCTAATTGGTTCACACTAAAAGAAATATCGGGTCTAGACCAATTGCTAATGTATGATAAACTGCCAATCAATGATTGGTATATCCCTTTATCAAACAACGGACTTTTCACATCAGTGTTGCAATAATCGTGAACCATAGGTGTCTTTGATGGTTTACACAATTCCATTCTGAACTGTTTTAATAGATTATTAATTTTATCAGTTTGGGATAATTTAAATCCTCCCCTAGTTTTTTCGATCCTTACACCTAGGTATTGTTGTATCTCCCCTAGATTTTTAATCCTGACATGAGCTTTTAATTCATCAACAATCCTGTTGGCCTCTTGCTCATTCTTTGTAATTAGAGCTATATCGTCCGTAAAAAGAAGTAATAATTATACTATACCATCCCTTTCCATTTTAAATAAACATGGATCTGCTAATCCTGCTTTAAATCCAATATTCTTCAATGTTTTTACAATGCATTGGTTCCATTCATAACCAGACTGTTTCAACCCATACAGACTTTTCTTTAATAACCAACAGTCATCTTTCTCATTTTCCTCAAATCCTGAGGGTTTCTTTAAATAAATTTCATGCTGTAATGGTGCATGCAGATATGCGGTCTCTACATCTAAATGGTTAACTATATGTTTATTTCTAGCTGCCCATACCAATGCTGCTCTTACTGTACTGGCTTTTAAGCTTGGAGCGAATACCTCATCATAATCATTAGAAGACTGATTAAATCCTTGAGCTACCAGCCTAGCTTTATATATTGGTATCCCATCTATCTGTCTGTCTGTCTGTCTGTCTGTCTGTCTGTCTGTCTGTTTGTTTATTTATTTACTTACTTACTTACTTACTTACTTACTTATTTATTTATTTATTTCCAATTTATATACCGCCCTTCTCCCTGAGGACTCAGGGCAGTGTACAGCCAGAAATAAAAACATGAAATACAAATATTAAAAGCAATTAAGATATATATAAATTTGGCCCCAAAATTAAAACTAACAAACCAATTAAAATATTTAAAATTACTTCTTAAGCCAGCCCGGCTTGTTGGAAAAAATGTGTTTTGAGGGCACGGCGGAAGGCACTGAGGTCATGAATTCTCCTTATCTCCGGGGGCAGCTGGTTCCAGAAGGTAGGTGCCCCCACAGAGAAGGCTCTCCCCCTGGGGGTCACCAGCCTACTTTGTTTGGCTGATGGCACCCTGAGGAGGCCCTCTCTGTGGGAGCGTACGGGTCGATGGGAGGTCATCGGTAGCAGCAGGCGGTCTCGGAGATAGCTAGGCCCTATGCCATGGAGCGCTTTAAAGGTGATCACCAACACCTTGAAGCGCACCTGGAAGACCACCGGAAGCCAGTGCAGCTCGCGCAGGAGCGGTGTTATGTGGGAGCGCCATGCTGCTCCCGTCACTACTCGCGCGGCTGCGTTCTGGACCAGTTGGAGCCTCCGGGTGCTCTTCAGGGGGAGCCCCATGTAGAGAGCGTTACAGTAGTCTAGGCGAGAGGTGACGAGGGCGTGAGTGACTGTGCACAGGGAATCCCGATCAAGAAAGGGCCGCAACTGGCGAATCAGGCGAACCTGACAAAAGGTCCCCCTGGTAACAGCCGTCAGATGTTCCTCCAAGGACAGCTGCCTATCCAGGAGGACTCCCAGATTGCGAGCCCTTTCCGCAGGGGCCAAAGACTCGCCCCCAATAGTCAGTGATGGAGTCAACTGACTATATCGGGATGCCGGGAGCCACAGCCACTCCATCTTGGAAGGGTTGAGCTTGAGCTTGTTCCTCCCCATCCAGATCCGCACGGCTTCCAGGCACTGGGACATCACTTCAAGGGCATTGTTGGGGTGGCCTGGGGTGGAGATGTACAGCTGGGTGTCATCAGCGTACTGGTGGTATCTCACCCCAAAGCCACGGATGATCTCACCCAGCGGCTTCACATAAATGTTGAACAAAAGGGGCGAGAGGACCGACCCCTGCGGCACTCCGCAGACAAGCGGCCTCGAGGTCGACCTCTGCCCCCCTGTCAACACAAACTGCGACCGGTCGGAGAGAAAGGAGGAGAACCACCGTAATACGGTGCCCCCCCCATCCCCAACTCTTCCAGCCAGTGCAGCATGATACCATGGTCGATGGTATCAAAAGCCGCTGAGAGATCTAATAGGGCTAGGACAGAGGAACATCCCCTGTCCCGAGCCCTCCAGAGATCATCAACCAATGCGACCAATGCTGTCTCTGTGCTGTGCCCAGACCTGAAACCCGACTGGAACGGATCCAGATAAGATGTTTCCTCCAGGAATTGTGGAAACTGTCGTGCAACCACACTCTCAACAACCTTCGCAATAAAGCGGAGGTTGGAGACAGGACGATAGTTAGCTAATACTGCTGGGTCCAGGGAAGGCTTCTTGAGGAGAGGCCTCACCACCGCCTCTTTCAAGGCGGCAGGGAAGTGACCCTCACTCAAAGAAGCGTTGATGATACCCAGGAGCCAGCCTCGTTTAACCTCCCGGGAGGCCAGTACCAACCAGGAGGGACACGGGTCCAGTAAACATGTGGCCGCACTAAGTCTCCCCAAAATCCTGTCCACATCATCAGGGGTTACAGAGTCAAACTCTTCCCAGGTAACATTCTCAAGACTATTCCTCATCACCCTGCCCAGATCTACCCAGTCAGAGTCCAAATCCCCCTGAATCTGGGCGATTTTGTCATACAGGTATTGTCCGAAATCCTCCGCCCTGCCTTCCAAGGGATCCTCCCGCACTCCTGGATGGAGCAGGGAGCGGGTCACCCTGAACAGGGCAGCCGGACGATTCCCTGATGACGCAATAGAAGCGGAAAAGTAATTAAACTTTGCCGCTTTTATCGCCACTAGGTAGGTCTTAATATGCGACCTTACCAGTGTTCGATCAGATTCAGCGAGACTGGCCCTCCAACCACTCTCCAGGCATCTTTTCTGGTGCTTCATCTCTCTCAGCTCCTCGGTAAACCAGGGAGCCGCACGAGATCCGCACCGGGTCAGAGGCCACAAAGGCACGACTCGATCCAAGGCTCCACCAGCCGCCCAATCCCAGGCAGCTACCAGGTCCTCGGCTGAGTCGTGTGCCAGATCCTCAGGAAATGGCCCAAGCTCCATCTGGAACCTATCAGGATCCATCAGGCGCCTGGGGCGGAACCATCTAGTTGGTTCCGCCTCCCTGCGGTGGGGTGTAGCAGTTCGGAGATCTAGGCAAAGGAGCGAGTGATCAGACCATGACAAGGGTTCTATGTCTATATCCCTTATAACCAGATCACTCAACCACTGGCCAGAGACAAAAATCATGTCCAGAGTGTGCCCCTCCTGTGAGTGGGGCCATGAACTAATTGGGTCAGGTCCATGGCCATCATGGAAGCCATGAACTCCCGAGCCACCTCAGACGTTTCACCAACGGATGGCAAGTTGAAATCACCCATGACCATAAGCCTGGGTGTATCCACTGCCACCGTGGCTATCATGTCAAGTAGTTCGGGCAGGGCTGTTGCCACGTGGCAGGGAGCCAGGTACGTAAGCAGCAAGCCCAACTGAACCCCATGACCCCATCTCACAAAGAGGGACTCACATCCGGCAATCTGTGGCACAGTGGTCTCCCTCGGACCCAGATCTTCGTTAATAATAACCGCCACCCCCCCAGCCCCTCCCCAGGGCCCTTGGCTGATGGAATGCTCTGAAGCCTGGTGGGCACATCTCAACCAAAGGGACCACTCCCTCTGGACCCAACCAGGTCTCCGTAATACCCGCCAGGTCCGCTCCCCCCTCCTGTATAAGATCATGGATGAGGGGGGGCCTTATTTACCACGGACCTGGCGTTGCACAGCATCAGCCGAAGGCCCAGATCCTGAGTGTCTGTGCCACCTAGTATCCGAGCGGAGCTTTGGAGACCGGGGCGGGCAATCGCTCTCAGGTAGCGAGTGCGCGCCCCCAACACATGATGTGGTCTCCTGCTCCCGCCATATCTGCCCCTCCCAACTACCGTGCTGATGGTACAACCCTCATAGGTATAATCCTCTGTCCCCCCTCCAATCCCTCGTTCTGCACCCCCCAAACCATTACCCCATACCGGGCTAGGCTCTGACCTTGGAGGGTGACCCCCCCATCCCCTTCGGTCGTCTTCCCAATTCCTCTTAAAAAATTATTACAAACCCCCCTCCCAGGATCCCTTAAAATCTTATTAAAACGCTTCACCAAAAAGCCCCACAGACCCTTCTTTGCATCGTACCATCTCTCCGGACTCCACAGTCCGTCATCAAGATAGGCCCTTGGTAAAGTGGAGGACCAAACCTGCGAGAGGGGGGAATCTCGCAGGGCAAGCAATTCAGATAATGAGTACATCAAGTCCCTTGGGAGGTAATAGTCCAAGGTTGGGGGACCGCCAGATGTTAAAGACATAGGGGGACAAAATTCTGGTCCATGGTCCGAGCCACCGGGCTCCATTGCCCTCTCACAGCAATGGAGGGGAAGATAAATACGATTCGACCCCCGGAAGTTTCCTGGCCGGCTATCCTCTCACAAGGCCGACCAGGAAAACTTTGATGGTAATCCGGGAGTGAAGGTGGCCATACTCCGCCTTCCACTGGCCTCGAGTCCATAGTTCCAGTGCCCCACTGGGTTAGGAGAGTCAAGGAGGTCCAGTCCTCCAGCTCACGAGGAAAGTTCAAATAGTTCAGGAGGTATCTTCCAAAGGCAGGAATAGATGGCAATACGGGATCTATCCCAGTCTTTAATTTATATATCCACTTACTACAGAGTATACTTTTCCCTTTTGGAATTTTTACAGACTCATACACTTTCAAATTCTGCAAAGATTGTAGTTCCTTAGTCATTGCACCGCTCCACACTTTCTGGTCTTCAGGTGGAAACGTGGTCAACTCATTAAATGTAGTAGGGACTTTATTTATTTGATAGACTAGTTGCCTGATACCTATCAGGTGGTCTCGTTACTCTACTTGATCTTCTTGGGAGTTCAGGACTTACAGATTGCCTCTCCACCTTTACCTCTTCCTGTACTACGTGCTTCTCTACCTCTTTGCTCTGGATCTCTGGCATTTCATTGGTAGCTTCAGTCTGAGTCTCAATGATAACCTCATTTTCAGTACCTAATTTATTCCACCCTACATGCTCCATAAACCTAGCATTTGCACTATTAACTACCGTTGCTGTTCCTCTTACCCAAAATCTGTAGGACCTGTGGTTTGAATTATAACCAACAAATATTAATTGTTGTGCCCTACTTAACTGCACTGGAATGTGTACCCATGCAGGTGATCCAAATGTGTGTATGTAGCTCAAATCCAGCTTCCTTCCATGCCATACGGTATATGGAATTTTGTTAGTGGTTGTATTTATGGTGTTGTTTAAGAGTGTATTTGCACACATAATCGCTTCTCCCCATAAATTAGCCAGTAAACCTGCATCAGCTAACATTGATCTCATCATTGCTTGTAGGGTTTGTCCTCTCCTTTCAACATATGAGTTATGTTGTGGCCGATATGGAGCTGAACATTTGTGCTTTATACCAGCATTATCCAACACCGATTTAAACCTTGTGTTTAGGAACTCAGTACCATTGTCAGTTACAATGGTAACTATTTTTTTATTTGTTTTTCTCTCCACAAACTTAATCCATTGAACAAAATACCGAACAGTGTCTACCTTAGTCTTCAATAAGTAGCAAAAACCATACCTGGAATAATGGTCAACTATACTGAGAACATAGCAAGCACCCCCTAAACTAGCCTTCATTGGCCCTATTAAATTCAGCAAATACCACTTCCAGTGGTCTCTTTGTTTTAAATCCGTCAAACCTATTAGCAGGGATTGTTCTACTTTTCTGCTGATTACAAATATTGCAATTTAAATACTGGTTACATGGTTTCAGCTTTAACCCATCAACTAGTTTTACAGTTTTCTGTAACATCTTAAAACTGATATGGCCCATACGTCTGTGAAGCAAGTGAACACATTCATCATGTGGTTTGACATTTGAGTATACAACATTTGTAACATGGTTACTAGATAATACATATAAACCATCTTTCAGTTTTCCAATAATCTTGGTTTCACCTTTTTCAATTAAACAATCATTGATTCTAAACGTTACTGTATATCCTAGCTTAACCAATACTCTAACCGAAATCAAATTAAAATTTAGATTTGGAACATACAACATATGCATTTTTTCTTTTACATATGGACATGTTGTCGTTCCCTCACCACATGCCTTTAGCTTCCACCCATTTGTTAAAGAAACCTTATTATTACTAGGCAACATTTTTACAAAATAGTTTTGTGTTCTGACAATGCATAGCGACGCCCCGCTATCAATAACCCACGAATCGTGGTTAACCGGTTTCTTATCAGACATAGCTACATTACATTGTTTTTTATCTATAATCATGGTTTTTTGTTTCAGCCTTCTGCAAAACCTGGCTATATGACCCTTCTTGCCACAATTAAAACAATGTTTTACAGCATATACATGGTTATTTGTATTTGTATTTACATTAGTCGACTCAGGTTCTTCCCTTAGTTGTTTTCTTTCTTCTCTCCTTCTGGCCTCTTCTAGTAGTCGTGAGGTTACATTGGCCAAAGTTAGTTCCTGCTGTGTGAGAACCTCAAATGATGTTACTACGTCATCGTAGCTCTCATCTAGCGATGATAAAAGTATATAAACTTGTTGCTGCTCGGAAAAAATCACCTCCTTCTGATGTAGCTCACAAAAAATGCTTTTTATGCAATTCAGGTGTGTTAACATATTACCACCCTTAAGGAGTCGTGTGCGAAACAACCTTCATGTAATGTTAATTTGCACCCCCACAGTGTCACGAACATAAAGATGTTTCAAATTGTCCCAGCATCTCACAGCAGACTGTTCACCCTCTATGTGAACAAGCTGGGTATCGTCTAGAGACAAACCAATAATACACAATGCACTCTGATTCTTCCTCTGGAACTCAGCTATCTTCCTGGCATCATCAGCATTCCAGGAGGACACATCTGGTGGATTCTGCACTACATCCCATAGCCCTTCTTTGCGCAACAGGAGACTGCACTTGGTGGACCAGGATTTGTAGTTGGTGCCATCCAGCTGGGTAACCAGAGATAAGTTGGGAGCTTGACCTTGTGCCATCCTCACCAGGATATTAAATACGTATCAGAATGTCTGGAGCAATAGCTTTCCCACCGCTTTCCCCCACCGCAGGGAGATGGAACCGACCAGATGGTTCCGTCCCAGGCGCCTGATGGATCCCGAAAGGTTCCTGACAGAGCTTGGGCCATTTCCTGAGACTCTGGCACACGGCTCGACTGAAGAGCTGGTGGCTGCCTGGGAGAGTGCAGCCGCCGGAGCTTTGGACCGCGTCGTGCCTTTGCGGCCTCTGACCCGATGCCGATCTCAATTGGCTCCTTGGTTCTCTGAGGAGCTGAGAGAGATGAAGCGTCGGAAAAGACGCCTAGAGAGCATTTGGAGGACTAGTCAATCCGATTCCGACCGGACACAGGTGAGGTTTTACATCAAGACCTACCTAGTGGCGATAAAAGCAGCGAAATCTAACCATTTTTCTGCTCTTATCGCATCTGCAGAGAACCGCCCAGCCGCCCTGTTTAGGGTGACCCACTCCCTTCTTCGGGGGGGAGTGCGGGAAGATCCCT
>WNWU01012599.1:142674-166231 GCA_012654045.1 Ptyas mucosa
TGGACATGCGTAGAAGCAAAAAGATTTTGGACTAAGATACACACATGGTTGGAAAAAATGACAAAGAGACATATTGATTTTAAACCAGAGATATTTTTATTAGGGATCTTACCAGAGACATTTAACAAAGAATTACAATACTTAATTGTGAATATATTAACAGCGGCTAGAATCGTATTTGCAAAAAACTGGAAAGGAGAGAAGATGATTACTGATGAAGAAATTATTAAGAAAATGTTGGAATGTGCCAAAATGAGTAGATTGACATTTGAAATAAGAGAACAGGAAGACAAACAATATTATTTGATATGGGAGCTATTTTATCAGTGGTTAGATAATAAAGTATGGAGATGAGATATTATATATGAAATGAAATTTGGATAAAATGTTTAAGCACTTGGTTTTTTTTTTGTTTTCTTCTTTAGTTAGAGGTAAGAATATTTGTCACATAAAGAGAATTTGAAAAATTTGAGAGTACGAAATGATTTTCACCGATCAAAATACTGTCTGTAAGAGTTTGGAAGGCTGATGTTTTTTATGTTGTTTCTGTTTAAAAAATAAAAAAATTTCTATAAAAAAAAGATAATTTCCTGCTGAGGTTGGACTTCAGGGCGCCACTCCTCCATCGCAGGGAGGCGGAGCTGATAAAGTGGTTCTGCCCCAGACGCCTAATGGACCCTAAAGGGTTCCAGAAGGAGCTTGGGGAGATACTTGACTCCCTTGTCCACAGTCCAGCTGAGACCCTGGTGGCTGCCTGGAATAGGGCGGCATCCGGGGCACTGGACCGGATTGTGCCTTTGCGACCTCTCCATGGCGGTGGATCCAGGAAAGCTCCCTGGTTTACCGAGGAGCTTCGGGAGATGAAGCGCCAGAAGAGACGTCTAGAGCGACGCTGGAGGACCAGTAACTCCGAATCTGACCGAACACTCTTAAGAGCCTTTATTAGGACTTATTTAGTGGCAATACGGGCGGCAAAATGTTTGCATTTTGCCGCACTTATTGCATCCGCTGATTTGTGCCCAGCCGCCCTATTTAGGGTGACACACTTCCTCCTTGATGTAGGGGGAGTGGAGGAGCCCTTGCAGGGTAGAGCTGAGGAGTTTGTGCAGTTTCTGTCAGATAAAGTCACTCAGATTCGGATGGACCTGGACTCTGATTGGGCAATTCCGACCGAGATGACAGGGGCAGGTCTTAGTCCTATTGTGTGGGATGAGTTTGAGCCTGTGACTCCTGAGGAAGTAGACAAGGCTACAGGGGCGATGAGTTCCTCCACTTGTTTGTTGGACCCGTGCCCCTCCTGGCTGGTCTCGGCCAGCAGGGAGGTGACACGAGGCTGGCTCCAGGCTTTAGTTAACGCGTCCTTGAGGGAGGGGTCCTTCCCGCAACCATTGAAGGAAGCAGTCATAAGGCCCCTCCTCAAGAAGCCTTCCCTGGATCCAGCAGAATTAAAGAACTTTCGTCCAGTCTCAAACCTACCCTTTGTGGGAAAGGTTGTAGAGAAAGTGGTGGCACTTCAGCTCCTGTGGTCATTGGATGAAACGAATTATCTGGATCCTTTTCAGTCTGGCTTCAGGCCTGGCTACAGCATGGAAACTGCTTTGGTCACACTGATGGATGATCTCTGGCGAGCCCGAGATGGGGGTCATTCCTCCATCTTGGTGCTACTTGACCTCTCAGCGGCTTTCAATACCATTGACCATGGTATCCTTCTGGGACAACTAAGGGAGTTGGGAGTGGGAGGTACCGTGTTACGGTGGTTCTCCTATCTCTCTGGTCGGTCACAGTCGGTGTTGGTAGGAGGACAGAGGTCGACCACTAGGCCCCTCGTTTGCGGGGGGCCTCAGGGCTCGGTCCTCTCTCCCCTCCTATTTAACATCTACATGAAGCTGCTGGGTGAGATCATCCGACGATACGGGGTGAGATATCAGCAATATACTGATGATACCCAGCTTTACATCTCTACCCCGCGTCAATTCAATGATGCAGTGGATGTGATGTGCCGGTGCCTGGAGGCTGTGAGGGTCTGGATGGGAGTCAACAGGCTCAGACTTAACCCAGACAAGACCGAGTGGCTGTGGGTATTGCCTCCTAAAGACTATGTTGATTGTCCATCCTTGGTTCTGGGGGGGAGAAATTGTCCCCCTCAGAACAGGCTCGCAATTTGGGTGTCCTCCTAGACTCACAGCTAAGATTAGAGCAACATCTGACAGCTGTGGCTAGGGGGGCCTTTGCACAGGTTCGCCTGGTGCACCAATTGCGACCCTACTTGGATCAGGAGGCTCTCCTCACAGTCACTCATGCCCTTGTCACCTCACGGTTAGATTATTGCAACGCGCTCTACATGGGGCTACCCTTGAAAAGTGTTCAGAGACTAGTTGGTCCAGAATGTAGCCGCACGAGCTATTGTGGGTGCACCTAGATACACCCACATTACACCAATTCTCTGCAAGCTGCACTGGCTTCCTATTGGTCTCCCGGCACAATTCAAGGTGTTGGTTATTACCTTTAAAGCCCTACATGGCTCAGGGCCAGGTTATCTTCGAGACCGCCTTCTACCACATAGCTCCCAGCGACCAGTAAGATCCCACAGAGTCAGTCTCCTCCGGGTCCTGTCAGCTAAACAATGCCAGCTGGCGGGCTTGCGGGGGAGGGCCTTCTCTGTGGCTGCCCCAGCTCTCTGGAACCAGTTACCTCCTAAGGTCCGGACCACCCCCACCCTATTGGCCTTCTGAAATGTGGTGAAGACCTGGCTTTTCCGGCAGGCCTGGGGCCGTTGATCTTCCTGCTGCGATCTTGTGAGATCCGGCCATGAATGGTATGAATGGGTTTTAATGTTTTAATTTTTAAATGTTTTTATAATGTTTTTTTAAAAAAATGCATTGTAAGCCACCCTGAGTCTCCAGAGAAAGGCAGCATATAAATTGAACTAATTAAATTAAATTAAATTAAAACGGGGTTGATTGTAATGACAATGTTGGTCAGGCCAATCTTTTCAATACATTTTTTAGTTCAGTTTTTGTGGACAGCAATGGTTGCAGTCCCTCATTTGCAAGTCGAACCACAAATAGTTGTAGCAAATTGCTGAATATTAAATTTATAGTAGATAATGTTGAACTACCATTATGTAATCTAAAGCCATCACTAACCACAGGTCCAGATGAATTATGTGTTTTTTTCTTGAAAAAGCTTGTTACTGTCCTAGCTGAACCTTTGTGTACAATTTTTGAAGTATCGTTTTGAACTAGTTCTCTGCCTGATCTATGGTCATCAGCTATAGTTATACCAATCTTTAAAAAGGGTGACCCTAGTTCAGTTGAAAATTATAGACCAATTTCTTTGTGTTGTGTTACATGCAAATGTTGTGGCTCCGACCCCCAAGCCCCTCTTATCGGAGGAAGAAGGCTCCGAACATGAAGGAGAGGAGCCAGCCAGGCCTCCCTCTCCAGGACCCTCCTCTCTGGCAATGCCTCAGGTGTTGGCCGAAGGAGAAGAGATTGGCCAGGAGCCAGGTGTCTCCAATCAGTCGGATAGCGATGACGGAGATAAGTTGTGGCTGGATCCACGCCAGCGTCGGCAAGACAAACGTACGCAGCAGAAGAGGAGGCGTGCCAGAGATTAAGCTGAGTCACTGGACCACACCCCACAGGCTATATAAGGGAGTGTGGTGGCCATTCAAACTCTGTGACGGACAAAGATAAACTTCTGGCGAGTCACTTTGCACTTCTGGAAAAACAACGCCTAATCTGCTGTGGGTTTATTTTACTGGACTGATTCAAACTGTTTGTATTTTTGTGTTATCTGGTGGAGGAACAACCCCTCCTTCTTGGAGTAAAAGCTCTTGGCAGGCAGCTACTGCGTTGCTGCCAAGTTTCTGATAACTAACAATTGGGTGTTTGAAAAAGTTATTTAACCCTCGGCTGGCTGTGTGTGTGCGTGTGTGAGACGGGGACAGAACAGCAAAGTTATGGAATCAATCATAAACCAAGCCATCATTCACCACTCAGAGACATATAACTTGCTATCTGACAAACAGTTTGGCTTTAGGAAAAACTCGTCCTGTAATTTACAACTTTTGCACTGTAAAAATATCTGGACTACATGTCTTGATCAAGGTAAAGCTGTAGATGCAATTTGCATAGATTTTGTAAGGTTTTTGATACAGTAGTACATGATAAACTGCTGTTGAAATTAAATTCTTATGGCATTTCTGGACCTTTGCACAAGTGGATTGCTGCTTTCCTGTCTAATAGACTGCAGAAAGTCAAAATAGGGAACTCGCTGTCTAAACCTGCATCAGTTAACAGTGGTGTTCTGTAAGGCAGCGTTTTAGGTCCCACGCTTTTCTTGCTCTATATCAACGATTTATGTGATCAACTTAAAAGCAATTGCGTCCTTTTTGCCGATGACATAAAATCAATAGTGGTAACTGTGAGAGGGATCTTGGAGTCCTAGTGGACAACCATTTAGATACTGTATGAGCCAGCAGTGTGCAGCAGCTGCCAAAAAAGCCAACACAGTTCTGGGCTGCATAAACAGAGGGATAGAATCAAGATCACGTGAAATGTTAATACCACTTTATAATGCCTTGGTAAGGCCACACTTGGAATATTGCATTCAGTTTTGGTGGCCACGATGTAAAAAAATGTGGAGACTCTAGAAAGAGTGTAGAGAAGAACAACAAAGATGATTAGGGGACTGGAAGCTAAAACATATGAAGAACGGTTGCAGGAACTGGGTATGTCTAGTTTAATGAAAAGAAGGACTAGGGGAGACATGATAGCAGTGTTCCAATATCTCAGGGGTTGCCACAAAGAAGAGGGAGTCAAACTATTCTTCAAAGCACCTGAGGGTAAAACAAGAAGCAATGGGTGGAAACTAATCAAGGAGAGAAGCAACTTAGAACTAAGGAGAAATTTCCTGACAGTTAGAACAATTAATAAGTGGAACTGTTATGGAATGATGGGACCAAACAACATTCCGGGTCAACCAGAGCCAGTTTATTGTTGCGCAGGTTCAGAGCAGATTCATACCTGAAAGTCTGAACAACCAAGAGCTTTGACACAACTGTTTATATATGTTTTCAAGACAAAGGAGTTGGTGAGCTAATACATTTTCCATATATGGTAAAATTACATTTGATACAAAATAAATGAGCTCATACATTTATTCCATATATGGCTAACATACATTTATTATAAAATAATGGACACTCCCTCATTACTAAACCATTAGCTTCTAGTTTATAAGATTATTTTCAGCTAGACCACTTTCCTAAGTTCTGTAAGTACTAATGGAGTTTTTACTGCTGACCTTAGGTAATAATTAACTCTTTGCCCCATACATGTCTTTGTGTGGATGACAGTGAGGCTTTTCAGACATTCTCTATATGGCTGTCCTTCCGTGACAGCTAGGCCTCCTCAGAAGATATATTACCAATAATGGGGTTTAACTGCCTTTAATATACTTTCCAACCAGCACGTTTCTCTCAAACAAGCACACTTTCTTTCTTACAATAATGTGAATAAAGAGGGCCCTTCAGTGTTCATCTAGCTGAACCCGCATCATCTACATTATTCCCCCCTCTGAAAGTTTTTTCAATGCAGAAACTTTCATTACTCCTTGCATGCTCAATTCTTTAGTAGATAACATTCTATTCCTTTTAAGTCTGTATCTCTTTCATTGCTCTGATAGATAGCTGTTTCAGCACCGGGATTGCACAAGGAATAAAAGCTAGGCCTGCCACAGCACATATCAACATTTGTTTAATCCACCCGGATCCAGGCACCCAAGAAAACCACATGTCAGTTGTTTGTAACCTCTGACCTATCTTGGATGCCCTATCCTGCAATTCCTTGGCAACTTCTCTGACCACACCTGATTTATTCATATAGAAACAACAGTTTTCTCCCAAAAATACACACATATCTCTCTCTGCGGTTAGGAGGTCTAAGACACGTCAATTTTGTAGGACCACTGCTGCCATTGAATCTATCTGCTCTTGGACTTCTACCAGGGTTCCAGCAATTTGGTTCAGGCTTTCTTGAAGCTCCTCTGATAATTGCTGAAACTGTATTACTGAGTGTGTTACTCCACCTATGTTCCAACTGCAGTTCCTATCCCCATGATTACTAATAGTGGGACTAGGACTGGCACCTGTTTCTGAACATGTCCCATGATAGGAACAGGGATGGTATGTTCTCCACTGACAACACCTATTTTAGGGAAAAGGTGTACTAGTGTGCATGTTCCTGTCCAATTTGTTGGCAAACATAAATACGCATCCTTCCTGCATAAGAAGAATACTCCTTTTTCCCTTACACACACACCTATGTTCATGGAGAAAGCATGGGTCCAATGGTTCTTTTCATTAGTCCAGACCCCCAAAGTCCCTACCACAAACATTCCAGCCAGTGGCTGTAATGGGACTTCTAGTGAAGGGTCCTTTTGCTTATCTCTGAGGATTGGGCCTTCAAAAAGATACCGGGAGGTAGTATTCCCAGGGGGAAAGGAGACACATAAACCTGTGCTGGACTTAATGGAGAGCCAGATAGGGAAGCGAGGGGGCTGGAATAGACACCTTTCCTTGGATACATTCCAGGACCCCTTCCCTCCTCCCCATCTTTTTTTTTAAAGTTTTTATTGGTTAAAAATAAACAATATTATCGCTTACAATATGTGGAATTTTCGTTATCCTTTTACAAAGATATTATATATATATTTTCTTTTTTTCACATACAGCAGATCTTCCCTTGTTAAAGTTTCAAATTTAACAACCAGATTTATACAAAAATATCAGTTCGGTATCCAGAGTAATATTAAAGTTTACAAAAATAAGAGATGTCATAAAAGGCACAAGATAATAGATTCCTCCCACTTCGTCATTTCTTAATTCTAGGTCTCAAGGTTCTGGCCTTAGCAACCCCCTCCTCCCGGACCGCCACGGCCTCGCCCGCCCCCGTTCCTTGATCATCTGGTACCTCCCCTTCCTCGGTTCCTGTATCTTCCCCCTCTCGGAGGGTCTTATGTTGCTCCAAATAGGCCTTAGCCTCCGCCACACTATTAATTTTCTTCCTACTGCCCTCCCAGAAAATCATCAAACCTTCCGGCATCAACCACCTGAAGCCAATTCCCTTAAGGTATAATTTATTTGATAAAAAATAATAATTTCTTCTTAATTCTCGTACCTGTCTAGGGATCTGCTTCAGAATGGTGACCTCCTTGCCCCTGTATATCAACGCCCCCAATCTTTGATTTCTCAGTATTTCATCTCTCGTTTCCCTTCTCACGAATTTAATGTGGACCTCTCTTGGGACACTGTGTAAAATTGCATATTGTGAGTTTACTCTATAAACTAGATCCATATCCCATCTCATAAAGTCCAAACCTCTTTCAGTAAATTCGCCCAACAATTTAGCCATCACTTCTCGCAAGTCTTCCTGGTCCACCTCTTCCACATTTTGAAACCTGAGAAAATAAGACATTCTATCCAGCTGCGAAGTTAAGATTACATTTCCTCTCATTTCTTCCCTCCTCTGGATTGCCCGCACCTTCCCCTCCAAACCTCCCACCTTTTTCTTATTCTCCTCTGCCAGCTGTTGAACAGCAGTTAAATCTTTTTTCATAACTACGATTTCAGATTTTATTTCCAGTTGCCCTTTTTGCAGGTCATCAAGTTTATCAAGTTTCACAAGTTTCTCATCCAATTTTGCCAATTTCACCAGAATTTTTTCCATGTCACCTGCAGCTGGTCTTTGTCCTTTTGCCATCTTGCAATGATAAAGAATGAGAGGTCCCCAGGTAGGCACAAGCATCCAGAGAAGAAAAGATCCTCTTAAAAGTCAGCGCTGTTTCCTCACAATCCACCAGTGGGCGCTCACAGAAGCAATGAGTCCGGCTCGTAAAGTAGGTCAAACAGGAAACCAGAGGTGGGTGATGTCATCAATTGTGTACAAAGAAGCAGGAAATCAGGCCCCGGCCATAACTCTCCGGCAAAGAGAGAGGCCTCCAGCCTCCCTTCTCGAATTCTGCCTCCACCATTTTCCACAAAAAATCAGCGAGGTAAGAGGTCTCCTTCTTTTTTCCTCCTCTTTCCTCTCAGCCATGGCACCCTTCCCAGCTACAAGGGGGGGGGAGAAAAACTTCAGGCCCCCCTTTCACTCGCAGGACGCCTCGTCGCTTCGCCAATCAAAGTCTCTCCTTTTCTACTTATTCTCCGGCCTGCATCCCTTCCTCTTCCGATCGCCTCTTTACCTGCTGCCTTAATTTCAATATGCACCGGGTCCTACAGGCGCAATGGCGTGGTCAGCAGCCTTGAGAATGGCCGCCGCGCGCCGCCCACACTCGCCGGAGCCTCGGGTGTGCCAGCATTGGCCGCCCAGCCCCTGGAATTGAGGCAGGGGACCCCTGGCGAGCCGCCCTTGATGGCGGATACCCCGAAACCAGGGCACCCGGCCCCGAGGGGCCTCCAAGCGGGGGGTTCAGACGCTGGGGCAGGAGCTTGCCCAGGCAGCGTCCGTCGCCATCCGGAACCGGAAGTCCTCTCCCTCCTCCCCATCTTGTGATGATGGCAGTTGGTGGTAGTGACAAAGTGACCTTATGGTGAAATGAGTGGTGTGCATAAGGAAAAAGATCTTTGGTTAGTTTTACATCCTTAAGGTTCGTTCTAGGACCAAAATACACTTCTGATGGACATTATTCTTCTGTCAGGGATCCTACAGGCCTACCAGATGTCTGATGTCTCTTTACACACAGGGTATTTTCTACACCGGTGGCTGTAGGGCCAACTATTGGAAGGCGGCTTATTCCCAGTCTTTTGAATGGGTTATAAAAATCTCCTTGCCTTTGATGTTGCTGCTTTGTTTTTAATATCCCTTTTAAGGACTAGGGTAGCTTTTGTCCTTTCCCAGAGATCTTGCTCAACTGGAACAGCATGATAAAATGAAGGACTAGCAGACAAACACAACCAGCAGTTTTGACCCAAGGCAGAATCAGACTGATTAACGAGACTTTGACCTAATTCCAGTATCCTTGACATGTAGTTCCCTTTCTTTAATTGTTGCAGGGGTCCGTTCTCTCTTTGTTCTATTCCCCCCTTTACCAAGATTGTCAAACTCTTGACCCCAGGTCTAGGAGTTTGTTTAGGACTAAGGTACCCACTCCACCTTCTGATGCCACGTTGTTGGCGGGAGTGGACTTGACCCAAAGTGTCTCTACTTAGTGACCTGATGCTGCTCGGTTCCTTGGGGTTCTCAACATCTCTGGATCCTTCCTTATGGACAAGGGGGATTTCTTGAGCATTCTCACAACAGTGGGAACTATTGTTCAAGAAAGTATTACATAATAGACCCTTTGCTAAAAACATCCAAAGCCATAAAAAAAATAATCACTTCCTTTCAACACACACACACAGGGCCTTAATATCACAACACCCTTATTTTACAAACTCACCACGTCAGGAAGAGGGTTAGGGATATGTGTAACTTGGGAAAGAGCAGTATCAACCTCAGTCCTAGGCTTCCCACAGAAAGGGCTAGGATAGTAGCTGCCCAGAGTCCCCACACCCAATCTTCCTCAAACATGAGTGTTTTTAATAATTGCTCAATGGATTCTATCACTGTTAATGGGTTTTACACTACAAATTACTATCATGGAATGTTGTTTGCCTTCGTTCCGAGCTTCGGCCGTGCGCTGGGAACCAGCTTCCGGCGTGGTTCAGCAAGGCTACCGGATCACCACCATGCGTTGAGAGTCCATTGCCAGTAGGACTCAGCAGGGTGTATTCTTCTTGAATTTTAGCACCCATGGCTTGTCAGTTTTTGTCCCTTGGTAGGTGACAGGGTCACCTTGATCTGCGGGTTTCAACCTTGTCCAGTGGACACAGGATTTTCCTTCTAAGGTCTTAACTGGTTTGTAATTGTGACCTGCAGTCGTAATAGGGGGAGGTCTACATTCTTGCATATAATGCCTCAGTTGGTTGACATGATTGTTGTGCTGTTGTAACTGCAAAAAGTAATCTCCTTGCTTCCACTCCCCCCTCTTTGAACTAGACCTGGCCAGCCTTGAAAGTGGTGTTTACACAAGGCAGGAGGCCTACCATACAGACGTTCAAAAGGAGACAGCTGGTATTTAGTTCGTGGGGCTGTTCTACAAATGTACAAGGCCATAGGAAAAAGAAAAAACTTGAAGCCATGGCAAGTGGGCTTCTAAGCACAGTTTGGTAATAATTGCTTTCAATGATCTATTAGCCCGTTCAAATTTTTTTTAATCTTTTTTTTTTTAAGATACATAAAGCTTGAGTTAGTGCATACAATTCACAGGTTTGAGCAGACCAATTTCAAGGCAAACCCCTTGTGTCCAGGATCTCTTTAGTGTGTCCATTTATAATAGCATAAAAAATTGCTTCTTCTTTCTCCAGGGGGTGTTCCTCAAAATCAGGTCTTATTTTTGTTTGTAAATCAATTACTTCAGCACAATAATGTTCTTATCCATACTGATCTATTGATCTAGTGTTGGCTAAGAACTGTGCTGGATTCAAATTGTGATTAGTAGTTAAAATCAAGTCTGTCTGCTGCATTAAAATTGTTTCATATTTTCAAGGCTTCCTGTTTCATGTTCCTCCCATTTCAAACTCCAAGGTTAAGCTTCAATTAATTTTGCATATAGGGGTTTGGTAAGATCAGCATAGACAAAAATGTCACTGACCCTCCCTTACTATGGTTGGAAGAAAAATAAGCCTTTCCCTTTAAGGATTGTTGGAAGGCAAAGCTTTCCCTTCTTGAATTCAAAACTCCCGGCTGGAAACAGATACAAGCACAGCGTTCCGGGGCTAGCCTGTAAGATTAGCCCTTTTGTTTTTTATATCCTAAAATGTCTTTTGATTGTCTATGTGACCCTTTAAAGTTCCTTTGAAATTCTTTTGATTTGGTGTGTGAATTCTTTGATGTGTGTGTGTGATTGTTTTATGGTGTTTAAATCTAAAAAAAGCTTTTCTTTGTTTTCCAGCCAGAGAAGGTCAGGCTGGGGATCTTTGCCAAAATGTAACTAATTTAGATAGTGAAACGTTTTATTTTCTTTACAATAAATATGACCTTAATTAGAAAATGCATCTTCGGGTTTATTTTTCAAAAATATACACAAGGAGAACGCCAGGATCCCAATTACCCTAAGCAAGGTAACGGGGCTGATTGCCGCTCTGACATGTTCATTTCCTATAAATATTCAGCTTGCTATTTCTGTTTTCTCCTTTGTTGTGGAAAATAAGGTAGCTTCATCTTCTTAATGGCCCATCGATAAATGAGGGGGCTGAAACTCTGCTTGAATTTCGGCTTATTTCTTTTAGGGAATTTAATTTCCCTGCTCTGTTAATATAAAGTTTCTCCTATCTTCCAACACTACATATTGTAATTTCTAACTCATCTCTGTAACAATTCCTAAAAGGGCAGCAACTTTTCAAACAAGCAAACAAGCACAGAAACAAATAAAGAAACAAACAAATGTGCCATAGGATAGAGCACCTTGTCGGCTAAGCATGCAAAGTGAATGCAGACATAAAGACAGAAAGGAGTATAAAAAAAAAGCTTCAAAAATAGAACAAACAATCTAAATGAAGTATTTTGGATCAATGCTCTGAAATATCTTTGGATCAAACTTTAGTGTCAATTCTCTGCCTTTAGTAAAATGCAAGCCAGATTCAAAAAATCTTTCAAAATCATTTCTTTTATATAGGTTTAATTAAATATTTTAAACCTCAAAAATTTCCAGAAAAAAAATCAAATCAAATCAAAATTGTATTCAGAGCAGAAAAGAAAATATATCTGCATAGCTTTTATATGCAGATGAAAGAGACTAACACAGTGAGAGGGAAAGCTGCATTTGCAGATCACCCATTTCCCCCTCCTTTCTCAGGCTGTTTCCAAAGAGAGAAAAAAATGGTTTAAAGGAATACAAGCTGCAGCCTGCCCCCCCTCCCTTCTCTCCTCCAAGGGAGGGGGGTTAACCCTCTGCATTTCTCTCTCTAACCTCCTTCCACATCCTCAACACACAGGCATTCACAGATCTCAGTCCGGACATCCCACACACGCACATTCACATTTGTACTGCAATCCGACTTTTTCTGAAAACCAATTTCACATACAAAAAATTTCATTCACTGCTTCCTTCATGCAAACCAATCATAATTATTTCAGGAAGCTCTTTTTACAAGCCAATGCTCCATTTTCTAAATAACTTTTTATGTACTGTTATTAGAAGATTTCATACTTTCTGCAGGTTTGGAAATGATTACATACATCAAAAATTTCCAGACCTGTGGAGGTTGTTTTTTTGTTTTGTTTTGTTTTGGGTTTTTTTGTTTGAATTTTATTTCCTTTGGCAACCTATAGCTTATTCTTAAAGCAGTGGGAAAACTCAGAGAGCAGTTTAAATCATAAATATGATTGTGGGCCCTAACTACTTTCCGTTTCTCCCAGCTTCAAGCTAAGATGTTCACTTAATTTGCAGGCTGACCAGACATATCACAATCAATTCTACATGCTATTATTGTAGATGCATATCCAGGAATTTCGTAACAAATCACACCAAATTGATCAAGTCAAATTATATGAGTCTTCCCATTTAGACAGGTTTTACATTTTTTTTCTTTTTAAACTACCTGCTAAAGCCCAGGTGGGAAGAACAATAAACAATTTCTTCTTTATTCTTAGTTCTTTCAGAGTTCTCTGGTTTCTGCAATTTTCTCCTGATATCCATGGCACTTTGAGTGATAAACCGTTCATTTAACAGGGATCTATTGCTGGATCTTCTATGTTTATCCCAGTATGAACTTTGTAGGATTCTCCAAAAAAGTCTCTGGGCTCTAATCTTTTTTTCTTGGAGTATAGTGAAGGTTTTGGCATAATTAACAGGACCTTTTGCTGCCTCTCGTAAAACGTTTATGCATAAGAGGCGGTAGGCATCTAATAGAGTCTTGTGTTGGTCATCATTAGGGTTCCGATTTGGATCTACTTCTGCAGCTGCTGTGGCCCTTTTTTGCACTGTATTTCCATTACCTGGATACATTCGGGTTAAGACCTTTTCCTTAGCTATTTTGAATTTTTCTCGGTCCTCCAGGGAGAGTAAGGTGTTTAATAATTGCTGGATGTCTCCCCATGTGGGTCTATGAGTTTGAATTATTGTACTGAATAGATCCACTATTTCATTGGGCTTCTTGCTAAACGTGCCATAATGTTGTTTCCAATTAAGTAGATCTGTAGTTGTGAAAGGCTGATATTGGAACAAGGGACGAATGATGGGCTGTCCCTGGGCATCAGTTCCATGACTCAAAAGTTCCCTTAATGGAGGCAGAGTTTCTGCCTTCTTCAATCTCATCTGGCTTCGAGTTCGAGAACTAATGGGTTTAGATTCTTCTTCTGTTTCTTCTTCCCCCTCACTCTTAACTTCCCGTTTGACTTGCAGTTGGCGTCTTCGATGTAGAATGGTTCTTGGCACCATACCCACTGGCAAGGGTGGATAGGGGTTTTGTCTTGGTGGCACGGGATGTGGTGCATATGGGGGAGGGCGACTAACTTCTTCCTCATCCTCCTGACTGAAAACTTTGTTTCTAACTATCTTTCTTTTGGTCTTATTTTTCTCTTTCATCAAATACACTTTCACACATTCCATCTGACATTTCTTAAGCCAAAGGGGAAACTGCCTTCTGATTGATCTGTCACTGATCTCACTAAAGGCACTCTTCTAACCTGAATTGTAACAGTGTCCTGGGGACACGATTACCACCACCCATCCTAATAAAACACTACGGCCGACTCAGGACACCAGAAAGTTCCAACGGCTATCTCTGAGAACTGCGACCGTTTAACCAAACCACACAATTCTAACAAGAGAATTTAGGACGACGCCTCGTCTCCTAGGAGGGTGATCAGGCCCCCTCTTCACCGCAAAGTCGGTGGCTATCCCTCTTACATATATTCACCTGCCGGCTTTCTTCCTTCTTGGCCCCTCGTTGAAATTTCTGGGTCTGACTGACCTTTTTGAATCCTTGACTAGTCTGCTCCTGGCAGCGGTTTTACTGCACCTCCTCACTGAAAGGTTCTTGTAGACTTCAATGGAGTCCTAATGGCCGGCCAGTGAACTTTCCTTGGGAAGGCGTCGGTCCCCGCTGGGGCATATGTCAGGCAGAACAAAGGTCTTTTGTTCCTTAGTCCCTTCGTGGTCACCAGAAAATGTTATGGAATGATGGGACCAAACAACATTCCGGGTCAGTCAGAACCAGTTTATTGCGCAAGGTTCAGAGCAGATTCATACCTGGAAGTCTGAACAACCAAGAGCTTTGACACAACTGTTTATATATGTTTTCAAGACAAAGGAGTTGGTGAGCTAATACATTTTCCATATATGGTAAAATTACATTTGATACAAAATAAATGAGCTCATACATTTATTCCATATATGGCTAACATACATTTATTATAAAATAATGGACACTCCCTCATTACTAAACCATTAGCTTCTAGTTTATAAGATTATTTTCAGCTAGACCACTTTCCTAAGTTCTGTAAGTACTAATAGAGTTTTTACTGCTGTCCTTAGGTAATAATTAACTCTTTGCCCCATACATGTCTGTGTGGTTGACAGTGAGGCTTTTCAGACATTCTCTATATGGCTGTCCTTCCGTGACAGCTAGGCCTCCTCAGAAGATATATTACCAATAATGGGGTTTAGCTGACTTTAATATAATCTCCCACAAGCACGTTTCTCTCAAACAAGCACATTTTCTTTCTTACAATAATGTGAATGAAGAGGGCCCTTCAGTGTTCATCTAGCTGAGTCCGTGTCATCTACATTAACCTTGTTTGTGCAGCTGCCTATGCTTCTATATCTCCTTCCCGATGGCAGGAAAATAAAGAAGCGCTGACCAGGGTGTGAATCATCCCTGAGGATTTTCCTCACTCTTCTAAGGCAGTGAGCCCTAGCGATGTCGTTTAGTGATATCAGGGGACAGCCCACAATGTTTTGTGTTGTGCTCACCACCCTCTGTAGTATCTTTCTATCCATGGCTGTCAAGCCAGCATACCACACCATAATGCACTGAGTGAGGACGCTTTCTATTGTGGACCGGTAAAAGGTGGTCATCAGTTGTTGTTCCACTTTGGTTTTTTGCAACTCTAAGGAAGTGGAGTCTTTGTTGGGCCTTTCTGGCCACCTGGGTCCTGTTGATTTTCCAGGTGAGCTCTTCGCTGAGGTAGGCTCCCAGGAATTTAAAGGAGGAAACTCTCTCCACACAGTCCCCCTCGATGTAAAGTGGGGCAGGTTCCTCTCTCTTCTTCTGGAAGTCTAACACCATCTCCTTTGTCTTGCTGATGTTCAGGTGCAGGTTGTTTTCCAAGCACCATGTGGATAATTTTTGAACCTCCCCCCATCCACTGTTTCATCTCCTCCTGTAATAAGACCCAATATGGTGGTATCATCTGCAAACTTAATGATCAGAGTGGATGGGTCAGACGATACACAATCATGTGTACAGTGAATACAGGTAGAGACTGAGCACACAGCCCTGTGGGGAGCCAGTGCTAAGCTTCAGGGAGATGGATATGACAAACCCATCCCTCACTGTTTGTGGCCGGTCCCTCAGAAAGTCTTTGATCCAGACTAAATATACGCCCTCCCCCCCAAATAAGCCTCCCCCCCTCTCTCATACACACACGCACACACAGGTCCCTCACCCCCCCAACCCTCCCAAGGCAGCCACATCCCTGCAAACTCCTGCACCCCCACCCCTTTCGCTGCCCACGGCACCGACCGTAGACCTCGAGCGCCTGCTCCTGCTCCATAGTGGTGGCCCACCTGCTCTCGCTCTCGCCCCCACGCCCAGGCGCTGCGTCCACATAGCCTGCGCTA
Source organism: Ptyas mucosa (assembly GCA_012654045.1). Classification (NCBI taxonomy): domain Eukaryota; kingdom Metazoa; phylum Chordata; class Lepidosauria; order Squamata; family Colubridae; genus Ptyas; species Ptyas mucosa. The sequence continues at coordinate 158,569 of WNWU01012599.1, forward strand.
CTGAGCCCCCGCCACAGCAGCCACAGCGCAAGCATCGCCACCCCAGGGCTTCCTTGGCAGGGTGGCCACCAGCAGCAGAGAGGCCTCCATGCATGGCCGGCAGGCGAAGAGGACTACAACAGCAGGCCTGGTGCATCCCGCAGCTAGGCGCAGGTCTCGGTGGGGATGGCTGAGGCGCTGTAGGTGTTGCTGCTGCCGCCAGCAGCTGCGGAGGCCCAGTGGCCCCCTGCGGCCAAACTCAGCCACGGGCGAGGAGCATTGGCCGTGGCTGGGCCAGCGGAGCTATGTCTGTCGGGGCTGCCCTCGGCGCAGCTGCCTGGCGTCTTGCTGCCAGGCGCATGGAAAGAGTAAAGTGGACCTGCGGGAGGGAAACAGTCCCGCGAGGCTCTCTTCCCAGGAAGAGTCTGGCCTGATCGCTGTCCAGTCTGGTGACTCCCGAGGTGGAGGGGTTTCCTGGGCTCGCCGGCGGGTGCTCTGGTCGGTCAGCGCTCAGGTGGGGGGACCGCCAGGTGATCAGAGGAGCAGGGGGGGAAGGGGAGGCCTCCGGCAACCATCACCATAGAGTGGGAAGCACACTCCCAGAACAGCCGCTGCCCTGGCTGGGGTTTGGAAGCCGCAGAGGCAGAGTTTGGGGGAGAGAAAGAAAGACTTCTGCTGCTTCTGCTTCTGCTTCTGGCTGCATGCAAGGAAAGCAGCAGAAGTGTTTCTTTCTCTCCCCCAAACTCTGCCTCTGTGGCTTCCAAACCCCAGCCAGGGCAGCGGCCGCTCTGGGAGAGTGCTTCCCACTCTATGGTGACGGCTGGAGCTGGACCCTGCAGGGAGAGCTGGCCCAGGCCGTGGCTTCCACGCGGGTGCTAGTGGTGGGTGCCGGCGGCATTGGCTACAAGCTCAAGGACCTGGTGCTCACCGGTTTCGCCCACATCCACGTGGTGAGGCCTGGGAGGCGCGTGAGCAGGGGGTGGGGACAGGCACTCGCGTGGCTTGGTGCCTTCTGGCCACTCGCATTCTACACACACACTCCGTGGGAGGGGAGGGGCTTGATGGCAGCACGCGAAGGGAGCCTCTCTGCTAGACTCCCAGCTTTGAGTGCGCAGGCTGCCCGGGGCTCCCTGCACCCCCAAAATAATAAGACCCTCAATAATAAGGCCAAGTCCTTATTTCGGAGTTCAAAAGAAAATAAGACCCTGTCTTATTTTCAGGGAAACACAGTAGATGAGGTAGTCTCATTTGGAGCCACACTTACATCCAGTGGTTTCAAACTGACTCATGTATCTAACACTTTTAGATTATATTCAGAATTATGCTAAAATATTCATCAAAGAAAATAAGATACTTCAAAATTGAAAAAAATTTGTTTTTGCATATGCTTTGATAGAAGTACCAAGCAAAGCAGTTAAGGTTGTCCTTTTCTGTCGCATCAGTTTTTTCCTGCCACAGCTTTTGCATTGTGCAGAGTTTGGATTTAGCTGCTACAGTTATTGTATAATCTGTAGAAAGTTTTCACAAGCATTAATTTAGTTCACAACAAAAATTCAGGTAGTCCTTGACTTATGACCACAATTGGGACCAGAATTTCTGTTAAGCAAAGTGGTTAAGTGAGTCACGCCTGATTTTACCACCTTTTTTTGTCACAGTTAAGTGAATCATTGCCATTGTTAAGATACCGTATTTTTCGGAGTATAAGACACTCCGGACTATAAGACGCACCTACCTTTTTTGGGGAGGAAAACAAGATATATGCTAGTGCATGGATATGGGAAATAATATGAAATTTTACCAGTTTGGAACTGTTTTTTTATTTGCATAGATTGGTATTGTAATCGAAATCAGTAAATTATTCAGGACACAATCTGTTAGATGTAAAGCTTTTTCCCCCTCTCTTTATTTTCCTTCAGGTAACATTTTAATTAAGTTAGTGAAATGCTTTTTAAATTCCAGCTAATTGTTGATTCTAGACAGAAATTTTACAACAAAAGAAGAAGAAAATACTTACGACTGTCCTCACATTTTATGTTTTTGCCCTATCTTGTCACCATGGTGAAGAGAAGCAGTTGTGAAATGAGTGACATGGTTTTAAGAATGCTGCACGGGCATAAATGTGAGGATGGTCATAAGTGTGAGGACCAGTCACAAGTGCGAGGACTGGTCACAAGTGTGAGGACCAGTCAAAAATAACTTTTTCAGCCCTCTGAGTAGTCCATGTGCACAAAAGGACTACTCAAAGGGCTGAAAAAAGTGATTTCTGACAGGTCCTCGCACTTTTGACCGGTCTTCGCACTTATGACTGGTCATCATTTATGCCCATTGTAGCATTCTTAAAAACGGTGTCACTCATTTCACAACTGCTTCTCTTCACCATGGTGACAAGATAGGGCCAAAACGTAAAATGTGAGGACAGTCGTAAGTTCAAGGACTGGTCACAAGTGCGAGGACCAGTCAAAAATAACTTTTTCAGCCCTCTGAGTAGTCCATGTGCATAAAAGGAGTCCATGTGCATAAAAGGAGAGGGAGGAAGAGAGGAGGAGAAGAAGAAAGGAAGAGGAAGTAGGGAGGAGAAGAAGGGGGGGAAGAGAAAGTAAGAAGGAAAGAAAAGAGGTGGTAGGTTTGAGGAGAAAGATTGCTGTACAGTAAAAAAGATGAAAGGGAAGAAAACCAACCCCAAACACATATAAAGATATTAAGATAAAGAATGAATTGTTAAACTTTAAAGAATAAAAGAGAACAAATATGAATAAATAGCAATAATTAGAAACACACATACAAACATACAATGTATTTTCTTTGAACAGAATATTTGGCCGGTTCACAAATTTAAACAGTGTTTAGTCATTTCACTTAAACTTACAATTTCTATATTTCCTTTTTGCCATATTTATTCCTCATCTATTTTTTAAAAAACCAATATTACCCTTCATCCTCATCTCTAATCTTAATCAAATTCAATTTTTCACTTCTATTCTATATTATACCCCTTCCCATTGTCATCTATTTTTATATCAATCCTCACATTGCTTAATTATGTAATATTACAGTTGGTTAATACAAATTCAACATTTTAATATAAATCAATTAGTTCTATAACTATCTTTTTTGTATATTAATCAATATGAACATGAATATTCCAATTATTTCCATGCAATCCAATTTCTTACAAATCAATTAATTATATTTACCAATAATAATAAACCAAATAATTTCCCCCAATATTCTTCCAAACCACAACTTAACCATTTCTGCTTTCAACACAATATACAATTAATAATATCTCAATTATTACAATTCCCTATTTAAATAGAGCTTTTCTTTCTTTTGTGTTTTAAAATCTTGAACTCCCCTCTTTTGCCATTTGCCATAAATTTCCCATTGTTTGCACCAACCTTTTTTGATGAGGAAAAAGAAAAGAAATCTGCCTTAGCAAACAGCAAAGCCAACAAGCTGTTTTAGTTTCGCTTTTGGTTTCAGCACAAGGAGAAAAAAAAATGTGCTCTTTGCAGCAGGCACCTTTTTGCAGCCGGCACCGATCTTCTCATTTGTTTTCTTTTAACCCTGATCAGCTGTAGGGGGGGCCTTTGACGGCCGGGGGCAAGAATTTAAAGTTTTTTTTTTCCTCTAGCCATCAGCTGGAACTCAGGAGGCAGTCCCAATAGATTGGGAGTGGGCGGGGTAAGCAAACCCCGTTCTCCCGCTGTTTCCTAGCTTGCAGGGAAAAAGTCATTTTTTTCGTGACCCGCGTATAAGCCTAGGGGGCGTTTTTCAGCCTGAAAAACGGGCTGAAAAACTCGGCTTATACGCGAGTATATACGGTACTTATCTGTAAAAGGGTAAATTGACCCAAAACAGATGCATCCTGTTATTCACTGTTTATTGCACCCCAAATGTCATGTATATCCCCAGATAACAAATGCTGCTTCCTTTATTACCCTTGAGGCGTCTTCCAGTCCCTTATCTTATTATGTTTTGTCTTGAGACACTGACCAGAGAACATGAATGTGTTAGCGGGTGTTTATTATTTCCTCTCCTCTTTTATCCTTGTAGACTGATGGAAGTTAGTTCCTACGTGTTAAATGTAACACTCCCTGATATGTATATGCATTTGGATTGTATAAATACTTGTCATGAAGGACCCCTTGAGGTTCAGACTTTTTGTTTGCTTTTGGGCTGTTTGAACCGTGCACAATAAACTTTTTCCTGCATTGAAGAGCTTGGCCTGGTCCCATTTCTTTTCCTGCAACAAGGCTTTGTAGTGGCTTTTGAAGTTGGCAACGTAGCCTGTCTTGTTGTTCCGCCAAAGAGATTTTTTTTTAGATTGTAATTTTCTTATTGTCTTGGGTAATTTATTCTTTATAACTTTTTTGGTTTTTCTTGGTATGTATAAATTTATAGCTCAATTAATTTCAAGGAAAAAAAGTTATAAAAATCATCTACATTTTTACAACTTGAAAACAGATGATGCCAATTTAAAGATGCTAGATCAGCAGCTATTAAATCATAGTTTGCTTTTTTAAAATTATAATTTGAAGAACAGTCATTAAGACCCAGTTCAGGAGGCTGCAGATTAATACAAAAGTCAATCATATTATGATCGCTGTTAGAAAAGGGTTCTTTAACGTATAGACCATAAATTAAATTTAAGATATTACAAAGAATTAGATCTAGACAATTGTTGAGCCTAGTGTCAACAACTAACTGCTCCAGCCCCAAAATTAATGGCAAATTAAAATCACCAAGAAGAACAAAATGATGTGGGCAAGGCACCGCCCAGGTTAATAGTTCAATTAACTTATTCATATGACCAAGATCACAATCAGGGGCTCTGTAGCATAACAAAAAAGTGAACTGTAGTATTTAGATTAAAATAAATTTTTATTAGAGTATAAATATTAAAAAAACATAACATGACATACACACAACAAACATTTATACAACATATAATCAAAAAGAAATTATGTTTCCTTCTTAAGCATTGTTTCAAAGTGACATTCTGCTTGTTATATATTTCTTCCCCTCTCCTTAGTCTAATGACATTTTCTATACCGGTAATATTTCCCCTCTAGATTTTTTGTTTATTTCTAATTTTTAACCAATTATACCATTTATTCCATATTTTGTAGTAGTCTGATTCTTCTCTTTCTTGTATTTCTTTGGTTAACCTGTCCATTTCAGCGCATTCTAGAATTTTTTCTATTAAATCTGTTTCGTTTGGCGTTTTTTCTTGTTTCCAATTTTTTGCATATATTATTCTTGCAGCTGTTAGTATGTGAATTGTGAGATATTTAATATCTTTAGGGTATGATTTATTAAGAATTCCTAGTAAAAACGTTTCTGGTTCTTTATCTATCTGTGTTTCTGTTATTTGTTCCAACCATTTTTTGATATTAGACCAAAATTTCTTTGCTGCTGGGCATGTCCACCATAAATGATAGAAGGTTCCTTCTGTCTTCTTACACTTCCAGCAGATCAGACTATTTTTGGGCTGTATTTTTTTACTTGCCAAAACTTTTCCCATTTTTCCAAATTTATTGTATGTTTGACGTTTTGAGCCCATTTAATCATCATTTCCTTGACTGTCTCTTCTTCCATTTTACAGCGTAAAAGAAATTTGTAAATTCTGCTGATTAGTTTGTTTTCTGAATCTAATATAATTTTATCTATTTCTTGTTTTTGTTTATGAATTTCATATATTTTTATGTGTTCTCTATATTTAGATTGTATTTGGGTATAAGTCCACCAATCTATTTCCCTATCTAAATCTGTCTCCAATTGTTGTTTTGTCTTCAATTTACCTTGATAGTCAATTAAATCTTTATATCTAATTATTTTTGTCTTATCTGTTAGATTTGGGTGTCTAATTGATTCTACCGGTGGTAACCAACTTGGTATTTTCATATAGTGTTGTTTTTTAATTTTAAGCCAAATTTGTAGTAATGAGTTTCTTATTGTATGTCTTTTGAAGTATGAATGTGTTTTGTATCTTTCGTCCCACATAAAGGAGTGCCAGCCAATTTGAAGTTCGTGTCCCTCAATTGTTAAAATTCTAGCATTTTTTAATTCTATCCAGTCTTTGACCCAAGACAATACTGCTGCTTGATAATATGTCTCCCAATCTGGAAGTGCAACTCCTTCTCTATCTTTTGTGTCCTGAAGCAGCTTAAATTTTATTCGTGGCCTTTTCCCTTGCCATATGAATTTAGATGTCATTTTATTCAAATTTTCAAAGAATGATTTATCTATTTTTATCGGAGTAACCTGAAACAGGTATAAAAATTTAGGCAGTATAGTCATTTTAATGGCCGAAATTCTTCCTAGGAGTGAAATGTGTAAGTTTTTCCATTTTTCTAAATCCTTCCTTGTTCTACTAGTTTATCATAATTATTTTCTTTTATTGCTGAAGTTCTTGTGGACAACCAGATTCCTAAGTATTTTATTTTTTTTTGTTGTTTGGATTTGTATACTATCTGTTAATTCTTTTTCTTGATTTTTTGTAAGATTTTTTACAATTAATTTCAATTTGCTTTTATTGATTTTTAGTCTGGCCACTTCTCCGAATTCTTCTATTTTTTGAAACAAATTTGGAATTATGTGGGTGAGAGTAAAAAGTGTATTGGGCCTCACCTTCATGTGTTTCCCTCCATACATCTCTCAAGTTTAATTCTTCAGCCATATTAAAAAATTCTTTTGGAAGTATATCCTTTTTCTTTTGGTTTTTTTTTGGTCAGTTTTATAATCGTTGTTTGCATTTACTATTGCATTATAATCCCCAATTAAACAGATATCTTCATATTCTAATTCTGCTAGTTTTATATGTAGATCCTTAAATAATTCCTGTTGTTTTTGATTAGGTGCATATATCACTACTATTAGCATTTTTTCCTTTCCTATTCCTAATTCTACCATCACCACTCTACCTTCCTCATCAACATAGACTAACTTAGATTGTATTTTTTCTTTTACGTAAATCGCTACTCCTTTTTTCTTTTTTCGGGTCAGGGATGTGTATAAACTTCCTAGTTTGGGGTTTTCTAGAATTTTCTGATGCTCTTTTTGGATATGTACTTCTTGCAGACATATCACAACTGCTTCTAGTTTTCGTAATTTTGTAAATGTTTGATTCCTTTTCTTTGGAGCATTTAATCCATTAATATTTACCGAGAAGAGTTTAATTGGTTCGTCCATTGCCTATTGTATCTGTTTTTTTGTGTGCCTTGTTTCCATCCGTGTCTTTGCCTTTGCACCTTTTCTTTCCTCTCTTTCTTTTTCTTGCCTCTTTCTTATTTCTTTTTCTTGGTTCGTTTCTGTTTGCTCTTCTTGACTTCTACTATCAGTTTCCTCCTTACTTTCCTGCTCTTCCTCCAACCTAAAATGTGTGCTATGAAATTCCCTTGCCTTCTCTAGTGTGTCTATTTTATATTTTTTATCTTCCCACGTAATTAAGATCCCCTCTATTGGCAGCCATCTGTACATTATTTTATACTTGATCAATAATGATGTTAAGAACTGGTATTGTTGCCATTGGTTTCTTATTCTTCGGGGTATCTGTTTTAAGATTATGATTTCTTTATCTTTGTAAGTCACTATTTCTTCTCTGGATTTTCTGTAGACTTCATCCCGAGTAGATCTTTTTGAAAATTTAACGTGGACTTCTCTCGCCAATCTATGCCTCCTT
>WNWU01012599.1:176231-209655 GCA_012654045.1 Ptyas mucosa
AACAGTAATTCATTATCTTTCTTTTACCACCGCTTATAATTTCACAACATAATTTACATTTATAAATATATTATTACTTATATGTAATTCTTTTAAATATTAAACGTGTTTAGCTTTTAAGTATTAGCTCTTTTTTTAAATAGTTCAAGAATAATATTCACTTCCCTCTTAGATTAATTTTATATTTCTTTGTCATTTTTTTCATGACCCGCGTATAAGCCTAGGGGGCGTTTTTCAGTCTGAAAAACGGGCTGAAAAACTCAGCTTATACGCGAGTATATACGGTAACAATGCATAGTATAATTTTTTTATTATAACTATATGACTATGAAAACATCTTACCTGCAGAACACTATTTTTTACCTAGACGTAAGCCCTTTTGAACCATGTAACTTAAAATATTAAAATGACGCTCTATCTATAATACATTTCTGTTGTTAAGTGAGACATTTGTTAAGTGAGTTTTGCCCCATTTTACGACCATTCTTGCCACAGTTGTTAAATGAATCATTGCAGTTGATAAATTAGTAATCCCAGGTGGTAAGTGAATCTGGCTTCCCCACTGACTTTGTCAGGTTGCAAAAAGTGATCACATGACCTTGAGACACAGCAACGGTCATAAGTATGAAAGTTGCCAAGCATTTGAATTTTGATCACATGATCATCGGTATGTTACCAAGGTTGTAACTGTGAAAAATGGTCATATGTCATTTTTTTTCAGTGTCGTCGTAACTTTCAACAATCACTAAATGAACTGTTGTAAGTTGAGGATGACCTGTATATAAAGTCCACACTGAGAATTTGTTGTCAGGAAATATTTCAAGTATTGGCAGTTTTATAGTCCTTCATGCTGATAACCAGCCTCACATTTATTGCTGAAAAAAAATCAGTGTCGTGGAAATTTGTCCTAATCGAACATGTTCCGTGTTGATAGGAGTTTGAGGCGTTGGAACATTTTGTACCGTTTTTCATAACCTAAATTAACAGTTCCTGTCAAAACAGATGCACTCTAAAACTTTTGCTACTTGGAAAATATTTTAAAGACATGTAAATCGGATTTTCCCACTGACAATCGTGCACTAAAGGACATGGCTGTGTGCGTGCGTAATTACAACCTCATATACACAAACACACACATTGGGAAAATTTGAATGGTCGGGTCAGCCCGCTCAACAGAGGCGCCTTGATTCCTGTTTTCATGCTTCCGGGGGGGGGGGGGGGGGGGGGGGGACGTAAAGGAGCGACTGCAACTCCCACCATTCCTGGGGATTTCGTTTCCCAACATGCCCTTCGCTCACAATGGCCTTGCGCTTTCCCGGCGGATTGAGCGATCCGCGCTCTCTTGGTATATGATCGTTACAGAAAGTTTCGCCTTTCACAAAACGTTCCCCGCAGCCTTTCGCGGAGTCTCCGCCAGTCCTCAATACGCTCTGTATGAATCAACTTCCGGTTGAATCCTTTCCCACCCCCGTACCGCTCGTCTACATCCTCGCGTAATTCGAATTCTCGCGAGACTTCCATGCGGAGGCCGGCGGGCAGAGGCAAGCAGTGGGAGGAGAGAGCGGGTTGGCCCTGGCGCTTGGTGGTGGCGGCCGCCATTTTCCCACGGCGGCTCGGGTCTGCCTCGGCGGGGCCTGGTTAGGGATTCACAGCCGAGTGGGAGGGGTTAGCGACGTGTCGAGCAATACCGGCGGGGGCCACGCACAGGAAAAAGCCGACCGGGAGCTGCTTAGGAGCCACGGATGGCGGCAGATTCTATACGACCGAGGCGGCGGCGCTGGGGCTGAGGTGGCGGGAGGAGGAGGCGGGGCAGGAGGCACCTCCCCTCTCCCCTCACTTCTCCCCCCTCCCACCCAGGTAAGATGGCGGACCGGCCGGGTCTGTAGTCCTCTTGCTCACACCCACCTCTGTGGAGCGGTGCGAGACTGCGTCGAGTAGGGAGGGAAAAGTGAGGAAACAAACAAGAGCGTCCCCGTGCCCCCTTTCTCCCCATACCTCTAGAGGGCGCGCTAGCGGAAGGAGCGGGAGGCCAATGATAGAGCGCACGCGCTTCTTTAGCCAACGGCCGCTGCCGGCCTATTATTACTTCAGCCATCGCCGTTCTCTTTCGCTCCCCCCGCCCGTTTCCCGGCAGCTCGTCGTCTTTGCGGGCCCCGCGGATCCGGCCGACCAGCCAACCAACGGCCGCAGCTTCCTCTGTGCGTGGGGGAGAGGGGCAGGTGGGGAATCTTGAGGGGACGGGGCTCGGGAGGGTCGGGGGCGCGTGGGTGGGAGGAGTTTGAGGCGTCGGGAGGGGGTAAGGGGGAACTGGGCGGGGATGGGGGGGACAAAGGGTTAAAGAGAGGGGGAGGGAGCGAACGGCGGCGAATTTAGGCTGAAAGAAAAAAAAAGAAAAGTGTCCTCGGGCCATGTTAAGAAAACGCGATTACAATTTTGGGTGTTCAGGGAATCGGGTCAGAGAGGATAGGAGGTGCAAGTTTGGAGAGCTTTAGGGTTTTTTCCAGGCCAGAGTGATTGCAAAGGTCTCAAGGCGTTGGGGGGTGGGTGGGTTATAGACACTGAAGTGTGAGGTAGCTTGGGATAACAGTTGAATAAAGCTTGGGCTGGAGTGGAGAAACTCTTTTATTTACTGCATGTCATCACTCGAGTGGAAAGGCTTGCGAGAAGGGGGAAGACTCGTATGAACATGGAGCCTGAGTAGGGACATAAAGAAAATCAAGCTGATAGTGCTGGAAATGAGGGGCTAAATCAAGAGTCCACGGTGGGAAAAAATAACAGTGAAGTGAACGAGGTGGCAGCAACATTATTTCCAGAGGCAGCTCAGTTAGAGGGGCAGGATCAGGAAATTTTGGGGGATGAGGGTGAATTAAATCAAGGAAGAGTTGATGTGTCTGAAGGAGAAGTAGTGTCAGGCAAGGACAGAAATTATACTGAGGGTATGGCAGACCCAGATCCCGAGAAAGTAAAAACGGGGGTGGGGTGGGTCAAGTGTTGGGGAGCTGAAAAGTAATGCAATGGGAGAGAAATCTTGAGGAATTGGGAGGAGCAGGTCAGAAAGAGACTGGTTTATTTGTGAGCCCGTTAGCAGGAGAAGCAAAAGAAAAAACTCCAAAGGGGATAGATCAGTGGAAGAGAAAGGAGCATGACGAAAGGGATGGTTGAAGAGAGAATTCTAGAAATGAATGAAAAAGTTGATTCGGCAAATCAGGGTCAGAGGGAGAAAGAAGTTCATGCAGACACTGAAGGAAAGGCTGATTATCCACACAACTTGGATGAGAAGAGCATTAAAGAGGCAGCTGATAGGGAAGGCATGGCATTGAAGAAGGCTGAAGTATTAGCTTTAGACCAGAAGGATTCAGAGGGAGGCACTGAAAAAGTGATTGTTGAAACCACCGAGATTCAGAAGGAGGATAAAGATTTATCAAGATTGGATCAGGGAGGTAATTTAGAGATAACTAAAGAGGGAAAGGATGTACAGTTGCAAGAAAAAGTATGTGAACCCCTTGAGATTATGTGGAGTTTTGCATGAATTGGTCATAAAATGCGCTCTGAACTTCATCTAAGTCACAACAATAGAAAAACACAGTCTGCTTAAAATAATACTACACAAACATTAGATGTTGCCATGGTTTAATTGAACATAACATGTAAACATTCACAGTGCAGGGAGGAAAAAGTATGTGAGCCCCTAGCCTAATGACTTCTCCAAGAGCTAATTGGAGCCAGGAGTGAGCCAACCTTGACTCCAATCAGTGTGATGATATTGGATGTGTTGCTGACAGCTGTCCTGCCCTTTAAAAACACACACCTGTTTTGGGTTTACTGGTTTCAAGAAGCACTGTGATGTGAACCATGCCTTGCAGAAAAGAGCTCTCAGAAGACCTACGATCAAGAATTGTTGACTTGAATGAAGCTGGAAAGGGTTACAAAAGTATCTCCAAAAGCCTTGATGTTCATGTGTCCACAGTAAGACAGACTGTCTACAAATGGAGAAAGTTTAGCACTGTTGCTACTCTCCCTAGGCGCGGTCGTCCTGTAAAAATGACTGCAAGAGCACAGCGCAGAATGCTTCACGAGGTAAAGAAGAATCCTAGAGTGTCAGCTAAAGACCTACAGAAATCTCTGGCACATGCTAACATTTTTATTGACACATCTACAATAAGGAAAACATTAAACAAGAATGGAGTACATGGGAGGACACCACGGAGGAAGCCATTGCTGTCCAAAAAAAGTATTGCAGCACGTTTGAAGTTTGCAAAAGAGCACCTGGATGTTCCACAGCACTACTGGCAAAATATACTGTGGACAGATGAAACCAAAATTGAGTTGTTTGGGAAGAACACACAACACTATGTGTGGAGAAAAAAAGGCACAGCACACCAACATCAAAACCTCATCCCCACTGTAAAACATGGCGGAGGGAGCATCATGGTTTGGGGCTGCTTTGCTGCCTCAGGGCCTGGACGGATTGTTGTCATTAATGGGAAAATGAATTAGAGTTTATCAAGACATTTTGCAGGAAAACGTACGACCATCTGTCCGCCAACTGAAGCTCCGCAGAGGATGGGTGATGCAACAGGACAATGACCCAAAGCATACAAGTAATTCAACAAAAAAAATGGCTTCAACAGCACAGAATACGCTTTCTGGAGTGGCCCAGTCAGAGTCCTGACCTCAACCCGATTGAAATGCTGTGGCATGACCTTAAGAGAGCGATCCACACCAGACATCCCAAGAATATTGCTACACTGAAACAGTTTTGTGAAGAGGAGTGGTCCAAAATTACTCCAGATCGTTGTGCAGGTCTGATCTGCAACTACAGGAAATTTTTGGTTGAGGTTATTGCTGCCAAAGTAAGGTCAACCAGTTATTAAGTCCAAAGGTTCACATATTTTCCTCCCTGCACTGTGAAGGGAGTGAAGAGAACTTCACTGTGAAGTTCACTGAACTTCACTGTGAAGAGAACTTCATCTAAGTCACTAAGTTTTGACTTAGATGAAGTTCAGAGCACATTTTATGACCAATTCATGCAAAACTCCACGTAATCCCAAGGGGTTCACATACTTTTTCTTGCAACTGTAGCAGCAGATGCAACATCCATCAGAGACAGACTGAAGAATCTGTAGGATTAGGTATGGAGCAAAATAAGGTGTACACCAGGGGTGTCAAATTCAAGGCCCGCGGGGTGGTTTGATCTGGCCCATGGGGCCGCCCTGGAAATAGTGAAGGACTGCCCATGGTGCCTCGGCCCATTCTGGCTGAGGCCGACTAGACATTGATCTGCAACATTGGGGTGTCAAACACAAGGCCTGTGGGCCAGATCCGGCCAACAATGAGGCAGAATCTGGCTTGTGTGGCAATCGTGGAAACTGTAAGGGTCCAGCCCGTGTCACTTCGGCCCAGCCTATGCCATCCCAGCATGCGTGCATAGGCCCAGTTCTCCATCACCGCGTGCAGAGCAACTAAAGTAGTCTGTGGGACTACGGGGAAAAAAAAATAGTCCAGACCTTCCAACCTCACAAGATCTTTTTTCCTGTGAGAAGTTGGAAGGTCTGAACTATTTTTTTTACCTTAGTCCCACAGACTAGTTGCTCAAAAGGAGCTAGAAATGTTAGTAAAGGGATGTGGGTGGCAGGGGTGAGGGTTTGGCCTGGCTGAAGGGCCCTCAGGTAAGCCCAGGCGGGTGGGGCAGCTCTGCACCCCCTGCCTTGCTATGTCCCCCCCGCCTTGCTTCATTCTTTGTTCTTTGCCACTTCTCAAGCTGGCAGCAGCGGGGAGGGGGGCAGGAGCCACCTGAGCAGCTGTTGTTCTCCTCGTCCTCCCCACTCAAGCAGTGGTGGGCTCTGCGGGACAGCAGGGCCTCTCATTTCTCCGCCACTTGAGGGTGGTGGTGGTGGGGAGAAGTGTGGTGAGGGTTTGTGCCGGCCAGGCAAGTAGGTCGGGCGGGGGTGGCTGTCTGGGGAGGGAGGATCATGGCTGCTCAGGTGGCTCCTGCTGCCAGCAGCTTGGGTGCCTGGCTCCATCCGAGCTGAAGAAAGCGGAAGCACAGCAGTGGGATTGCCCTCAAAGATCACTCCTTTTCCAAGCATCTCATTTGCATGCAGACTCCCCACTTGCACCCAGGCAGGCTCCACAGGACAACAGGGTTTCATTCCTCCCCTGGTGCAGCGAGCTCTGGCAAGATGGACATGGATGCGAGGGCTTCGTTCAGTTGAAGGTTTGTTCCTGCCTTCAAACAGTAAGGCCCGCGGATACGAAGCCCTCTTGCCCAGTGCAAAAGTCCTCCGGCGGCTGCACTTGCAATTGGCTTGCAACACCTGAGTTCCACGTCCTCCCTCCCTCCTCCTGCTATGCCTGCTTCTGCCTCCTCCTCTTCCTGATCCTTCCTGGCTTCCTCTTCGTCCTGCTACCTCTTCTTCCTTCCTCCACTTCTTCCCCACTTTCCTCCTCTCCCAGCACCACAACTGGGCTCGCGTTCCCTTCGCACACCTCTCCAAGTTTGCAAGACAAACATGCAGCAGCCCAATTTGCAACCAGGTGCTCTCCCAAAGCCTTATTGGAGGTGGACCCCTCCAAGGTATCTGTGCATGGGGATGTCTTTTTCTCAGAGTGCAAATAGGGGCAGGGAGAAGCTACCTTTCACCTTAAGCTCTGGGTCTCCAAGGGAATCCCTCTCTTGTTTGCACCTTTTCCAAGACTGTTCGGCTCAGTTGCACTTCAACTGGAGTTTTTTGCTTTTGTTTTGATGCTCGAGGATGCCTCATGTGTTTTGGCAACATCCTGTTTGCTTTTCGTTGTTTGGTTTGGGGTGTGTGTGTGTGCTTAAAGGGCTTTCACTGCTTGCTCCAAGCCTTTGCAAGCTGAGGTGACTGCATGCTTCGGGTTTCTTTGCAAAGCGGCATTGTGCTATTGTTGCAGGAAAAAAACGGGACCAGGCCAAGCTCTTCAATGCAGGAAAAAGTTTATTGTGCACGGTTGAAACAGCCCAAAAGCAAACCAAAAAGTCTGAACCCCGAAGGGTTCTCCCAGGCACATTTTTATGCAGTCTTAGCACGTATACACATCAGGGAGTGTTACATTTCACACGTAGGAGCTAACCTCCATCAGTCTTACAAACATCAAAGACGGGTGGGAATAATAAACACTTGCTAACATATTCATGTTCTCTGTTCAGGATCCTAAGACACAACAAAGGGAGATAAGAGGCTGGAAGACGCCTCTAGAGTAATAAAGGAAGTGGCATTTGTTATCTAGGGATATACATGACATTTAGGGTGCCCTAAACAATGAGGAACAGGATACATTTGTTTTGGGTCACCTCACCCTTTCATAGGAGGCCCCTTCGTCAAATACCTTCGTCATCTCAGCCACCTTTATCGGCACGGAAGAGGGAAGTTAGCCTTAACCAAAGTTTCAGGATTATAATATTTTAAGTTATAACCAATATCCGAATTTGGGCTACCTCACTATGCCAAGTTGGTTTGATCTCTTGGTTTCTTTTTAATGGTTTTCTCAGCACTTCCTCCTGCTATCTCTTCTTCCTCCTCCTCTTTTTCCTCCCCTCCCCCCTCCTTGTACCCCAACAAGGCTCATCCTCCTTTCTTCCTGCAGCTCTCCAAGTTTGCAAGCCTGCTGCAACCAGGCTTGGAATGGGGGAGGGGAGAAACTACCTTCCCCCTTTTAAGCACTGTGTCTCCAAGGGAATCATTCTCCTTTGCACCTTTTCCAAGACTGCTGGCTGAGTTGAGTTGGTTTGGTCTGTCTGTCTCTCTCCATCTCTGTCCCTCCCCCTCTCTTTTGAATGGTTTTCTCAGTACTTCCTCAACGTTCTGGATCTTCGGTTTGTTTTGCTGGAAGGGTGAGTTAGAATTGTCTCTTCTCCCCCACCTTACTTCCCACTGTTGGAAGAAAAACTCCTGTGTTCCTTTCCCAGCTGGGACACACCACAGACACTGAGAAGAAATGGATTCAGAAGCCAGCTGCCAGAAAGTGGAATTCTTTTAATGTAGGAAGGCAAGAAGCAAAAAGTGGCACAGCTCCAGCATTCCTGGCTTGCAAGAACTTTGGGAGTGTCAATCTGAGCCTTTTATGCTTAATTCCCCTTTGAAGTTCCTGCAGCTTGATGGGTTTTGATGTGTTTCTGATTGCCCTGGGTTTTGTTTTCCTGTTTTACTGGGTTAAACTTGGTCCCAGGTCTTTTGTTTTTTCTGTCCTTGGGGTTTAATCCTGTCAGGGGCAGGAAAAAGGGAGTTTAGCTTGGAGATTTTATTTTTTAGCCTGATTCCCCTTATCTTAATGGCTCTCCTTAAGTGTTTCTGTGGTCAGCTTTGTCATTTTTGTATGAAAGCCAAATCTGGCTCTAGGTTCTGCCTCAGTTCACCTTTCCAATAAGCAACTGAGTCAGAAGATCATTTGAAAGCAGTTTATTAGGGTACCCTGATAAAGTGGGTCTCTATGAAAAAGGGAGAGAGAACCTCGAACCCTATGTTTCCCTTCTTTTTATAGTTAACAAAATGCAAGAGGAAAGTTGATTGGACAGAATAAAAGTAATTCCCCTTTGCATAGGAAATCAGTTACATGTAGTCAAGCATGTTACATATTTGTATCCCATAATATCACACATGTTCATTAAAATGAGGTCTGATGTCAGAAGGTGGGCTGCTGCTGGTTTGGACTGGTTTGGGCGAACCAGTAGTTCCGACGATCAGCTGGCCCCGCCCCCCGCCCTATCCTGTCCTATATTTCCTTCTTTCTGGCTCAGCTGATTTCCACACCTCTGTTCTACTTACTGGGGCTGCCTTAGAAGGTAAGCAGCTGAGCTTCAAATTGCTGTATTTTGAAAGCGCACAAGTGTGTTAGGTGCGCACGCAAAGTGCGCGCTCACAGAACTGGTTGTTAAACCGGTTTCAGCCCATCACTGGGTGTAATTGTAAGGAAAAGGGTTGTTTAGAGTTCACAAAAGAGATAAGCCAGATCCCAAGTTGTACTAACAAACTTTTCTTATCTGGAGGTAGTCTCCAGCTTGTTTATCAGTTTAGGAATGTTAAAAGCTAATAAATCTGAACATCATTTTAAAAGAGAGAAAATCAAATTAAAATACAAGATAACTATGTTAGTTAACAAATAACAAAACCCATGTTATTTGCCCCTCATGTAACAGCCCAGGCTGCTCTGAGTTTTCCTTTCAGCTGGTGCTTCTTGGTTTTCTTAAAGGGGAAGGGCTGGCTTAAGTCTTTTGGCACTGCTTTAGTGGTTCCTGGCACTGTCCTTCCCACGCCACTTTCTTAGAAGCAGAAAGTCACATGTCTAATCTGGAAGGGAATCCCCACTGTGCTGAACCATTTCTCTCTCTCTCTCTCTCTCCCTCCTTCCCTCCCTCCCAGGGGTGAAATGCTCCCGGTTTGGACCGGGTCGAGCGAGTAGGTAACGATGGCGGCGGGCAGTTTGGAGAACCGGTAGCAAAAATCCCTGCCCCCGCCCCCCATGCCCAGCTGAGCCGCGTGATCATCAGAGCCTTTATTTTTCTTTTAAATGGCTCTGACAATCCAAGCTCTGACGATCCCAGCTGAGTTGCCTGCTAACAGGTAGCAAAAATCCCTCCCCCCCCTCCAGCTTGCTTATCTTAGCTGCTGGTCGCAACGCAAGCCTTGCTTCGCTTGCTGTAAACCCTGCAATCCATTGCATCAGCAAGCAACTGAATCTCCCTGCCTGCAATCAAGCTCATCGGTGAGCAGCTCTATCTGCCTGCCTGCCTTCCTGCCTGCAGGGGTCTCCAACCTTGGCAAGGAAAGCCGGTTGGCTGAGGAATTCTGGGAGTTGAAGTCCACAAGTCTTAAAGTTGCCAAGGTTGGAGACCCCTGTTCTATTGGTAAGTTTTTTTCCCCTTTGGGAGCTTTAAAAAAAATAGTTAATTGGGGGTTTTTTAGTTGCTCTTTTTTTAGACCTAGCCATTTAAAGTTTAGGAACTTTTAAATTTAGCTGCTTTTATATAAAAATAAAAATAAATTAAAATAAAATAATATTTGTGCAGCTTTCTGAGATTTAGTGTGTTTCTGTAGTGTTTCACTCTACACAAACACACAAAATCTCACAAAGCTGTATGGAATTTTGTGTGTGTAAAGTGTGAAAGTTGGTTTTTTGGGCTTTTTGTGGCCATGTGAGGTTCCTGCTTGTTGCAGGGGCCATTTTGGGTCTAGCACAGTTGCTTTTACATTGTGGGTGAGCCAGTTGTGTTGTGTTGTATTGTGAGTGTGTAAAGTGTGAAAGTTGGTTTTTGGGACTTTTTGTGCCTGTGTGAGGTTCCTGCTTGTTGCAGGGGCCATTTTGGGTCTAGCACAGCTGCTTTTACATTGTGGGTGAGCCAGTTGTGTTGTGTTTTGTAGGTTAAAAAAGGGCAAAGAAGTGACATTGACTTGTCCACACCCACCTGACCAACAAGCCACACCCACCCAGTCACCTGACCAACAAGCCACGCCCACTAAGCCATGCCCACAGAACCGGTAGCAAAAAAAATTAGATTTCACCCCTCCTCCCTCACACACACACACAGGTCCATGGAAAAATTGTCATCCATGAAACCGATCCCTGGCACCAAAAAGGTTGGGAACCTCTGAATTACATAATGCAGGGTCCCTACAGGAGGGCCCTTTTAAGGATTATGTATTAATAGAAAAGCAGCTAACTTAGCTCTGTTCCTAAACGCTAAAGCTGTTGCACATAAAAACAGAGGAGCTCTGATCAACTATCACAGCCACCATTTTGACAGTTTTGCTGTACTTTTGTTTGTGGACGCCCCCAATAAATGCAAGCATGGGATAAACTGACCCTGGTTTGTTCTTTGTCTTTTAAGTGGCTACAAACTACTAGCAAAAATGGCATTTGATCCCAGCAAGGAGGCATCGACAAATGTTTCCCCTTTTGCATTTGAGCATCAAGAAGGGACAGGAAAGGAGAAAGGGAAAGAGGAAAGACAAAGAAAAGAGGGGAAGAGAGCAAAGAAGGAAAGAGGGGAAGGAAGAAGAAAGAAAGAATGAAGAGGAAAGGAAAAAGAAGGAAGTTATAATGAGAGGGAGGGAGGATCTGCCTTAGCACTTGGCCATCAGCTGTCCTGGTGGTCTCCCATCCTATCTCTGAGGATGTTTTGGTTACAAAACTGGGTCTCCTCATATGGAGAGGGAGTGGGCCTCCCTCTGACCCACACACTTTACCCACCCACCATGAGCAACCTGGCCAAGGACAGCGAGCACAGCAGCAGCAGCCTTGAGGAGGAGGTAAGCTCATCCGGGCGGCCCTTGGGGAAGGCTGGGCAGGGCTGGGCACTTGCCCTCCACTGCCCAGGGCTCCAGGCAGCCTGCACCGCTATCCGGGAGTCCTGCATGTGGCCTGAGAGGGATGGCAAGGCTCCTCTGGTGCAGGGGTCACCAACCTTTCGAACCCCAGGGACAAGTAAATTCATAATTTTAAATCCCGCGGACCACTAATATGATCTGCCTAACAACCGGATAGGTGGGCGTGGCTAGGTGGTCATGTGACTGGGTGGGCGTGGTCAACTTAATGTCACTCATGTTGTGGGGTGCCTCGACGGCCTCTACTCGCCTCACCACCCGGGCTCCTTAGGGCCCCAACAGGAAGCAGTTGTTGGAGCTAAGCAGCCACCACGAGAAAGAGTTGGCAAAACAGCTCAGTTCAAATTGGATCTGACCGAGAAGGAGGCTCAGCAGAAGCACCTTGCTGAGGACTACAAGCATAGGCTTTCCAAGCAGAGGGAAGACCTGCAGGAGTGCAAGGCCGGGTACCGGCACCTGGAGGCTCAGCGGGCTGAGATGGTCAGTCAGTTCCAGGCCATCATGCAGTCCCACTGGAACAAGGCCCTCTGGCTCTTCACCACCAGCAGCACTTCCCTCCAGCCTTCGCCCAAAGCTCTGCACCAGGAGGCTGAAGCAGACCCCAAGTTGGAATTTCTTCCCCCCTCTGACCCACACAAGAAGACCCCAAAGGGGGAGACTCTGCAGCAACACAAATGTTCATTGCATGTATCCAGTCGAGGAGGCGTAGTTTGAGGACCCCTGATTTAGTGCAATATAAAAAATGCAAATAATTTTTCTGCGGACCACCAAAATATTCTCGCGGACCACCAGTGGTCCACGGACCACCAGTTGGTGACCGCTGCTCTGGTGGACAAGGGTTTGACGCTCGCCCTGGTCTCACCTTCCTCTTCTGTAGACAATGGATCCCACCAGGGCCACCACAGGCACACCCAGCCATGAGTGATGCTAAGCTGGTCACACCCACCCCGGCCACCCCTACACCTCCACCCCAAGGTCAACCATAAGCCTGATGCGACCCTCAATGAAATCAAGTTTGACACCCCTGGTGTACACCAGTGCTGAGGATGAGGAAATAGCTGGAGTAGAGCAGAGTTTAATTGCACATGAAACATACATCAATAGAAACCCAGGAAAAACCTGAGGAGGCATTGGAAAATCTCAGGGAACCTGGAGAGATGACTGGAAAAAAATGCAACAATGGCTGAGGAGGAAGCCAGGCTGTTAGAAGCAAATCAAGTACAGGTTGAAGAGGCTGGGAAAGCACCAGAGGCAGAGGTTGGTCAGGTGGAGGCAAGAGGTTGGAACTGAAAAGATAGATGCAGCAACAACACTGCATCAAACAAAGGCTGAGAAGTTAGTTGAGGGAAGTCAGGGAGAAAGTGGGCAACCAGTGGGGGAACAGCTGGCTCCACTTGGGTACGTGCCGACATGTTGCTCCTAATAAATAACTGGATTTCTTTTGAAACTTGGCTCGAGGCTCATGAATTAATTAGGGTATCCGTCGGAACCCTGACAGCAAATGCAGTGACATTAACAGTGGTTGATGCCAAAGCGGAATATTTGCAAGAATCAAGTGATTCTTTTGAGGTGACAATTGGGAAAGTGACTGAAGAAGTTGTGATAATACCAGTTGAAGATAAAATTGAGGCTTTGCTGGAGATAAGGGAAGTAGTAATGGACAAAAGATTTAGCCGCCATGGAAGCAGAGAAGGGGGCTGTTGAGAAGGTGACAGCAGAAGATGTATCATTAGCAGTAATTGAAGTTAAGGTTGAAAATTTGGTTGACATTAATGAAATACAGATGGGAGAGGACATGGCACTAAATGTAGAATCAAAGGAAGAGACTGTAGAGTTGATTGCAGAGAAAGATGTAGGAGAAGCAACAGAAGCACCAGAGAGTATAAGTAGAATACAAGAAGAAATGCCTCTTGATAGTAATGGAAGTAATACCCATGCAAATTCAGGATAAGAGAAGTAAAGAAAAGACTGAATCAGAGATGATTGAAGAGAAAGTTGAAGATTTGAAACAACCAGAACAAAGGCCAGAAGAACAAGTAGAAGAGAGGGAAGGCGAACAGCTGGCATGATTGATAAAGTGGAAACTGGAGAATTAGAGATGGCATTAGCAATTAATCAGAATGAAATAATAATGTGGGAGAAAAATTACCATCTCAGGAAAAGATTTTAGTCTGGAGTCCAGAATTGGAAAGACCAACTCAAGAGATAGCAGGGGTGGGCTCCAGAAAAGGGACATCCAGATCATATAAGCAAGAGGATAAACTAAGCAGAGAACCTATTGCAGAATTGGTGAGAATTGGCCAGGAAAGGAGAGATTTGGGCTTAGGTCAAGTAGAATTATTAGAAACGAGCATAAAGCTCACTGAAGAAATTGGTTAGTGAAGAACAAAGTCACAAAGTGAAAGGTAAAATAATTCTAGGCTTGGCAGGGCTAAGACAAGGACCAATTCAAGTAACACCACATAGGACCGTTTAGGTCAGCAGGAGGCTATAAGAGTGTTGGCACATGTAGCTCCAGGATAAATTGTAACTGGTTTAAGGAAGCCTGAGGGAAAGAAACTAACAAAATAAGATCATATGCAGTTGGACATGAGGACATTAGAACAAAGAGAGACACGATCAGCTGAACGGGCGTTTCGGAGTAAGCATGAGGTCAAATGAAGCAATGGTCTTCATGGGTTACCGAATTGGGCGGGAAAGAATGTCTTGCTTGTCAGAGGCAGAGAAGAGGATGGTGAAAATTCAGCTGCCTGAGTTAGAAGAGATTGGGAAAAAGCCTGCAATAAAACAGGTAGAGGTACCCAGGCAGGAACAGGAAGTGAGGAAGAAAGAGATACAAGAAATTAATGCCAATGAAGTAGCAAGGCATCATCTAGAGCAGCGGTTCTCAACCTGGGGGTCGCGACCCCTTTGGGGGTTGAACGGCCAAAGCCCTCTGTCACCCCCCCCCACGCTTTCCCTCACCCTCTACCTCTTGGATTGCCGGTCACCGGTCGCTTACCCCGCCCACTCCCAATCTATTGCTGCCTCCTGAGTCCCAGCTGATGGCTAGAGGGAAAAAAGCTGTTTAAATTCTTGCCACTGGGCTTCAAAGGGCCTCCCTACAGCTGATCAGTGTTAAAACAAATGAGAAGATCGGTGCCTGCAAAAATAGAAAAAACAGTCTCTTTCAGCTTCAGCATAGTTACCATAAGTAAATTACCATAAATTACCATAAGTTGATTAGATCCGCCTCCTGACTCAGCTGATTTGCTCTCAGCTGTTTTCCGCAGGCTCTTTTGCAAGCTCTTGTTTTGCAAGCTCTTTGCCTGCTGCAATTTTTGCAGCAAACTTTGCCTGCTGGAGCAATTTTTTTCCCCTAGCTAAAAGGAAACTGAAAGTAAAGCATGGTCTTTGCTGCAACGGGACAAAATGAAGCAGGGAGAGAGATTTCTTTTTCTTTTTCCTCACCAAAAAAGTATGTGCAAAACTGCAAACAATGGGAAATTTAGGGCAAAAGAGGAGAGTTCAAGATTTTAAAACACAAAAGAAAAAAGCTCTATTTAACTAGGGAATTGTAATAATTGAGATACTATTAATTGTATATTGTGTTGAAAGCAGAAATGGTTAAGTTGTGGTTTGGAGGAATATATGGGGGAAATTATTTGGTTTATTATTATTGGTAAATATATTTAATTGATTTGTAAGAAATTGGATTGCATGGAAATAATTGGAATATTCATGTTCATATTGATTAATATACAAAAAAGATAAGTTATATAACTAATTGATTTATATTAAAATGTTGAATTTGTATTAAACAACTGTATTACATAATTAACCAATGTGAGGATGGATATAAAAATAGATGACAATGTGAAGGGGTATAATATAGAATAGAAGGGAAAAATTGAATTTGATTAAGATTAGAGATAAGGATGAAGGGTAATATTGGTTTTTTAAAAAAATAGATGAGGAATAAATATTGTTATAGAAATGAAAGACTGAAAAACCTTCCTGGGTCAGACAGATATATTTATTTGTGCAAAGGTTCAGTGCGATTTTGGTTCCAGCAAATCTGAACAAAGAATGATTCTGATTTCTCTGTTTTTATACATTTCTAAGACACAGGATTCGATAAGCTCATTCATTCTCCATATATGGTTACATAGTTTGTTATATTATAATCATGTTATACTTCCATTATACTTTACTAATTATAAAACCATACATTATACTTTACTAATTATAAAACCATACATGTTAGTTAATAACTTTACTAACCCATCACTTCATAGTTTACAACTTTCCTTTAAAAGCTGTAATGGTCAAATGCAGAAATTTATGGCGCTAAAGTATAAGTAACTTTGTTTCATATGCATTTCCCTTCCATATGGCTGTATTTCTGTAGTTTTGGTTCTGTGTAGAATCAGTGTGTTTGACACAGGGTCATAGGTTAGGTAACTATGAAGAACTCTATAATGTAATTGCTTAGCTTCTTCCCATTATCAGAGTCGGTCATCTACCAGAACACTACTCTTAGTTTTCCTGATGGGTGACAGCTAAGCCTCATTAGAAGATATATTACTACTAATGGGGTTCAGCTGCCTTTAATATACTATAATGTGAATAGAGAGGGTCTTTTAGAGTTCATGTATCTGACTTCATGTATTTGACTTTGTATGATTTTTACTTTTATTCACATTGTTTCTTATTTATTATAATTCCTGCTTTATTCACATCAATATGGCAAAAAAGAAATATAGAAATTGTAAATTTAATTGAAATGACAAAACACTGTTTAAATTTGTGAACCAGCCAAATACTCTGTTCAAAGAAAATACATTGTATGTTTGTATGTGTGTTTCTAATTATTGCTATTTATTCATATTCGTTCTCTTTTATTCTTTAGAGTTTAACAATTCATTCTTTATCTTAATATCTTTATATTTGTTTGGAGTTGGTTTTCTTCCCTTTCATCTTTTTTATTGTACAGCAATCTTTCTCCTCAAACCTACCACCTCCTTTCTTTCCTTCTTACTTTCTCTTCCCCCCCTCTTCTTCTCCTCCCTACTTCCTCTTCCTTTCTCCTTCTCCTCCTCTCTTCCTCCCTCTCTTACCCTCACTCCTACTCTAATTTCCCTTCCCTTCCTTCATTCCTCTCTATTGCTGTATCCTTTTGTGCACATGGACTACTCAGAGGGCTGAAAAAGTTATTTTTGACTGGTCCTCGCACTTTTGACCAGTCCTCGAATGTACGACTGTCCTCACATTTTACGTTTTTTGCCCTATCTTGTCACCATGTTGAAGAGAAGCAGTTGTGAAATGAGTGACATGGTTGTTAAGAATGCTGCACGGGCATAAATGTGAGGATGGTCATAAGTCCATCAAAAGTGCGAGGGTCTGTCAGAAATGACTTTTTTCAGCCCTCTGAGTAGTCCCTATACACATAGCCATGGCCACCCGGTCACATGCCCAGCTAGCCATGCCCAGCCAGTCACATGACCTCCAAGCCACACCCACAAAATAAGCCACACCCACAGAACCGGTAGTAAAAATTTCTAGAACCCACTCCTGGTTGGGGGTCACCACAACATGAGGAACTGTATTAAAGGGTTGCGGCATTAGGAAGGTTGAGAACCACTGATCTAGAGGAACTGCCAACAGCATGGCTTGGTAGACCGTTGACATGAGATTATACAGCAGCACAAGAAAGTTCTGGGTGGACTACAGGCATAGGGCCAGGACATGGGTTTATTTCAAGGTCACTTCCCGCAGGAATAAAAGAATTAACTTGATGGTGATGGGTGAGAGTGCAACAAAACCAGCAGCACAGAGGCTTGAGCCATTAAATTTTCGAATGAGAAGAAGGATGCTTGACCTTGCAAGCAAGTCTGCCAATGTGCATTTGTTAAATGAGATATTGAGGCCAAGACCACCAGGTTCTCGACTTGGTGTTGCAGATCAGAAGGTTCATGAGGAAGGAAGTCCTAGCCTGATGACTGAAAGGCAAAGTCCTGGTTTATTTACAAGGAAAAAAGAACTAAAAGATTGGAGGGATGGGGTGATGGGACTAGCAATCAGGAGATACAATGCAATGAGACTCACTGTGGGGCAAAGGCCCAATTGGTTTGCACATAAAGGGGAGGAAGTTAGCTGAGGATTCATATGGACCTGCAAGTAGCTCCCATAAGGTGAGTTTCATTTTGGGACATGTTGAAAGAAGAGTGTTAACAATGGCACAGCAGGTAACAAATGAGAGAGTACCAGGTTTGGAAGTGGGTGGACAAAGTCTGGCTGAGGTACTGAAGCAGGATATGGAGTTAGCAAGGTCAAAGAAAGGTGAGAAATTTTCAAGGTAACTGGTGAAAGAAATTATGCAATGAGTTTAGGGATATTGGATTATTTTAAGAATTAGTGGAAAAGCAGAGAATGTATAGAGAATAGTGCAGTTTAAGAGCAAAGTTTCAGGTTGAGAGGATTTACTAGTATATATTTGTCAAAGGAATAGAGAAAGATGAAAGGCCAAGACGATATAAGTAACAGTGTATTGACACTTCAGGAACAAAGGGAATAAAATGAGGAAACGATGAAAATTGACCTTGAGAAAATTGGTGATTTGGATCATCTGGGATTTGTTGCTGCGAGTGGAAGGTAACTAAAATCTTTCAGAAAGGGAGAAAATTTGTCTCTGGAACATTTAGTAGCATCTCAAACAGGTTCTTGCCTTTTCTCATATGCTTGGATTTGGTAGCTGGTGTTTACATTAAACTTCTCCATCGTAACCTGTAGTCAAGCTATTCCTGTGCTGTCTGCATTACAATCATGGAGAAACAGCCTTTTGCTAGTGCTTTGAAGAGAATTAAAAAAAATAGGGCAAGGCTCAAGCAAAAAGAATAAATGTTTGTAAAACATGGCATTCTCTGCCCTGGATTGACCTTTTCTTTTCAGGAGTAGTCTTTCCCTGGAAAGCGAAACCCTGGAAGTACAGTCTGAAAAGCAAGTGGAATTCTCAGCTCAAACAGGTACAGCTGAAATTTTAAAAAAATTGTGAATATGGAAACAGAGCATTTGTATAAGCATGCTAAGGAAGTACTTGATTACCATATCTTCCTAAAAATAAAGTTAGATGCAGTTTGTTTCTGTATCTCATACAGGATAAGTCCTCAATTTACAACTGATCACTTAGTGACCATTCAAAGTTATGACAGATCCCCCCCCCAAAAGTATGACCCAGATTCAAATTTCTGATGGCCACCCTCCCTCTTCCTATTGTCACATGATTTCATTTTGGGTGCCTGCCTGGTAACTGGCCCACATTTACAACCGTTTGCAATGTCCCGCAGTCATGTGACTGCAGGGTGGATTAAATCACAATTTAAATCATGATTTAAATCACTAGTAAAAAGGCTTGATTTAAATCAACTCGATTTATTTTTAAAGAGCAACTGTCATCTCTGTCCCACAGCAGCTCCTCCTCTGACCCGCTGTTGACTCACCCGACAGTCTCAATATTGCAGAATACACAGCCTCATGCTACATAACTAAGCTCCATTTCATGCTGAATAAACTAAATTATTAATGTATCTTAAATAGAAAACTATATTTAGATAGATGTTTACTCCAAAAGCATTTTATTAAAATAAATTTGATAAAAATAAAAAAAATCCAATTTAAATTTTAAAAATCCTCTTTTTTAATTTTTTTTAAAAAATCATCGATTTTTATCCACCCTGTGTGGATAAGCACAGTTCCAACATTTTTGTGGGAAAGCAGTATTTACTTCTAATTTCTGACAAAATGCCCTTTGCAGTCAATGGGATTGCTTTACGACCACTGAGTTTGTTTAATAAACCTTGCAAAAAATGTTATGAAATCAAGTTGCTCATGTGGGTGCCTCACAACCATCATGACATATGACAGGAATTTGGAGTTCCATTACAGTCGTAAATTGAGGGCTATGTATATTAGATTTTGCTTGCTGTGATATGCAGGAGAGTATACTAGAAACTATTGCAGTCAAAAGGTAGGAAATGTATTTGATAAATCTTAACTAACACACATACTGATGTATTGCGAACACCCTCAAGTTTGAAGCTGCACATTTCCTCAATGGGAAAACACATTTTCTTGGGAAATTTCTGTTGGAAAAAGATGGTGTGGTATCAAAATTCTCTTTTTGTGTTTCGTTACATTGCGGTTACGTTTCAAATCATAACGTAGGTCTGTGATGGACAACCTATGGCACGCGTGTCACAGGTGGCATGCAGAGCCCTCTGTGGGCACGCGAGCTGTCGCCCAGCTCAGCTGCACCACACATGCGCACGCGCCTCCTGCCAGCCAGCTGATTTTGGGGTCTCTGCCGTGCGTGCACGGGGGGACCATGCGGGAGACGCATGCATATGCGTGGGGGGTCATGCAGGCATGCATGGGGTGGGGTGGAGGGTGGGGGGCTGCAGTCCCCCCCACAGCCCGTTTTTGGTCCCAGGAGGCTGCAGGGAGGCCTGCTAGGGCCAAAACGGAGCACAGGGAGCACAGAGTGCCCCCCCCCCCCCGCAGCCTAGTTTTGGTCCCAGTAGGCTGTAGGGAGGCCTACTAGGCCCAAGATAAGGCATGGGGAGGCCACACGCGCATGCGTGTGGGGTGGGGGGCACGGGGGGGCATCTAGTGCACATTGCACTATGGGTGCCGGCATGCACGTGTACGAGCTGTCGCACGTGTGCTTGCTTTTGGCATACAATGACAAAAAGGTTAGCCATCACTGATATAGGTAGTTCTCAACTGATGACCATTTAACAACTATTCAAAGTTATGGCAGTGGTGAAAAAAGTGACTACGACCAGTCCTCATACTTAAAACCAGGTCATGTGATTGTCATTTACAACCATCTTCCCAGGGGGCTTCCAATAAGCAAAGTCAATGAGGAAAGCTGGATTTGCTTAACAACTGTGGCAAAAAAACTTGTAAAATCAGGTGGAGTTCACTTAATGACTTGCAGAGATGGTGAAACTGTTCGGCACCGAGTGCCCAAACCGGAATGTGTGCATATGCACATGCCAGAGTGCTGGAAACCCGAAGACCAGCCAGCCAGTGCGCATGCGCACGCCGGCTGGCTGGTCTTCGGGTTTCCAGCGCATGCATGCGTGCGCCGGAAACCAGAAGAGCAGCTGGCGACGCCATGCGTGCCCACAGAGAGGGCTCTGCGTGTCACCTCTGGCATGCGTGCCATAGGTTCGCCATCACGTCTATATTGCTTAGCAACAGGTGTTCTGGTCCCAGTTGTGGTCATAAGTCAAGGACTACATATATTCAGCTATTTTTTTGCAAAGATACAGAGATGAGAAAGCGGTGAGCTATGAACAAAATTGTTATTACTAATAATAATAAACATTGATTTTTAAAGCACTCATATGTTCAGAGAGCTATGCAGGCAGCTAAATTAAATAAAGAAACAAATACAGATTTCTTAAAGGTGCATCTATAAAAAATGAAAGAGAAGTAACAATGTATTTTGGGAGAGAAACTTCCTCAAATTTTAGAATAATCCCCAAACAATGAAGTTGGCCTTACAGAGAGAGTGCATTCACTTCAAGACCTTTTCCTACACTTTTTTCCAATTACATTAAATGCTATTGGCAGAAGTCAAATTGTTTTGTCTTGACTGGTTAATTGTACTTTTTTTTTTTAAAGCTCTTTGGTATGTGCATCAGTTTTGAAAGATTTTCAGTTTGGCTGCAATCGTTAAATGCTGATTTCTGTTCATGAATTTCTTCAGCTAATTCTGAGTCAGGCAGACCCGAGCGCAGGCTGGGCTGCCAAGGAACCCAGGAGCTGGACGGCTCGTCCCAGTGGCTGGCTGACCAGAATGAGGCCGGTTTGCAGCATGCACTGGAACTGGATGCCAGCACTACAACCTCAACTGAAACTATTGGGACGAGAGGCAAAGAGCAAGAGCGAATTAAAATGCAGAGCAGTCCTCCCCGACAACACCACATGCTGCACGCACAGGTAGAGTTGGAGGTGAGAAGCACCCATGTGCAATTCCCTCTGGATTAGCCAAGTCTGTCTCTGGATTTTCAGTGATATATTAAGATAATGTGAGTCGCATTGTAGGGAGCAGCTTTTTGGCAAACCAAAGGAAGTTCTTCTCTGAGACCTCACCTAGACTTATTTTTGGAGTTACTATATTTTAATGATTGAGGGCACTGTGATAATCCTTGCTGTTGATTTCTCCTTCCTTCCATGCGTTTCATATTACATTTCGTGCTTCAGACTACATCAGACAAAATGACAGGCAGCAATCCCGTGTCACCAGCCTCTTCAGGCTCTCCTGCCTCAACTGGGAGCATCTCACCATCACATCTCACCCACGACTCTTCTTTGGACAATTACCTAAGTTTTGATGGTCCCAAGTCGCAGAACAGAGCCCTGGTATCATCTGGGATGTACATCTCCCCTGATCCTGCGAGCATGTGGGACAAGACACACGCAGAGATTGCTGAGCAGGCAAAGCATGTAAGATCTTGTCCAAACCATTGGACTATTTTAGTCATCTTTCTGTTAGGCATAAGCATCTGCAATCTAAGATAGTAGGGTAACCCTGAAGATAGTAGGGTAGCCCTGAGCCTTTCAGGAAGCATGTGAACGAACTACCTGACTTGGTTACTCTGTTTTAGGAAGCAGAAATTGAGAATCGCATTGCAGAAATGAAGAAGGAAGGATTCTGGTCTTTGAAAAGGCTTTCAAAGGTGCCTGAGCCAATTCGGCCCAAAGTGCACTGGGATTATCTTTGTGAGGAAATGCAGTGGCTCTCTGCTGACTTCGCTCAAGAACGTCGCTGGAAGAGGGTTGTTGCCAGGAAGGTGGGTTCTGGCATCTTTAAACTGTCCCTTCTCCAGATTTTTTCTGCTGGTTTGCATCCATCCATCCATATCTTTATACTTTTTAGAAGCAAATACCGTGTAATGGAATGCTTCTTAACTGTTTCATGGCTCCTATGGGATTTCTGGCATTTTGTATAACCTAGCAGCTAAGTGACGTAATTGGTGCTATTTCAACTGGCTAGTGCACAGTATGGCTTTAAGATTTCCCTCCAGAAAACCTCCAGCAAACTAATGTTTCCTAAAATATGGTCCAGGATAAGGTGGAAAACATGGCCACATGTGATGGATTTTGGTCACTTGGACCTGCCGTCTTTCTCCTCTGTGGCATACAGGTTGTGCGCATGGTGATCAGGCACCACGAGGAACAGAAGCAGAAAGAAGAACGAGCCAAACGCGAGGAGCAAGCCAAGTTGCGCCGTATTGCTTCTTCCATTGCCAAAGAGGTCAAGCAGTTCTGGAGCAACGTTGAGAAGGTGTGTGAAACCCTTGTCCAGAGTCAGGAAAAGTGTGTGTACATCTTGATAGCCTAAATCAGGGGTGTCAAACTCTATTTCATTGAGGGCCACATCAGGGTTGTTTGACTGTGTGGGTTTACTGTTTCCACCACGGGCCAGATCTAAGCACCCCGCAGGCCAGATGCAGCCTGCGGGCCTTGAATTTGACACCCCTGGCCTAAATATATAGGCAAGTACATGCCAGCCCATTTTCCATGTCATATTGAATTTATTCTTATTTTATGTGTCTAATCAAAAATGTTAAAAATGTATGCATGAAATATCTGGTCCTTTACACCATAGTGTTACTCTTGCCTGTTATTATAGCTAGATCCCACCATCCCTCCAAAAACTCAAAGCAGTGCATGTAGGGATTTCTCCTCATTTTTATCCCCTGACCAACTCCATGAGACGGGCTGAATTGGGGGATAGCCACTCAGTAAATTCCCATTTTCAGATAGGTTTATAGTCTCAGTCCAAGTTCAAAACCACACTGGCCTACTCTTTTAAAATTTGCACTGGAGATATTGTCCTAAGGTAATTGGATTCGTTTTTATTTTTTAAAATCTGATGAACAGAATAACAGAATTGGAAGGGACCTTGGAGGTCTTCTAGTCCAACCCCCTGCTCAAGCAGGACCCTGTAACATTCCAGACAAATGACTATCTCTTATTAGCAAAATGCTTTTGAACTGTGAGAAGAAATCAAACCTGTTTTTGTATTCTCATGGTTGTAGAGGAAAGGATGGCTGCAATTATGCCTAATAATATTCTGCTGAAGATGCAGTTTGGTATTTCTTAGCTCAAGCTACTCAAAGTCGTTTTAAACCGTGAGACGGGAAGCATATAAACTTAAATAAACAAATTTCAGGTTGTGCAATTCAAGCAGCAGTCACGTCTGGAGGAAAAACGGAAAAAAGCACTGGATTTGCAGCTGGATTTTATAGTGGGCCAGACAGAGAAATATTCCGACTTGCTAACCCAAAGCCTCAGTGAGACTCTTCCAGTTCCCAGCAAGACCAGTGGCTCCCATGCTGGCTCTACTGCTTCTAGTCCACGTCCCCCTGCTCAGCTCATGGAAGATGAAGGTCAGTTTCCTCAACTCTGTTCTTTGAGCTTGCCAATTCCTGACCCACTTAGTATGGCTTCTATCTCAAGCCACACCTTGCCACTTAAAGACATTTGCTTTGTTAGAAATGGTATTCACTTCCCAGGGATGGGGTGTGGGATTTCAATGTCCATTCCCGACCCCCAAATCTAGCGTTGGTTTTGTGATTTGAAAGGCATTGCAGCTGATCCTTTTTCTCTGGCAGACGGGGATTTTCAACCCCATGAAGAGTCAGATGACGAGGAGACAATTGAAGTTGAGGAACAACAGGAAGGGAATGATTCAGAAACACAGCTGCGGGAGATTGAGCTGCTAAAGCAGGAAAGTGAGCTGCCCTTAGAGGAGCTTCTCCAGACATTGCCACCCCAAATCTTAGAAAATTCCTTCAGTGTATCTCCTTGTGCCTCCAGCTCTGACAATGATGAAGAAGGTGAGAGTGAAGAGGAAGCTGAGCACGAGGAAAGTCAGACCTCTGAGACACTAAAGGTATCCTTCAAGTCAAATCTTGAGCTGGGAAGGTAGGGTGCTATGTATTTATAGGCTGGGATTAAAAGAATCCAATCTCTCATTTTTAAAAGTTATACTGTGCTGTGGTGGCACAGTGGTTAGAATGCAGTAGTGCAGGCTAATTCTGCCGACTGCCAGCAGTTCGATTCTCACAGGTTCAAGGTTGACTCAGCCTTCCATCCTTCCAAGGTTGGTGAAATAAGGACCCAGATTGTTGGGGGCAATATGTTGACTCCGTAAACCCCTTAGGGCTGTGAAGTGGTTTATAAATCTAAGTGCTATTGCTATTTAACTGGTACCCACAATTGCTATTTGCCAAGAAGCATCAATTACATATGCGGCTTAAAATAGAAGTTTTTTAAAAAATCAACAAGATCGCTTTTTAAATTTCAATGTTCTGACCTACTGTCATATGCCCATGTGCAACAGAGAGCTTTCTGTCTCTTGAAGCCTTCCCCCACCCCTTCTACTCAGCAGGAGAAACTCAAAGCTGTCACTCAGAGGAATAAGAAACCTTGGAAACCTGATGAAGAAGATGAGGAGTTTACAGCCAATGAAGAAGAAGGTAAGCATGCTATTTGGGGTCATGGGTTGACTGAATGTAATGAGTATCGGGATGAGGTTAGGATTGCAATCCAGTAACATAGGAAATCCTTTCTCTCCCAGCCGAAGATGAAGAGGAAACGATAGATGTTGAAGAAAAACTGGAAGGAAATGTGGATCACAGCAAAGAACTGGATGATCTGGCCAAGGAAGGTTCGAACAGAGATTGTAGATTGGGATAGCAAATGGGGATTAGGAGTTGGATTCCATGATCCTTCAGAACAATAATTACTGAATTGTGTTTCTGAATGTTTGCTGGATCTATGAACCATAATTCCTAGAATTTGGTGAAGCAGCGAGGGTCAGATTAAGCACCAACACAGTACTGTATCTCTTGGAGTACTACTCCTTCCACACACAAAAAATTGTCACAAACCTTTTTGTTAACTTTATTGAGCTGGCTCTTTTTTTCCCTTTAATCTCTTTTTGGAAGCATTAAAATCACCCATTATGCATACTATTCATAATCCAATTCTAAAATTTTTCTGTGTAATCTCCGATAAAATTCTTCTTGTTTTTCATTTGGTGCATATATTGCTATCAAAAGTATTTGTTTAAAGTTCATTTTTATTTCCACCATCAGAATCCTGCCCTCTTCATCCTCAAAAAGTAATTTAGGTTCTAGTTTTTAATATACAACACCACTCCTCTTTTGTTTGTTATATCAATGATGTAAATAGAACTCCTAACTTTGGATATTGTAATAATTTTAAATGTTGTTTTCTAATATGTACTTCTTGTAGGCATATAATGTCCATCTTCAAGCTATTTAATTTAGATAAAGTTCTGGTTTTTTTATCGCCGCATTCAATCTGTTTACATTTAAAGATATTGCTTTAATTTCGTCTTCCATGTTTTACTTGTTACTAGATTTTGACTTCATCACCCTTGTCTCTCTTTGTTCCATTGGATCTTTGGATCTCGTTCCTTCTTTTAGGGCTCTTTCTTCCTTTGCTTTTTCATCTTTATCTTTCTCTTCATCTTTTTGCTTTGTCTCTCCTATTGCTCCCAAGTCATCTTCTAGTGGTCCACAAAATTGTTGATAAAATAGTTTTGCTTTTTCAATGGAGTCAAGTCTATGTCTTTGTTCTTGCCATGTCACCAAAATTTCTTCTGGTATTAACCATCTAAAATTCACTCCTTTGAATATTAGGAACTTTGTTAGAAACTGATATTCTCTCTGTTGTGGCTCCGACCTCCGAGCCCGTCTTATCGGAGGAAGAAGGCTCCGAACATGAAGGAGAGGAGTTGGCCAGGCCTCCCTCTCCAGGACCCTCCTCTCTGGCAATGCCTCAGGTGTCTCTCAAAGGAGAAGAGATTGGCCAGGAGCCAGGTATCCCCGAGCAGTCGCAGTCGGACAGCGAAGGGGGTAAGTCTTGGCTGGATCCACGCCAGCGTCGGAGAGATAAGCGCATGCAGCAGAAAAGGAGGCATGCCAGAGATTAAGCTGAGTCACTGGACCACACCCCACAGGGTATAAAAGGGAGTGTGGTGGCCATTCAGACTCTGTGACGGACAAAGCTAAACTTCTGGCGAGTCACTTTGTACCTTTGGAAACAACGCTTATCTGCCTTGGACTTAATTACGGACTGGACGTGACAATCCTATTTGACTGTGTGTATCTTGTCTGTATTATCTGGTGGAGGAACAACCCCTCCTTCTCTGAGTAAAGTTCTTGGCAAGCAGCTACTGGGTTGCTGCCAAGCTTCTTATCACTGGAATTTGGTGTTTGCAAGGTTTACTTAACCCCCGGCTGCCTGTTTGGGTGCGTGTGTGAGACGGGGACAGAACACTCTCCTCAATTCTCTAACTCTTCTAGGTATTTGTCTTAATACCACAATTTCTTTATCTTTGTGTTTCAGTGCTGTATTTCTTGCTGCTTGTAATATCTGTTTTTACTGCCTTCTTCGTAAATCTTACATGTACTTCTCTTGGTAGTTTATTCCTCATTGCATATCTTGTGTATACTCTGAAGGCATCGTCAATCTTGCTTAAGATCTTTTCCTTGGATTGTTCCAAAATTTCTGATAATATCTCAGCAATCATCTCAGGCAAATTTTCTCCTTTTTCTTCCTCTATATTTTGGAATCTTAAGTAAAGCTCAGAACGCTCCATCTCCAACAGGATAATTGACTTTTCAGTTGGTGCCAATTTTTCTTCTAATTTCTCAACTTTCTGTCATTTCCGCTTTTTCTTCTACTTTCTGGATTCTCTCTTCATTTTTCCCAATCATGGCTTTCATTTCTTTTATTTCCTGTTTTAAGTCATCATGAAGCGATTGTATAAAATTTCTTAATTCCATCATCTCCGAAGTTTTCTGTGTTTCTGTCGACGAGGGACATGCTGTTGGGTGTGGATGTGATGTAAATTTCTTCATATTTATAATCCAGGTGTCTAATCCTCCCCAATGGTTGGATTAGGGAAAAAAAAGAAAAAAGAAAATGAAAATGAAAGATAAAATACAAAAATTAAAAAACAAAAATAAGTAAAAACACAAAGTAGAGTGCCTTTCATCCACCAGCAAAAATCAAAACACGGAACTTCAAAGCAATCATCAGTCAGTGAGTAATAATAATAAAAGATTAAACACAAAAAGGAAAGTTCAAAATCCAGTCTTATCTCTTGAACATCTGTTTTCTTTATCAGTCTACTGAAATGCCAAGGTCAACTATAGTCAGAGTTTCTTCCAAGTCAAAATCTTTTCCCTTCTGCCACTAGATGGCACTGCAGACTAGCTTTCAAGAACACAATAGACTTTTTTAAAAACAATCTTCAAAGTTTCATTTTCTCAGTTATCATCATTCCAACATTTCAATAGAAATGGGATTCAATCATAATATGTCGTTGGAAATATGTGTGCTTTTTATCCGGTCCATCCCATAAAAAAGCGTGCCATCCTCTTATAAGGTCAAATCCTTCTAGGTATAATATTCTCTTGTTTTCCAATTTTATCCAATCTTTGATCCAAATTATACCGGCCGCTTTGTAATATAACTCCCAGTTTGGTAATGCTAGGCCTCCCTTATCTCTTGTGTCTTGTAATGCTTTAATTTTTATTCTGGGTCTTTTCCCTTGCCATATATATGTTGCTACTATTTTGTTAAGTTTTTTGAAAAAATCCCTCCCTGGATGTACTGGTATTGCCTGATATAGAAATAATATTCTCGGTAAAATGTTCATCTTTATTGAGTTAATTCTACCTATCAGTGAAAGTTGAATTTTGTTCCATATTTCCAGATCTCTTTTAATTTGTTTTAATAATTTCATGTAATTATCTTCTTTAATTGTTGTGGATTTCGCTGTCAGCCAGATACCTAAATATTTTATCTTCTTTACAATTTGGAGTCCAATTTTTTCCTCTAATTCTGCCTTCTGCATCTGGTTCATATTTTTAGTCAATACTTTGGTTTTTTGTTTATTTATTTTAAGTCCCGCGACTTCTCCGTATTCTTCTATCTTTGATATTAACTTTGGTCCTGATTGTCTCGGATTTTCCAGGTTAAATATCACATCGTCTGCGAAG
The DNA here is from genome assembly GCA_012654045.1 of Ptyas mucosa. Taxonomy (NCBI): domain Eukaryota; kingdom Metazoa; phylum Chordata; class Lepidosauria; order Squamata; family Colubridae; genus Ptyas; species Ptyas mucosa. The sequence continues at coordinate 204,673 of WNWU01012599.1, forward strand.
GCCAACAATTTGTATTCTTCTCCTCTAATTTTTAATCCTTTAATATTCTCATCTTTCCTTATCTCATTTAAAAGGGTTTCCAGGACTATTATAAATAATAATGGTGACATAGGGCATCCTTGTCTTACCCCTTTCTGTATGTCGAAGATTTGTGTCAAATCGCCATTTATCGCTATTTTTGCTGTCTGATGAGTATAGATTTTTTGTATTAATCTGTGGAATTTCTGTCCACAGTTCATTTTCTCCAATTGTTTTATCAAAAAATTCCAATTTACGTTATCAAACGCTTTCTGGGCATCGAGAGAAATTATTGCCGTTTCGGTTTCTATCCTTTGGTCATAGTATTCCAGTATACTGATAATTGATCTAAGATTATTTCTAATTTGTCTGGTGGGTATAAAGCCGTTCTGATCAGGGTGTATATATTTATGTATTATTGTTTTCATTCTCTGCGCCAGTATTGCCATTAATAATTTATAATCAGCGTTGAGTAGTGATATCGGTCTATAATTGCTAATTTGTGTCAGTTCTGTATCTTCTTTGTGTATTAATGTTATGATCGATTCAGTCCAGGATTTTGGGATTTCTGCTTCAGATAATGCTTCATTGAAAACTTGTAAAAGTATTGGATCAATAGTTTGCTGGTAGTACTTGTAAAATTCGGCTGGGATTCCGTCCGGACCTGGCGTTTTGTTATTTTTCTGTTTTTTGCGGACTTCCACTAATTCAAACATCGTTATAGGTCGATTCAATCTTTCTCTGTGCTCTTCTTCAATTGGAGTAATTTTGGATTTCTGCAAATAGGCTTCAATTTGTACCTCCGAGACATTCTCCTTTCGATAAAGTGTTTTATAAAATTCTGTCACTATATTTTTCTTCTCTAGATGTGTGTAATGGGGAATTCCAGAATCATCTTGAAGTTGGTGAATAATCCTTTTTTCTTCCTGTTTTTTAAATTTATACGCTAGCCAGCGTCCCATCTTATTTGCATGTTCAAAATTAATCTGTTTTGCCATTCTTATTTTGTGGGCTATTTCCGTTTTTGTAGTTAGATTTAATTTATGTTTGGCCAGATTGAGTTTTTGTTGTACTGTCTTGTTATTGGGTTGCTGCTGCAATTTAGTTTCTTCTACTTTTATCTCATCCAGGAGCTCATTCCTAATTCGTTGTTTCTGTTTTTTCCTTTTGGCTGTGTATGCAATTGTTAGACCCCTGATATATGCTTTCGTTGTGTCCCATAAATTTTGTGTCGTTGTTTGATCATTGGTATTGATATGCAAAAATAATTTCATTTCTTTTTCTATCATCTGTTGATAGTCTTTTTCCTTTATTGTAGTTGTATCCATATTCCATCTTTTCTGTTTCCGCAGACCTTTCCATACTAGTTCAATGGGGTTATGGTCAGCCCATATGCTGGGAGTGATTTCTATCTCTTTTGTGTCTGTACTGAGTTGCGGTGTCATCCAGGCCATATCTAGCCTGGACCACGACTGATGTGGGCCTGAGAAATATGTATATTGTTTCGTGTTAGTATGTGAATCTCTCCATGTATTGTGTAAGCTCAGTTCTTCTGCTAGGTCTTGAAATGTTTGTGGTAAAGTTCTTCTCTTGAGCTTATTCTGCCTTGTAGTATGGTAGTCATCATTTGGATTTGCTATAGCATTAAAGTCGCCAACAATGCATATATTTTCATAGTCTAATTCCTTTAATTTATTATGTAGTTCTTTGTAAAAGTCAATTTGATTCCCGTTTGGGGCATAGATCGCGACTATCAGAATTGTTTTTATTTCCAATTTAAGTTCAATCATCAGGATTCGACCTTCTTTGTCATTGTAGATTGATTTTGTTCTTAATTGATCTCTGGCATATATTACCACTCCCCTCTTTTTGCAATCTCCTAGGGCTGTGTATAATACTCCGAGTTTTTTATTTTCAAGGAGTTTTCTCTGTTGTCTCCTTATATGAACTTCCTGTAATACAATTATATCTGACCTTAATTTCTGTAATTTTGTAAATATTTGATGTCTCTTCGTCAGTGAATTCAGACCGTTTATGTTTATGGAAGTGAGTTTTATCACTTCTTCCATTTCTTTAGTTATTTATTTATCCGTTATTTTCAGTTTGTGTTTCTTGTAACTCTGTGTAATTTCCGTTGTTTCCTCCCTTTCCAACCCCCTCTTCTTTTGTTCTTTATGTTCCTTGCTTTTCAATTGTACCTCTTGGTCACTTAGATTTATTTGTTCTTTACTCCCCATTTTTTCATCTTGCTTTTCGAATGCGAAATGTTGTTCCATAAATTCTTGGGCTTTCTCTGTAGAGTCTATGCGAAATTTTCGTCCTTCCCAGGAGATTAATACGCCTTCCGGTATCAGCCATCTAAATTTTATTTTTAATTTGTTTAATTGTTTCGTTAAAAAATTGTAATCTTTCCTTCTATCTCTGGCCCTTCTTGGTACTTGTTTTAGTGTAAGTACCTCCCTTCCTTTATACTGAACTATCTCTTCCCTCATTCTTCTATATATTTCTTCTTTTAGTGTTGTTTTCGTGAATCTTATGTGAACCTCTTTGGGGAGTTTATTTCTTCTAGCATAGTTGGTATAGGCTCTGTAGATTTCGTCGGTTCCGTTTCTGATTTCGTCTTTGTCTATGCCTGTTGTTTTAGCCAGCAGTTCAATCATAATTTCTCCTAGATCTTCATCTTTTTGTTCTTCAATATTTTGAAATCTTAAGAAAAAGGAGGCCTTCTCCATCTCAAGATATATTAATGCGTCTTCCGTATCCCGGGTCTTTGTGACTTGTTGGTTCTCTACCCTCTCCAATCTTCTAACTGTGGCTTCTGCTTTTTCTTCCACCCTATGTATTCGTTGTTCATTTTCTGTGATATTTTGTTGTATTTTAACTATTTTCTCATTTATAACTTTAATATCGTCTTTGATCTCCCCTACATCTAATCGCATCTGTTCTTGGATTCTTCTAGATTCCTCATGGTTTTGGGCCATCTTCTCTTCCATTCTTTTCTGCCCCTCTTGTATCATTGCCAATGCGGCCTGTATGTTTTGCATCCCAATAATAGTATTTGTCTTCTCCTTATCGCTCATTTCTCCTGTTTTTTGATGCACTGGCGATGCCACCAATAGTGTTTGTGTTGTAGGTATCCTCTTGGTTGTTTTTATGGTGGTGGATGTACTAGATGTTGCCATATGTAATCTATGTAATATTTCTGCCCACAATTTCATACAATTTAATTTGCTTAGTTTATGTTAATAGGCTCTATATCCAATTGCTATTTTAAATATTCTTATTTAGATACATTCGTTGATAAATCAATAATACAAATATAGCCAGAAAAAAGGTAATGGGGGGGGTGGAAAGAGAGAAAACAACGAAATATAAACAGATTCTAACAATTCATCTTATTACCTTCTTCTTCAATTAATTAGAAAATACAATAATATCCACTAACAATTTATATTAATTCTCAAATCCGTCACTCTATATCAATTATTAATATGACTGTGGAAAAATAATCAATTAAATAAATTCTAACAGGTCTTTCTATTGTATTGTTAATCAACAAAATTAATCAGTTTTCTTTTAATATATTGCTTTAAAATATGTTTCCTTTAATCAAACCACTACAGAAATAATTATATTTGCTATACAGCTTCCTTTAAAGTCTCTCACTCACTCTCTTCAGTCCAATAGGTCCGTTTTAAATAGTTCAATATTTAGTGATTAATAATCCAATCGTGTAAAGTCCGTACAGTTAAAGTTTTTGTACTTCCAATGTTCTGTAAAGTTTGCCTCCGGAGCAATAGTAGTATTTGTATCTCTTGGCACGTCACTCAAAACCACGCTCTTCTTCAGTCACTTCCGCTTTCACGCTCCAGTCCACTCGATCGAATCAAAGTCAATAATATCCAATAAGTTAGCCCCCAAAAACTTTCACCTTTTCAGCAAATAATCCTTTCGAAAACAACCAGCTCTCTCCGTTCTCACAGGGTAGTTAGAAGTTCTTGTCAATTCCTCTCCTCCGATCTCTCGTACGACACGCTCACTTTTCCGGCAAACAGTCCGTTCGAAAGCAACCAGCTCTCTCCGTCCTCACAAGGTAGTTAGAAGTTCCAGCCGGTTCCTCTCCTCCGATCTCTCATACGCCCCGCTCACTTTTCCGACAACAATCCGCTCGAAAACAGCCAGCTCTCTCCGTTCTCACAATGCAAATAAAGGCCCCAGCCGGTTCCTCTCCTCCAATCTCTCGTACTCTACGCTCCTCGGTCCGCTTCCACTCTCACTTCTCCTTCAGTCTCTTTTACCCATTCAATTCCTTACTTTCTTTATTCCGTTCGCACTTCACAGTCCAGTCTCGGACCCTGAATGTCCAGGAATCCAAGCTTCGTCCTCTATGACTCCAATCACCAAGCATACAATTGCTGGTTTATCAAACTCCCTCCGTGCACGCCAGCTGTCTAATTTATGCGCTGTCACTGTTACATTCAAAATGGTTCCGCTCCGCTCGATCTTCTCGTCGCCGCTTCGCCCCTCTTTCTCCGGAATTTCTTTTTTTTTTTATTGAAAAAGTTTTAAAAGTTTTACATACATTTTCTCCCCCCTCCCCAACCGCCCCCCCGACTTCCCAGAGCAAATACAAAATAAAATAGAATACAGCTCAAATTCTCTAAAACTCCATTTCACACTTATCATAATCATAATCAATAAACAAATAGATAAAAGGAAAGCAAGTCTTCTTTCTTCTTATTCCATCTAATTCAACAAAATTAATATCCATTCATAATTACGACAGCTAATAAAACAGTTAAGGATTACCTAATTAAACCTATCTTTACTCAATTTAGCTATTTAATGCTTAACAAATTATTAGGTCTATACAATTTAACAAGATATTTTATAACTTTTTTCGTTGAAAACAAAAGAGAGAGAGAGAGAGAGAGAGAGAAAAGAAACCCTCATTCAAAAACCCCA
>WNWU01012599.1:214655-240732 GCA_012654045.1 Ptyas mucosa
CCCCCCCTTCCAACCCCCCTCCCTCTTCATATTTTTAATAAACATCTTTACATCATTTTTACTTTCCCTTTTTTCAGTTTTTTTTGGGGCAGCTCTTTTACCCCTTCCTTCCCCTCTCTCCAGTTGTTTCCCTTTTCAATACGATCTAAAGTGGTATTCGAGCAGCCCCGATTTCCCAATTATGTTTACATTTAAATAACATCTTTTCCCCCACCCATCCAACCCCCCCTCCCCACCCTAGACCTCCCAAAGCAGAAACAGGGTATTGCAATAACAAATATATACTAAAATATGCTAACATACTGTAAAATTCAAAATTTCCCATAGATCCTTTAACTCCCCTTATTAAAATTCATCAACCTTCCTAAAAATATTACAAACATTAAAGAAAAAACAAAAACCTAAACAAATATCCTTCCCAAATTCTCCAGCACATTCTTTTTCAACATCTGTAATAAACCATAATTATTATCCGTCCTTTTAACTTATTAAAATTATACATTTTAAAAAGACAAAACCCTAAACTTTTTATCTCGTAAAACTTTTAAGATCCTCAATAAAACTTCTAGAATCATTTCTACTAATATAAATTCAGATTTTTACCAAGGATATCCTTCATTTAATCTGTATACAAAGCATCCTTACTATAATGCAGTGCTTCTCAATTATTTTCTGTCATGCCCCCCAGGAAGAAGAAAACATTTTTCGCGCCCCCCGCGCAACTGTAAATAGTATCATTATTAGAAAAAGGTCTGTTCTCCTTGAAAGGGAGGAGCATGCGCAGTCACATGTACTGGCTTAATGCTCACTATCGATGCAAATGTCAGCAGCAGTAGCCCGATTTCTTTAGCAAGTTTGATTAATTGGGGCAGCGTTATGTTTCACAGGAGAAGGTCATTGTCAGTCATTTGAGCATCAATTGGGCGCACATCCGTTGGGCAACAAAGTAAGTGTGGACGGACGTCCCACACTAAAGATGGCTCCGACAGGCTCGTGTCACAAGGGTTTTGGACAGCCAATCAGATGCCGAGGTCAAACGCGCCCCCTTTTACGGAGCCTCGCGCCCCCCCTTGGGGGGCGCGCCCCACTATTTGAGAAGCACTGCTATAATGTAACCTTTAAAACCCTTCGCAATTTCTCCAACAATATTCAATTTCAACACTTCTATAGTAAAACTAAAATTGTTATCCATCCTTTTTACTTGTTAAAATTAAACATTTTTTAAAAAAAACCTTAAACCTTTTATCTCATGTAATTTTTAAAGTCATCGGTAAAACTTCTTAAATCATTTATACAAATATAAATTCAAAACTTTCCGGAGGGTAACCTTCGAATTTTACTTTGACCATTATAGTACCATCATATCATTAAGGAAAAAAGGTTATCCTTTTTATATATAAAACGTCCATGCTTCAAAATAACCTTTAAAACTACCAATTTAATAAAACTTTATCTTCTTTTTCTTGTGTTTTTTCCAATCAATCTTTTGCCATGACTCTTTCAAAATCCCTTCTACCCCTCCTCCTTTTAAAAGTTTCTTAGCCTTGATCTGAGGTTGATGTATCATGAAAGCTCGCTTCATTCTTGTAATCTTTTTCTTTGGCTTAAGTTTAAAACCCTCATTTCTTCCTTTACTTGTATAGTCCAATAAATCATTCCTTTGTTTGCCAAACCTCAAGTTACCAAATAGTTCATCCACTTGTAATGATTGATCCAACTCCAACTCTTGTGTGACCAAATTAGAAATGTCTGCCAGAGCCTCCATTTCAAACGTATCCTCCTGCATTCCGGTCCCACCAGCTTGCGTTTCACTCCCCAAGCTCCTTTGTTTAATTTCTTCTTGTTTCACCACCAACACTTCACTATCCAACTTCTTTTGGGACCCTCTTTCAATTGAAGCCGAGAGGATAAAGATAACAGAATCTGAAAATTCTTGGAAGATTTTTGCAATTTCAGTTCGGATATTTACTAATTCACCAAGCAATAATCCTGCAGATCTAGCGTCAGCCATTATTTCAACTTTTACTTATTCAACTGTCAAACAAAACCCATATATTCACCACTCTGTAGAAAATTCTGATGTATTTAACATCAATAACAATTCTCTTCCATTCCACCTCGACTCTGAGATGTAGCTCTTTGTCTGTTACAAATGTAACAAGCGCTGACAGTCACTTACTAGTTAACTTTGATCCATGCCCTCAGGCGCCATCTTTTTACATTTCAAACGGAGTTAAAGATTTTTCTTATGTTAATTACTCTTCTCCTGCTCTGCTCAGCCAGCTCTTGAATTACATAAAAATAGTTCTTAAAGTTGTTTTACCCATAAGATGATTCAAATTTAGATTGCTGGTGTGGTTGTGGAGTCTTGCTCTGCTTCAGCAGAGTTGTTCCAGGTCCGGAGCTGCTTGGCTGGTTTCTGGGGAGTTCCCCCACTTCGCACCCCAGAGTTTTCTCTAGGGGGCTTTGGGGAACTCTACCCCCACCAGCCTGCTCTTCACTCTCCCCTATGCCCGGGGAGAGCCTTTTCAAGTCTCCCGACAGTGCTTGTCTGCTGTTCAGGAGCTTTTACGAAACCAGGAAGCGGGCGCCCGTTCTCAGGCGTCTTCAACGTTCCGCGGAGCCACAGGAAGTCCCCCGTGCAGCATTCTTAACAACCATGTCACTCATTTCACAACTGCTTCTCTTCACCATGGTGATAAGATAGGGAAAAAAACATAAAATGTGAGGACAGTCGTAAATTCGAGGACTGGTCAAAAGTGCGAGGACCAGTCAAAAATAACTTTTTCAGACCTCTGAGTAGTCCATATGCACAAAAGGACTACCCAGAGGACTGAAAAAAGTGATTTCTGACAGGTCCTCACACTTTTGACCGGTGCAAAAATCCAATTAGTGCCATGTAAATTCTGGAATCCCCAAAGACCTTTCCCATTGTATTTATTAAACAAATTTATATGGCTACCCAACTCATATACAGTACTTTTAAAGTTATTGTTCATACCATATTGTTTTTGTTGATTCTCTTTTCCACTTACAGAGCTAGTTTACTGTTTTTCTTTGAAATCAATATTCAAAAAAATTTAACCTACTGATGCCTCAATTAATGTAATTTTATTGGTATCTATTTTTATTTTGAAATTTACCAGTAGCCGCTGCATTTCCCACCCCTGGCTTATACTCGAGTCAATAAGGTTTCCCAGTTTTTTGTGGTAAAATTGGATGCCTCGGCTTATATTCGGGTCGACTTATACTCGAGTATATACGGTAGTTTAATCCAATAACTCTTGGAGCAACCAGGCATGTGTAATTGGGAGGCCTGCAGGTCTCAGGAGTCCAGTGAGATCTTGAGATGGCTCTCTTGCTGATCTCTTGAGTGTGGTATTCTTTTTAAAAATGTTTTACTATGACTTGTTTTGATATATTTATGGTATACAGATAGTCCTCAACTTTACAACAGTTATTTAGTGACTGTTCGAAGTTACAACAACACTGAAAAAGTGACTTACGGCCATTTGTCACATGTCTGCTACAGCATCCCCATGTTCATGTAATCAAAATTCAGACACTTGGCAACTGACTCTTATTTATGATGGTTGCAGTGTCTCAGGATCATTTAATAACCTTTTACGACCTTCTGACAACAAAAGTCAATTGGGAAGCCAGTTTCACTTAACAACCGTGTTACTAAATTTACAACTGCAGTGATTCTATTTTTTATTTTTTTTATTAATTTAACTTTATACCGCCCTTCTCCCGAAAGACTCAGGGTGGTGTACAACCGTATTAAAACACATATAACTCACAAAATTTAAAAACAATTTAAAACGAATATATAAATTTGGCCCGCAAGGTTAAAAGCTAACAAACACCCAATTTAAAATTCATATTAAGCCAGCCTGGCCTGTTGGAACAAAAGAGAGTCTTAAGGGCGCGGCAGAAGGTATGCAGGTCTGGGATCATACGAACCTCTAGGGGCAGCTCATTCCAGAGGGCAGGTGCCCCCACAGAGAAGGCATTGTTTGGCCGACAGCACCCTGAGGAGTCCCTCTCTGTGGGAGCGTATTGGCCGGTGGGAGGCTATCGGTGGCAGAAGGCGATCTCGTATATACCCAGGTCCTAAGCCATGGAGCGCTTTAAAGGTGGTGACCAACACCTTGAATTGCACCCGGAAGACCACTGGGAGCCAGTGCAGCTCACGCTGGAGATGTGTTACATGGGTGCGCCGTGTTGCCCCCATAATCACCCGCGCAACCGCATTCTGGACCAGTTGGAGCCTCCGAGTGCTCTTCAATGGGAGCCCCATGTAGAGAGCGTTACAGTAGTTGTGACGTGACGAGGGCATGAGTGACCGTGCGTAAGGCATCCCGGTCCAGAAAGGGACGCAACTGGTAAATCAGGCGAACCTGATAAAAAGCTCCCCTGGCCACGGCCGTCATACAGTTGCAAGAAAAAGTATGTGAACCCCTTGGGATTATGTGGAGTTTTGCATGAATTGGTCATAAAATGTGCTCTGAACTTCATCTAAGTCACAACAATAGAAAAACACAGTCTGCTTAAAATACTACACAAACATTAGATGTCGCCATGGTTTAATTGAACATAACATGTAAACATTCACAGTGCAGGAAGGAAAAAGTATGTGAGCCCCTAGCCTAATGACTTCTCCAAGAGCTAATTGGAGCCAGGAGTGAGCCAACCTTGACTCCAATCAGTGTGATGATATTGGATGTGTTGCTGACAGCTGTCCTGCCCTTTAAAAACACACCTGTTTTGGGTTTACTGGTTTCAAGAAGCACTGTCTGATGTGACCCATGCCTCGCAGAAAAGAGCTCTCAGAAGACCTACGATCAAGAATTGTTGACTTGCATGAAGCTGGAAAGGGTTACAAAAGTATCTCCAAAAGCCTTGATGTTCATGTGTCCACAGTAAGACAGACTGTCTACAAATGGAGAAAGTTTAGCACTGTTGCTACTCTCCCTAGGTGTGGTCGTCCTGTAAAAATGACTGCAAGAGCACAGCGCAGAATGCTTCACGAGGTAAAGAAGAATCCTAGAGTGTCAGCTAAAGACCTACAGAAATCTCTGGCACATGCTAACATTTTTGTTGACACATCTACAATAAGGAAAACATTAAACAAGAATGGAGTACATGGGAGGACACCACGGAGGAAGCCATTGCTGTCCAAAAAAAGTATTGCAGCACGTTTGAAGTTTGCAAAAGAGCACCTGGATGTTCCACAGCACTACTGGCAAAATATACTGTGGACAGATGAAACCAAAATTGAGTTGTTTGGGAAGAACACACAACACTATGTGTGGAGAAAAAAAGGCACAGCACACCAACATCAAAACCTCATCCCCATTGTAAAACATGGCGGAGGGAGCATCATGGTTTGGGGCTGCTTTGCTGCCTCAGGGCCTGGACGGATTGTTGTCATTGATGGGAAAATGAATTAGAGTTTATCAAGACATTTTGCAGGAAAACGTACGACCATCTGTCTGCCAACTGAAGCTCCGCAGAGGATGGGTGATGCAACAGGACAATGACCCAAAGCATACAAGTAATTCAACCAAAAAATGGCTTCAACAGCACAGAATACGCCTTCTGGAGTGGCCCAGTCAGAGTCCTGACCTCAACCCGATTGAAATGCTGTGGCATGACCTTAAGAGAGCGATTCACACCAGACATCCCAAGAATATTGCTACACTGAAACAGTTTTGTGAAGAGGAGTGGTCCAAAATTACTCCAGATCGTTGTGCAGGTCTGATGTGCAACTACAGGAAATTTTTGGTTGAGGTTATTGCTGCCAAAGGAGGGTCAACCAGTTATTAAGTCCAAAGGTTCACATACTTTTTCTTCCCTGCACTGTGAATGTTTACATGTTATGTTCAATTAAACCATGGCGACATCTAATGTTTGTGTAGTATTATTTTAAGCAGACTGTGTTTTTCTATTGTGACTTAGATGAAGTTCAGAGCACATTTTATGACCAATTCATGCAAAACTCCACATAATCCCAAGGGGTTCACATACTTTTTCTTGCAACTGTGTGATCTTCAAAAGACAGTCGTGCATCCAGGAGAACACTCAAGTTGCGAGCCCCCTCTGAGGGGGCCAAGATCTCGCCCCCAATATTTCAGCGATGGAGCCAGCTGACTATACCGGGACGCCGGGAACCACAGCCACTCGGTCTTCGAAGGGTTGAGTCTGAGCTTGTTTCTCCCCATCCAGATCCACACGGCCTCCAGGCACCGGGACATCACGTGAAGGGCATCATTGGGGTGGTCCGGGGTGGAGATGTAGAGCTGGGTGTTGTCACTGGTGGAACGTCACCCCAAAACCATGGATGATCTCACCCAGCGGCTTCACATAAATGTTGAACAGAAGGGCGAGAGGACTGACCCTTGCGGTACCCCACAAACAAGGCGCCTCGAGGTCGACCTCTGTCCCCCTGCCAACACAAACTGTGTACAGTCAGAGAGGAAGGAGGAGAACCACCATAACACGGTGCCCCCCACTCCCAACCCCTCCAATCGTCGCAGCATGATACCATGGTCGATGGTATCAAAAGCCGCTGAGAGGTCTAATAGGACCAGGACAGAGGAACAGCCCCTGTCCCGAGCCCTCCAGAGATCATCAACCAATGCGACCAATGCCATTTCCGTGCTGTACCCCTGCCTGAAGCCCGACTGGAACGGATCTAGATAGACAGCTTCAGCCAGGTACTGGGGAAGTGTTCTGTCCCCGTCTCCCACACGCACAAACACCCACCCCAAAGGGTTAAATAATTGTTCCAAAACAGTCAAAGGTTCGTTATCAAAATTTGGCAGCAACGCAGTAGCTGCCTGCCAAGAGCTTTTACTCCAAGAAGGAGGGGTTGTTCCTCCACCAGATAACGCAATAATACAGACAGTTTGAAGTAGTCCAGTAACAGAAACCCACAACAGATGAGGCTTTGTTCGTCCAAAAGTGCAAGTGACTCGCCAGAGTTCTTGCTTTGTCCGTCACAGAGCTGGAATGGCCATCACCCTCCCTTATATAGCCTGTGGGGTGTGGTCCAGTGACTCGGCTCAATCTCTGGCACGCCTCCTCATCTGCTGTGACCGTTTAGCACGCCGATGCTGGCGTGGATCCAGCCACAACTTGTCTTCCTCATCACTCTCCAACAGATCGGAGACACCTGGCTCCTGGCCAATCTCCTCTCCTTCGGCCAACACCTGAGGAATTGCCAGAGAGGAGGGGCCGGGAGAGGGAGGCCTGGCTGGCTCCTCTCCTTCATGTTCGGAGCCTTCTTCCTCCGATACAATGGGCTCGGGGGTCGGAGCCACAACAGGAAGTTGTCGCGCCACCACACTCTCAACAACCTTTGCAACGAAGCGAAGGTTGGAGACTGGACGATAGTTCGCTAATATAGCTGGGTCCAGGGAAGGCTTCTTGAGGAGGGGCTTCACCACCGCCTCTTTCAGAGAGGGAGGGAAGAAACCCTCACTCAAGGAAGCATTAATAATCCCCTGGAGCCAGCCTTGTGTAACCGCCCAGGAGGCTAGCACCAACCAGGAGGGACATGGGTCCAATAAACATGTGGCAGCGCTAAGCCTACCCAGAATCCTGTCCACGTCCTCGGGAGTCACAAGGTCAAACCCCTCGCAGATAACATTCTCAAGACCCACCTCCATCAAACCATCTGAATCTACCCAATCTGAGTCCAGGCCTTCCCGAATCTGAGTGACTTTGTCATGCAGGAATTGCACAAAATCCTCAGCCCTGCCCTGCAAGGGGTCTTCCCTCGCTCCCAGATGAAGGAGGGAGCGGGTCACCCTAAACACAACTGTGGCAAAACTCAATTGTCTCACTGAGCAACAGAAATTTTGAGCTCAATAATGATTGTAAATTGAGGACTGTGTGTACGTGTGTGTGTTTTGCTGTATACCACCTAAGGTCATTTCTTGTGAGATGGATGGCCATATAACTTTAATAAATAAATAAATTGTTGAATTGATCCAGCCCAAATGTGTTTTCTTAGGTAGGCCTTCCTCACTGGCTCTTTTTTTAGTGGCTGGGGAATTCCCTCTGTAAAAAAGTATTAATGACCCCAGTGATAAGTGAGCATGCCAGAGTCTTTAGTGGTCCTTGAAATTCAGGGTGGGGAATGAGCCTGTGTTGAAATAGTTCCCAAAACCTTATTGGCTTCTTTAGGAGACAATACATGGGATTAATTCAAAAGAACATTGCTAGGTGGTGTTATGGTCATCCCAAGTATGGTATGCTTTGAATTGACTCAAAGCCCAGCATGAGTCAAAGTGACCTTAAAATGCCACAAAATTGCTCTTAAGGTTCTGAAATGGAACCTGGCACTGATCAGACCCACTGCAGGATTATTCATCCGGCAGCCTGAAAGAGCCCACTTGGACAACCCTTGATAAATACAGCTGGGAAGAAGATTTGATATTTTTTTTCATATGATCTGCTTGTGATCATATTGCCATCTTTGTGGTAGAACTGAATGTATCCAGGGGACATATATGGCTGGGGAATAAGGTGAAGAAGTGACCTTTGTCTTTAGAGACATAAACATTTCTGGGTATAATGTTTGTTTGCTCCTGCAGGCAGTTGGGGTCCTCACTTGATCATTGTTCCTACCAGTGTGATGCTTAACTGGGAGATGGAAATCAAGCGCTGGTGCCCCAGTTTCAAGATTTTAACATATTATGGGGCACAGAAGGAGCGTAAACTGAAGCGACAGGTGAGAGTTTTCAAGCACCCTCAACTGGTTTTGAACTTTCCTATTCTTCTGTTACGCATAAGAAGATTGCCTTTTGCTTTATCTTCTTGTGTGTTTAGTATCTGGTATTCGTAGATATACTAAATGTAGGGTAAGTAGGAAATGTTCACATTAATGCTGTTTCCTAGTTAAAGCTGAAAAAAAATTACTTGCAAGGGATTGGACACTGACATCAGTGCCATCTCAGAACCGTTTATCAGTTTTAGAAACCGCAAGCACTCTTAACCTTGTGGGTAAGGCATGCAGAGAAAGTTGTATTATGGTGGTAGACTTAGGAACGCAAATCCTACTTTTAGATAATTGACATCAGGAGCAATTTTATTTAAATGTTTCTACTAGAAAAATGGTAGCAGGCAGTTAATAAGGGATCTCTCTTACTAGCCCTGTTGTAATTCCTTCACTGCCTCCATTTAGGGTTGGACCAAGCCCAATGCCTTCCATATCTGCATCACCTCCTACAAGTTGGTGTTACAGGATCACCAGGCCTTTCGACGCAAGAATTGGAAATATCTGATCTTGGATGAGGCTCAGAACATCAAGAACTTCAAATCCCAACGCTGGCAGTCTTTGCTCAACTTCAACAGGTGAGGAGAGATACAGTGTTTTCCTCAGCATTGAATAGACGCCTTTTGTTTCAGAAGTTTTCAAATTTGTTTCTTGCTTGTGTTCTAGCCAGAGGCGGCTACTGCTGACTGGGACGCCTCTCCAGAACAGCTTAATGGAGTTGTGGTCCCTCATGCACTTTCTGATGCCACACGTCTTCCAGTCACACCGTGAGTTCAAGGAGTGGTTTTCCAACCCCCTGACGGGCATGATCGAAGGCAGCCAGGAGTACAATGAGAATTTAGTCAAAAGACTGCACAAGGTGAGCATTGTAGAAAGAGAGGAGGGCCCTTTGCAAGGGACTGTTGAAAGTGGACAGAGATTGACTTAACTGGATAGGAAAAGATCCGGAACAGAACATGTTCTTCTTTGTCATCGTCCCAACAGGTGCTGCGTCCCTTCCTCTTGCGAAGGGTAAAAGTGGATGTAGAGAAGCAAATGCCAAAGAAATATGAGCATGTCATCAAGTGTCGTCTTTCCAAGCGCCAGCGTTATCTTTACGATGACTTCATGGCCCAGGCTACGTGAGTATACAAAGCTAGTTGAGAAGTGACAGGAAATACTTTTTTATACTGGGCTTCTTGGATTTTGTGAGGAAGTGTGGGCCTCACAGAACAGTCGGCTAGTCATTGAAGGACTATAGACCGTGGTGTTTCTCTAGCTTTTGTTTTTCCAGCTCCACGCCACAGCAGTGTTTACGACTTTTGAAACTGATTATTTTGTTCCTTGGCATCAATGGGCATAGCTGATTATATGTGGCTGTCACCCTTTCAGCACCAAGGAGACGTTGGCCACAGGGCACTTCATGAGTGTCATCAACATCCTGATGCAACTTCGCAAAGTCTGCAATCACCCCAATCTTTTCGACCCGCGGCCGATCCACTCGCCATTTATCACGGAGGGCATCTGTTTCAACACTGCCTCCCTCATCTTGCATGCTCTTGATTATGACCCTTTCAAGGCAGGTGCCGCCTCCTCTGATTTTTTGGAAGGGCGGAATTGCTCCATTTGGGGGTGTATCTGGGTGGATGGGACAGCTGCTTTTGAGACAAGGGGTGGATGCAAAACTAGAATAAAGCATCCTGATTTTATTGCGTGTGAATCTTAACCTCTTATAGAATGTGGACTTGGGCATTTTTGATCTGATCAACTTGGAGGGTTCTGTGTCCCGTTATGAAACAGACACATTCCTGCCCAAATGGAAGGTGACAAGGAAAATGATTGAAGAGATTGCTGAGTCTCCAGACCCTCCTCCCAGACCCAAGCCAGTCAAAATGAAAGTGAACAGGTACTTGCAATTCTCTCTTCTCAAGAGGCTTCATTGCATCATAGCCAGACTTTTCCCTTCAGACACACACTTGCCAGCTCTGAAGGATTTGGGTTTTCTGACCTAAATGAAATGTAGCATTTCATTTATGCAGCAGAATATGTGCTATTAGTTATGGTGCTCTGCATTCGTTATCCTGACTTTGAATTCGGAGTATTACCTTGGCTAGAATAAATATTATGCAATAATCATGGCTTGAGAACTGTCTGGTGGGGACTATTACATCTCTCCATCTCTGGAACTGTCCCCATCAGACAGTTCTTAGCCAAGATTTCTTTTTAATTGCATAGCGAAAAAAAGGGAGTATCCATTGCTCTATGTCATCTCTTTCAGGATGTTGCAGCCAATGCCCAAGCCAGAAAACAGAACAGTAGTTCTGGTGAACAGCCCTCGGCCCACAACCCCTCTACAGAGACCGATAACTCCTGTGCTTCCAGAACCACTGACACCTGCTCTAGCTCCTGTACCACACACAGGCTCAGTATTGCCAGGGCCTTTGCAGCCCACCATGCTCCCTGCCTCAGTGTCTCTCCCTGTGCCTATCCCGATGCCTCCTTCACCTGTGACCATGTCTGTACCAGTGCCGCCTCCTACCAGACCACAGACCCCAACTCTAGTGCCTATTTCAAACCAGAACAACCCAGCTGCTGCTCTGCTGCAGAGCAAGGCCTCTGTTCCTCAGGGTGAGGTTCGGAATTTTTGGGAGAATGAAGAAAGGGGATGGTGTGGGAGGTTGAGCTCTGCTGCTTCTTACCTTCACGTTTACTTTTAAAGTTGTTTGCATGAAATGTATCTGCACCTCTTGAGCTTATTTTGAAGTAGAAATAATAGTTTTCTTGTTTGACTTTTAAACAAGTAGCCCTTTTGGTTGCAAAACTATTTTGGTATTGGGGTCACTTATGGTAGTATCTTAATATTTTAAAAGAATAGAGCTGCAGGTCTCTAACCTTGTTCTCTTTTTTCCCCCACAGTGCTGCCCATGGCAATGACTGCAGCTCAGTTGGTCCCAAATACTCCCCGGCCTCTCCTCTCACCACCTCCTTTTTCTCCTACCACAACCACCACCTCCTCCCTTAAGGCTGCACCAGTCCTAGTCCCAATGGGGCATCAGCCCCCAGTTAACAGCTTGAGTGCCACCCCAGTGCGACAGCAACCACCCATTAATACTTTGAGTATCACTGTCCAACAGCAGCCTCCCATCAGCACCCTGGGCATTAGTCCTATGGCTCAGCAACCACCCACCAATACCCAATCCATTAATACACTTAGCATATCCCCCATTAACACTCTGGGGGTGTCCCCTGTAGGGGGGCAGCAGCCTCCACCAACTAACACTTTGGACCAAGGACCTGTAGGGGCTACCGCTCAACAATCCACCAGCTCCATTGGGGGCATGGTTAAGCCCATGAACATCCATTCTGCTATACCTACCTTGCCTGGATACAACTTGGCAGCAGCAGCCGGAGGTGTGCAGCAAAGGCTTTTGCTGTCCCCGGATATGCAGGCACGATTGCCTTGTAAGTATTAAGAAGCCAGAAAAACACAGGCAGCCACCATGATGGTTTGAAAATCTAATCTTTTTTTTTCCCCCACTGCAGCAGGTGAAGTAGTTAGCATTGGGCAACTTACCTCGTTGGCTAATCGGCCTCTCCAAGGTGCCCCAGGCAATAAACCCCTCACATTCCAGATGCAAGGCAACAAGCTTACCTTGACGGGTACCCAAGTTCGCCAGGTCACTATGCCTCAGCCAGCCCGACAGCTGCCAAGTAGGTAAACCCCAGTCCTTAGCAGCCCCAATGACTCCCTTGTCCTCTGTCTCGAATAAGACAGATTTGGGTAACCTTTGCTTATGGTAGAGCAGAGTAGAATAATAGGGAATGGGAATAGAATTCTTGATTGGACAAGTGTGATTTGACACAGAAGGAATTTGTCTCTGGTGCATAGGTTCTCAAGTCAGGGGTGAAATGCTACTGGTTCGTTCGGACCGGTAGTAATAAATGCTACCGGTTTGGGCAAACCAGTATTTCCGATGATCAGCTGTGCCGCGTGATTTATATTTGCTAGAAAGCAGGAAATCCTGCTTCTAGCGAATCTAAATGGCGCGGCACAGCTGTTTCCCCCCCCTTGCTGTTCTACTTACCTTTGAAGACTCAGAAAAGGCTTCTTAATCGTCCTGTTTCAGCGCTGCGTGGTAGCACCTGTGGTGCTCATGTGCATTTGGCACACACCACGCATGCGCGCACAAAGCAAACCGGTAGCAAAGCGAACCAGTAGCAGACTTCAGAGCATTTCACCCCTGTTCTCGGTGTACAGACAAGCAATAAGTGATAAATCATTATCATAACCATAAAATACAATCATCATATAAGATACAACACTCAGTGATAGTCATAGGATACTAAATATGCAATCAACCTAACTCATGGGATACTGAATAAAAACAATCAATGTAAACCATAGGATACACAGAAACAAAATTATAATCATAAGAAGCTAGGGAAATAGGTAATAGGAAAGATGAGAAGGTTAATAGTAATACTATCCTTCTCATCTTATTAAGCTAAACGTTATTAAGATGAGAAGGATAGTAATACTATCCTTCTCTGTCCAATATTTTCTTATTAAGCTAAACATAATTAGCTTAATGTTTTATTAGACTGAGATCCAGCAACCTGAGCCCTAATACAAAATAGTGGCCTGGGTACCAGGTACTTCTGAGCACTCAGTTCAGGGATTTGTTTGTGCTTTAATACATCTGCCATACATATCAGAATTTTAGCTGGGGGGAGGGGGGTTATTTGTTCCTTGAAATCGGAAGGCTTGTTTTGTTCAAAATTAGCAAAAGGATATTAGGTCCTCATGTACTCTCTAGTCATCCTTGGCTTAGGATCTTTTCAGCATAAGAAACAGTCCTGCATGATGTGTGTCTTATACATCCCATGAGACAGCATTAAACTTTGCACTTGCCATTTAAAATGTATTGCTCTACACAGGAATACAGGTAGTCCTCGACTTACAACAGTTCATTTAGTGACAGAAGTTACACCGGCACTGAAAATAGTGACTTATGACTGTTTTTCATGTTTATGACCGCTGCAACATCCCCATGGTCACCTGATTTACATTTGGAAGCTTGACAACTGGTTCATATTTATTTATTTTTTATTTTTTATTGAAAAGTTTTTAAAATTTTACAAACAATTTTCCCATCCCTCCTCCGCCCTCCCAACCCAGCCCTCCCCCCTCCCCGGACTTCCCAGAGCAAAATACAAGGTATAGCATTTAACAAACATAAGCTAACATATACAAACTATCTATAGACTCCACTCTCCCTCTTGCTCTTTAACTCCCCTTTACATAACTAAATATTGAAATTCCCTTAAATATCTTCTTTTCTTCATTCATAAACTATTTGAAATTTCTTAGTCCCATATTTATTTTGAATATAGTCAATCCATCTTCTCCATTCCAATATATATCTCTCATTCGAATGGTCCTTCAAATATGCTGAAATTTTAGCCATCTCCGCTAAATTCATTACTTTTAATGTCCATTCTTCAATGGTAGGTAGATCTTCCTTCTTCCAATACTGCGCCACCAAAAGTCTAGCTGCAGTTATTAAATTCAAGATCAAATTAGTCTCTATAACCGTACAATCTGTAATTATACCCAATAAAAACAACTGTGGGGTAAACTTTATCTTCTTTTTAAGAATATTTTGCATAATCCACCATATTTTTATCCAAAATGCCTTGATTTTCTTACATGTCCACCATATATGATAATACGTGGCATCATCACACTGACATCTCCAACATTTAGATTTTAAACTTGGATACATACAAGCTAACTTTTTAGGATCTAGATGCCATCTATAAAACATTTTATAAAAATTTTCTCTCAGGTTTTGGGCTTGCGTAAATTTTACATTTCTAACCCATATTTTTTCCCACGTTTCCATCATTATTGGTTCCTCAATATTTTGTGCCCATTTTATCATACAGTCTTTAACTAACTCCGTTTCCGAGTCTATCTCTATCAATGCATTATACAACCTTTTTATGTGCATTTGACTTTGGTCTCTAATTTGTTTTACCAAGTTTTCTTCATTTTGTAAAATACCTATTTTCTGATCCTCTTTCCATCTAGCTTGCAGCTGCCCATACTGAAACCAAGTTTGAATTATTCTTTCTTCTTTTAATACATTCAAAGACTAACTGTAATATTCCTCCTTCCTTAATAAGAAGCTCTTTATAAGCGATCACATCTTGTTTTTGTTCTATACTTATATTCTCTATCGCATGTCTGGGTATTGTCCATATGGGTATTTTATTGTTTAGTTTATATTGATACTTTTTCCAGACACGTAATAACGCATTCCTTATTATATGACTTAAAGGTCTTATCCACCTTTTTGTTGTACAATAAATATGCATGCCATCCAAATACTAAATCATATCCCTCAATATTCAATATTCTCTCTTCTGTTGAGTTAATCCAATCACTAATTGCCATAAGGGCAGCTGCCTCATAATACAATCTCAAATTGGGCATTTTGAGACCTCCTCTTTCACGTATATCTTGCATTATTTTTTGCTTTATTCTCGGTCTCTTCCCTGCCCAAACAAAATTACTAATACCCTTCTGCCATTCCTTCAAATTTGCATCTTTCTTAAGTATTGGTATCATTTGAAAAAGAAATAAAAACTTTGGCAAAACATTCATTTTTACTGCTGCTATTCTTCCCAACAAAGACAGTTGTAATTTTTTCCAATTTTCCATCTCTTTTTGTATTTTTTGCCACAAGGGTTCATAATTGTGCTTGTATAGTTTCGCATTTGAAGTCATAATATAAACCTCTAAATATTTAACCTTCTTTACTATTTCAAATCCTGTTACTCTTTCTGTTTCTTCTTTTTGGCTTATAGTCATATTTTTAGTTATTATCTTTGTTTTGCCTGCATTTATTTTAAAACCAGATACATGTCCATATTGATTAATTATATCCATTAAACCTACAACCGATTGTGCTGGTTGGGTTAAAGTAACAACCAGGTCATCTGCAAATGCTCTTAATCTGTAATCATAACGTCTAATTTTAATTCCCTTTATTTTATCTGAACTATGTATTTTATTCAACAAAAATTCCAAAGTCAAAATAAACAGTAATGGAGACAAAGGACATCCTTGTCTTGTGCCTCTTTCAATATTAAAAGTTTCTGTTAAACTACCATTGATTATTATTTGTGCTGTTTGTTTCTGATATATTGCCTTAATAGATTGTGTAAAGTACTCTCCAAACTGCATCTTTTCTATTATTTTCAATAAAAAATTCCAATTCAATCGATCAAATGCCTTTTCTGCATCCAAAAATATAAGCACCGCAGGGACTTGGTTGTTCTTCCCCAAATATTCCAGTATATTGACTATTTGCCTTACATTACTTTTCATTTTGTAGTTTGATCATTGTGAATCAATTGTTGCATAACCAGCATTAACCTATTTGCTAATATTTTAGCAAAAATCTTGTAATCTGTATTTAAAAGTGATATAGGCCTATAGTTTTTTGGCTGACTATGATCTTGATCCTCCTTTGGGATCAAAGACATAAATGCTGTTCTCCAAGATGAAGGTACCTCCCCTCCAGATTGTATTTTATTAAATAATTCTTTAAGTGGTTCCACCATTTCTAGCTGCAAATTTTTATAATAAACATATGTAAATCCATCTGTCCCAGGGGCTTTACACAACTGTTTAATTGCTAAGACAATTTCTTCAGATGTTATCGGTTGATTCAAACCTTCCCTTTGCTCCTCTGTAACTATGGAAATATTCTCTTTCTGTAGATATCTGTCTATATCTATGCCTTGAATTTTATCACTAGCATACAACCTCGTGTAAAATTCTGAAAATGCTTTTTTAATCATGTCTTGCTGATAGACCTCTTTACCTTTATATTCTATCTTCTCTACGGTACATAACTTTTGTTTTTTCCTTAACAAATAAGCTAACCATCTGTCTGGTTTATTAGCATTACAGAAAGTATTATGTTTAGCATATTGCAAACTAGTTGCAGCCTGGTCTGCCATCAATATATTAAATTGCCCTTGCAATAAATTAATTGCTTCTTTTGTTTTCTTATCTGCTGGATTCAGTGTTAATAGTTGCTCTTTCTTTTTTATTTCCTCTTCCAAATCATTCCGTTTTTTTTCCTGTCTATGTTTATTATTCAGGTATATTAAAATACCTCCCATATATGCTTTGCTTGCATCCCATACCACTTCCATAGATGTACCTTTATGCATATTCATAAAATAAAATTCTTTCAAAAATTTTTTACATTCTTTCACATTCTACTATAGCGAGGGTCCAGCAGTCATTACAGGGTTAACTTGGAGTTCCGGTAACAAATGAGTCTGCAATTTGTGAAGCTCCTCCCACATCCACTGACTACCCAGATCTCAGACTCTGTCGTTCTGGTTAGACCTATTTTGGCTGAGCTGGGAATTATTCTTTAAATTAGATAATAATTCCTTCTGGTAGTTAGTTCTTTCCTTACTTGCAGGATTGCAGAGCTCCCAGGGACCTGGTTGAGCTCTGCTTTCTCCAGCGAGACAGGCTCACGCCCAATACCGCTGAGGACCGCTTTTTACAGCGGTGGGTCTGCAGGCTGGCAGGCCCAATTTGGCCTCCCTGGGGTGTTGCTCCATACGCTTACTGGCTGTGGCTTACTCTGGACTCAGTGGGCATGGAGAATCAGCTGTCCGTGTGAGGCTTCTCCAGAGGTCTTTGCAGGCAGCACTGGAGCTTGGTAAGCCCGTTCCTGCTCACTTCGGAGGGGTTTTTTGGTTTTTTGGGGCGTTCCCCCCCAACCTTAAAGGAACCTTGCTTTTGCAGAGGTTTTAGTAGCTTTTTGTGGCGGTGGCCATTTTGTTTTCCTTTGTGGCGGTGGCCATTTTGTTTTCCTCAGTGGGGGCGGCCATTTTGTTTTCCCTTGCGGGGGCAGCCATTTTGATCTATACTCCTCTGAGTGCCGGCACAGGAATTTAACCTCTTTCCAGCCGCTTCAAGCCCAGCCTTTCTATGGCTTCCAAGCCTCCCTTTCGCCCTTCTAAGAGACCAGCTCCATCTCAGCCCTCAATTTCCTCATCTACCCGTTTGGATTCGGGCCATTCTAAAAGGAGCAAGGTTTCTGCTTCCAAAGCCCAGCCTGCTCAGAAAGGGTCTCAATCTAGCGAAAGGGTGGAGGCTCAAAGACATAATCCCTGGAAAGGGCAGTTGAGAGAGCAGTTCAGCAGGCCACTAGAGGGGAGTTTCCCCAGTCTCCAGTCATGGAGGCTTCTGCTGTGGAGCCTATTGCTTCTCCTGATCAGCCTGGAATGGCTTCCTGGTCTCCAGATGTGAGCACAATTCCTCCTTCTCAAGCTGAGGCTTCTGCTCTTTTTGGGGCTGTTCAGCATTCCCCCCCTCCCCATATTTTTCCTGTTGTGCAGGTTATAGCTTCCCCTCAGGTGGCCCCTCAGGCTCCAGTTTTAACTCCTCAACAGGAGTCAGTTCAGTCTCCTCCTGAACCTATCGCCACCCAGGGAGAGGCTTCTCTTCCTCCTTCTGGGATGGTTCCTAGCCAACCTCTTGATTTAGCAGCCCTTATTCAAGAGGCTGTGCAGTGGGGCATTGCTGCAGAAAGGCAACGTAGTACTGGATCCTGGGTTTCGGAACAGGCCAGGACTCATGGGGCTTTACTCACTCAGGGTTCTGCTGACCTTGAACAGGCACAAGAGCAGGATTATTCTGGAACCTATGCCGGTCCGGGGTCTGCTACGGGGGAGGAGCTAGATGAGCCTGGTTTATCTGATGATGAAGATCTTTCTCCTGATCAACCTTCATTCGTTGGGTTATTTAAACCTCAGGTTTTCAGATCCCTTCTCCACAAGGCCAAATTAACCACTGGCCTGGGTCTCCCTTCACAGAAGCCTGACTCTTCGGGTGTGGAAGGAGGGGCTTCCTCTTCCCTATTTGAGGAACCTACTCCAGAAACGGAGGAAATACCAGGTCCCAAGATGTTTAAGGATGTTATTACTAGACAATGGTCAGCCCCATTTTCTGGGCCTAATCCTAGTTCGGTGGACAGACACATTTATAATCTAGATTCTAACATCTCTTCAATTTTGCAGGTTCCAACAGTGGATCCACCTATTGTGGCTCTATCTAATCCTTCAGTGCTCACAGGCCCTCCGGAGGAAGGCCTCCGTCCTGAGGACAAGCGTCTAGAGCACTCCCTGACTAAGGCTCACCAAGCTGCAGCATGGGCCATTCGGGCTTCTTCGGCAGCCTCTTTCTTTAACAGGGCTACCCTTATGTGGGTTAGACAACTGCAGGGTCGCTTACCTTTGTCTGACACTAGGGCTCTCCAGGATATCAATAAAATTATAGCAGCTCTGGAGTATTCTGCTGATGCCACTCTTAACACTGCCAGATTTGCAGCTAAATCCATTGGTTCCAGCATCACCTCTCGCCGCCTCCTTTGGCTTCGCCAATGGCAGGCTGATACTAAGAATAAGTGGCGTTTGGCATCTTCCTCATATTCGGGGAACCTTCTCTTTGGTCCTCCTCTTGAGCCCTTGCTTATCGAATCCAAGGATAAGAGGAAAATCCTGCCTAGCTTGTCCCGAAGGTCAGAAGGTCGTCCTTCCCTTTCTTCCTTTTGGCCCTTTCGGAACCCCCCCCTCGAGTTTTCCTTCCTCCAGGTTCCAGAGATTTCAATCTCCCAGGCAAGATAGATTCCAGGACAGGCAATCGGGTCCTGGATTCCGTGGCCAAGGTCGCATATCTTTCAGAGGAGGGAGGGGTCGTTCTTCCCGCAGGTTTCGCTGACTCTTTGCCCGACCTTCCCATAGGAGGCCGCCTGGCACTCTTTGCCAGCCAGTGGGAGGCGTCGACCTCGGATGCCTGGGTCAGGGAGACGGTCTCCCAGGAACTATCTTTAGAATTTCTCTCCACCCCCCCCACCCCTCCAAGATTCCTCAGGGTCCCTCTCTCACGGGACAGGTCTCAACAGCTTCTACTGGAGGAAGCGGTGGCGCACCTCCTTCAGATCCGGGCCATCGAACCAGTTCCAGTAGACCAAAGAGGACAGGGGTTCTACTCCCGCCTGTTCCTCGTACAGAAGTCATCGGGGGGTTGGAGGGCCATTCTCGACCTGAAGTCCCTGAACCATCGCATAATCTACCATCGGTTCAAAATGCAATCTCTTCAATCCATCCTGGAATCCATCAGGGAGGGAGACGTCCTCACGTCTATCGATCTGACGGAGGCGTATCTTCACGTTCCCATCTGTTTGGCCCATCGCAAATTTCTTCGCTTTTGTCTGGAGTCTCGTCATTACCAGTACCGGGCTCTTCCATTCAGACTCTCCTCGGCTCCCCGAGTGTTCACCAAATTGATGGCTGCGCTAGCGGCCTCCCTCTGAGCGGTTCCCATTCGGATCCAGTTTTACCTGGACGATCTATTGATCCATTCCGGTTCGGAAAGGTTAGCGCATCAGGACCTGCTCACCACCATTCAGGTCCTGAAAGGTCACGGTTTCTCAATCAACGAGGCCAAGAGCCACCTGGTACCGACGACTTGTATTCAACATCTGGGGGCCATAATAGATTCCATCCAGGGCAAGGTTTATCTGTCACAAGAGCACCTGATCAGTTTGCGGTCCCTAGTCGGGCAAGTCTCTCTAGGACAGCCGGTTCCAGTGCATCGGCTGTCGCAGCTTCTCGGGAAGATGGTGTCCTGTATAGGGATCGTCCCTTGGGCCCGTCTCCATTGCAGGACTCTGCAGTGGTTCCTCCTACCCTTTCAACAGTCCCCCATGAGTTCTTCCAATGCCCTAGTTCGGCTATCACCCAAAGTTCTTCTTTCTCTAACCTGGTGGATGTCCCCGGCCCTATCCAAGGGACGTTTTTTCAGGGAACCTCCTCTGTTGGTCCTGACCACCGATGCCAGTCTCTTCAGCTGGGGTGCACACTTGGGGAACCTGTTTGCTCAGGATCACTGCAGCCAGGCCGATCTATCCGATGGTATCAATTGGTTGGAGCTCAGAACCATTCACTTAGCTCTGAGGGCATTCCAGGACCAGCTGGAGGGCACTCACGTTCTAGTCAGGATAGACAACATAGCAGCGAAGGCCCACGTGAATTGCTTAGGGGGAACGCAGTCACGACGTCTGATGGAGGGGTCCGACCTGCTGGGCCTTTGGTCGGAGAAACACCTGGATCCATCAGAGCCGCCCACATCTCCAGAGCAGCGAATGTGTGAGCAGATCTTCTCAGCAGGGCCACAGTGGACCAGGGCGAGTGGCGTCTTCGACCAGCCATCTTCCGCCAGATCTCCCGACGGTTCGGGACTCCAGCTGTCGACCTGTTCGCCTCCAGCAAGAATCATCAGACGAGCAGGTTCTTCTCGCGGTTTCCAGACCAGGGGGCAGAAGCAGTAGACGCCCTTCGGAGTCCCTGGCCACCGGGGCTTCTGTATGCCTTCCCACCTTTGGCGATTCTTCCCAAGGTCATCCGGAAGCTTCTCATCGAGGAGGCCGAGCTGATCATCATCGCCCCCCATTGGCCTCGCTGTCCTTGGTTCGCGGACCTGGTAGCTCTGTCGGTGGCTCCTCCTTGGCGTCTTCCTCAAGACAAGAGAGCTCTTAGTCAAGGAGATCTTCTGCATCCAGACATCGAGTGGCTTCAACTAACCGCATGGAGGTTGAGCGGCAAATCTTCCGCAGTCGAGGTCTCTTGTCTGACCCTTCAGGCATCTCGTCGGGCTTCCACGAACCGCATTTACAACTCCACCTGGCTGTCCTTCTGTCGTTGGTGCTCTCGCTCTGGCCTGGTCGCTTTAGATGCCTCAGAAGAGCTTGTCCTGGGGTTCCTTCAAGTTGGGTTGTCTTCAGGTTTGGCTCCTAGCACCCTGCGCAGACAGGTGTCTGCCCTTGCCTCGATTTTGTCTTGTGGGTCTTCCCTGCCCCTTTCCAGACGTCCCCAAATCAGGCAATTCCTCAGGGGGGCCTCTAACCTTCGCCCTCCTACTTTACACAGATACCCTACCTGGGATCTTCCCAAAGTTCTTTCTGCCCTCACCCGTCCTCCCTTTGAGCCCTTGAGACAGGTGGGTTTACGGTTCCTTTCTTATAAGGTGGTTTTCCTGGTTGCCATAACCTCGGCTCGCAGGATCTCTGAATTGGCAGCTCTCTCTTCTCGTTCGGACCTTTGCGTCTTCCATTCGGATCTAGTGGTTCACCGATTAGATCCTTCCTTCATCCCTAAGGTTAATTCCCCATTCCATAGAGCTTCGGAACTCATCCTTCCCAACTTCTGTCCCTCCCCTTCTCATCATAGGGAACGGACCTGGCACACTCTGGACGTTCGTAGAGCCCTCAAGATTTACCTTAGGAGGACTTCTTCATTCAGACGTTCAGAGAGTCTCTTCGTTTCTTTCCTACCTTCCTCTATGGGTCTGGGGGTTTCCTCCCCCATCCTGGGTCAGTGGCTTAGGTCCACTATTGCCTCTGCTTACGAGGCTCAGTTATTGCCAGTGCCTTCCCGGATCACTGCTCATACCACTCGTAGTGCTGCCACGTCCGCGGCCTGGGCCACTCAGGCATCCCTGGAGGATATTTGCCGGGCAGCCACATGGTCTTCCCTTTCTCCATTTATTCGTCACTATAAGTTGGATGTATACGCTTCTGCAGAGGTGGCCTTTGGCCGCCGTGCTTTGCAGCAGGTGCTTCAAGGGGATTCTATTTCGGACCGGTAGTTCCCCCCCAATAGAGGTTCTGCTTTGGCATGTCCCTGTAATGACTGCTGGACCCTCCCTATAGTAGAATGGACGTTGTCTTACCTGAACGTCCTTTCTGCGTAGCAGAGGGTCCAGCAGTCATCCCCACCCTATCCGGTCCTCCTTCTTCGTATTTCGTGGGGGGGGGGTCTTTCTGTTCTTTGTTGTGGTTTCCCAGCTCAGCTATTTGGTCTGCAGAATCTCCCTCGTCAGAAATCTGGGTAGTCAGTGGATGTGGGAGGAGCTTCACAAATTGCAGACTCAGTTGTTACGGGAACTCCAAGTTAACCCTGTAATGACTGCTGGACCCTCTGCTACGCAGAAAGGACGTTGAGGTAAGACAACGTCCATTTTCCTCATATCTGAACAAATTTTCATTTAACTTCCAGGACCTCCTAGGTCCCTTTTCAGACTGGTTCATATTTATGATGGCTGCAGTGTCCTGGCGTCATGTGATCACCTTTTGCGACCTTCTGACAAGCAAAGTCAATAGTGAAGCCAGATTCACTTAACAACCATGTTACTGATTTAATAACTGCGGTGATTCACTTAACAAATGTGGCAAGAAAAGCCGTAAAATGAGGCAAAACTAACTTAACAAATTTCTCACTTAGCAATATAAATTTTGGGCTCAATTGTGGTCGTAAGTTGGGGACTACCCATACTTTCTTCCTATTACTTAACGCCATTTATGGAAGAGAATGGAATCATCTGAATTAATAGATCCACAGACAAGATAAAAGGCTTACAAGATTAAATGCCTCCTGTTAAGGGAAAATAATAGTGGCAGGCTGTCCTGGAGATAATGTTGAAAAGGAAATTAAGGGGTAGATAGGTTTTCTAATTGGAGCACTCCCTCTAAGCTCCTGGTGTCTCTTTGTGAGTCATCCAGTGACCGGAGGGATAGAACAAAACTAGAGCCTTGACTCAAGAGGACAACTGCTTCTTAGTGGGATCTCTTGAGGTGGACTTACAGTGGATGTATTTAAAATGTTACTACACATTGCAGACAGAAAAGACAACAGAACAGGCAAGAATTCTCCTTCCCTTCTCTCTCTCCAGGGAATGTGGTTCACTTGGTGTCCGCTGGGGGGCAGCACCACATAATCAGCCAGCCAGCTCAAGTGGCTTTGATCCAGGCTATGGCCCAGCAGGCAGGGCAGAACCCAGTTGGTGTGCAGACTGTTCCAGGCCAGCAGCCTCCCACCATCCTGCCGGTCCCAGCTACCAGCACAACTGTTCCACCTGTTGCTTCCACAGCAACAATCAGCGTTCCTATTGCCATTACTCAAGGTCAGTACAGCTCTGCATCCTAGATTTTTCCTTCTGGCTTGTGAGGGAAAAGTCATTTAGGAAATGGGTTTGGGGACATTAAGCCCCTTTCTGCAACTGTGGTTGCCCTCCACCAGCTTTCCTTTCTGGTGACTTTGAGGCATGCTTTGTTTTGAATTACATCCCCAATCGTCTTTCTTGTCATTTGGCAGTGTCAGCTTTCTATACCTTCTTTATGTTTCAGTTTTCTCCATTTTCCAACAAATACAGGTAGTCCTCAACTTATGACCACAATTGAGCCCATAATTTAGGTTGCTAAGTGAGAAATTTATTAAGTGAGTTTTGCCCCATTTCACGACTTTTCTTGCCATGTTGGTTAACTGGCTGCAATTGTTAAATTAGTAACATGGTTGTTAAGTGAATCTGGTTTCCCCATTGACTTTGCTTGTCAGAAGGTCGCAAAAGAGGATCACATGACCCCGGGACACTGCGACTGTCATAAATGTGAATCATTTGCCAAGCAACCAAATTTTGATCATGTGACCATGGGAATGCTGCAATGGTAGTCAGTCACTTTTTTTCAGTGTCGTAACTTCAAATGGTCACTAAATGAACTGTAAGTCGAGGACTACCTGTAGTAAACAGTAATAACCACAAATAATTGTGCTTCACAATCAAGCCACAACCCAGCCTCTCTTCTCTGTCTTTGTTTCTCACAGTGCCATCCTCAGCAGTGAACAGTTCTGGTGTAGTGAAGATTGTTGTACGACAGGCTCCTCGAGATGGCTTAGTATCCCCATCACCTGGGCCACAGCATCCGCCCATGCGTCCTGTGACACCAACAACTGCCAGTACTTTACCTGGCCTTCCAACAGCCCTCTTGGCCCAGCGAGCCCCACTTCCTATGAACCCAGCCTCATCAGTTAGGTTGCCCAACCAGCCACTGGGCCCAGGGAGGCCACCTGCACCAGCTCCCCTCCAGACCCTGGTGAGACCCTTGTTGCGAAAGATACAAGCCTCAAACCTCCACCTGGAGCAACAGCTGGGTAAGCATGTCTTAAAATTACCGGGTGGGATTGTGGGTATCTAAGAAAATTTGGGAGTTTGATCCCAGTGCCAGCTTCACATTGATTTTTTTTAATGATGTTCTATCAAAAAGACAAATTAAGGAACATGTTTATCTGCTAAAACAAAGACAATCTTTAGATAGATTCTTCTATGTTTATGCAGATAAATGACTGATAGTAGTTCATGTAATAAAAAAAAGTTAACCAGATAAATTAGTATATTATAGAAGATGCAAGTGAAATATGGTTAGGAATGGAACATTTTGGCTGATCTATGAAACATACCATCTGCATATAGCAAAAATGTACACTTTTACCTCTCCTAATGTGACTACTGATTTCAGAATTTCTAATAGCACATGTAAACAGTTCTAAAGCTAAATTGAAAAGAAACAATGAAAGAGGGCATCCTTGATGAGGTGCATAACATATTACCCTCTGAAAATACCCCAAATTAATTAATGTAAACTCTTATTTAAATCAGTGTAGGCTATAAACTAGGAAATCCAAAATAAATCTGTTCATGTTTCAAAAACTTCCAGGAAATTGTATCAAAAGCATTCTCAGTATTCAGAATAATAATTGCTAAATTCTACCTGTTTTGAATTACAGCAGTTACACCAAAAATAAATTCTCCAAATGTTGACAGTCCTGCATAAATTCCAGGTTTCCTCGTAGCCCTCTAAACATTGGTAAAATGATAGTTCGAACATAGCAAAAATACAGATTCTTTAAATCATTTTGTAGTTGATGGAGAACTGGTAACTTTCCAGCTATGATACAACATTTTGAAGTCATTAAAGGTGTGTGGTATTCATTTTTGTTGTCATCTTTTCAAAATGTATTTCCAAAGAATACAAGCACCTACAGAAGCCAACTAGTCTTCTAAACAACATTTAACATGTGCAGTAACTCCAATCCAAAGAGGGATGCCTCTTTGGCCAAGTGACACGTTGCCATACTCTAGAAAACATGAGATTGTAGATTTGTCAGCAATCCTCATGATTGCTCTTCTGTTTCCTTCACAGTTCCTCCTTCCCCACCTCCCACAGTTGCTTCATTTGCTATCAGCCCAGCTGCCACTGTTACTGTTTCTGCCAACACTTCTCCTACAATGGTGTCCCAAATTGCCTCAAGCCCCATGCCCAAGGAGGAACCGGAGCTGTTAACTCTGCGTTCTACTACACCTACACCACCACCATC
>WNWU01012599.1:240742-280763 GCA_012654045.1 Ptyas mucosa
CTTTCTGGTGAGTTCCTTGGCTCGGACATGGTTTTCGATGGTGGTGGGGGGAGGGCTGGAACAGGATAGTTGACAGGCTGTGGCAGGGAGGTGGTAAGAAGTTGAATACAATTCTATCTGCTTGCTCTGGCCTCCAGGAAGCACTTGAAGAGAAGAGGAAGAAGCAGAAGGAGGAGCGCCTCGACCGGCTTTTCCGTCTCAATGAACAGCATTGCAACCTTGTGCCCATCTACGGTACTGAAGTGCTCCGCTTTTGCACCCTCTTTCCTCCTGTTCCATCACCTGTGCAGGAAAAGGAGGAGGAGGAAGAGGAGGTGGTGGTGGAGGCGAGTGAAGAACGAGCCATGGTAACCCAGAAAGTGGAACCAAAGGGCTTGAGAGGATCTGGATACACCCATTGCTACACAGCACAAGTCCAAAGGGGCGCTCAGCAACTTGAGGCCTATTGGCAGCAGTCAGAAACCTTGGCCCAAGCAGTCCTGACACCCCAGCAAAGGATTGAGGAGCTGACGGACATTATAGAGAGGTAACATTTTCCTGCAGACATTTGGCTGTTTTTGAAATGGTGGTGCTAAAGGGGAGAAGTATGAAGAAATCCTTGAGGTTTTTCAAAATATTTCTGAGAGTTCCAGTTTTAGTCAAATCTTCCTCTCTATTTTCTTGAGATATTTATATATTTATTAGAGTTTTAACCCACATTGATTACTTTATAAGTAATTCAAGGTGGCAGACATACCTAGAGTCTCCTTCTTCTTCCTATTTTCCTCGCAACAGCAACTCTGTGAGTTGGGCTGAGAGAGAGGGACTGGCTCAAAGTCACCCAGACGGCTTTCATGCCTAAGGTGGGACTAGAACTCAGGGTCTCCTGCTTTCTAGGCCAGCACCTTAACCACTACACCAAACTGGCTATTGAATATGTGTTCTTACATCTCCTTTACTGTCTGTTCATCTTTGCAGGTTCATTTTCATTATGCCTACTGTGGAGGCTCCGGCTATCACCATGCACACCTCTCATCCTCCCCCAACACTCCTGCTCCAGCAGTCAGTCTTCAAGGAGACCTTGCGGCAAGAGCTCTCACCCCATGCAAGTTGTCTGCATCGTATCATTTGCAACATGAGGACCCAGTTCCCAGACCTTCGCCTCATCCAGTACGACTGTGGTAGGTGGTGAAGAATTTAGGGTCCACTTGACGCCAATCGGAAATAAGGGCCACGTGTCGGTCTGCTTGTAAGATCAAGCAAATTATTTCTGGGTTGGCAGATATATAATTGCCTATTGTCCAGTTACTCACTCTCTCTCTCTCTCTCTGTTCTTTTTGTTTGTCTTCAGGGAAATTGCAGACTTTGGATGTTCTACTACGGCAGCTTAAGGCCGGAGCCCACCGGGTCCTGATTTTCACCCAGATGACCCGCATGTTGGATGTGTTGGAACAATTCCTCAATTATCACGGGCACATCTATCTGCGATTGGATGGTAGCACTCGGGTAGAGCAGCGGCAGGTAAATGATAGCAGCTTGTGCTCTTCCTGAAATGCTAAGCAAACCCTGCCCATCTCCCAGAAGTTATTCATGCTGCTTTCTTCCTACCTCATGTATTCATATAAACAATGTATAAACCCCACCCATCTCACAGAAGTGTTTAACTTGCATACAAAGATTAAGAACAAGCACAGTTTAACAAAAACCAAATGTCCAAAGCCATAAGCAGAGTCCAATTCACACTGAGTAACATTAACCAGCAGAGCTTGATTAATAACCACACAGCCCAAACACCTGGGGGAACAGCAAGAGGCTCAAAGGATCGAGGCCATCCTAATCTCTGGAGTGATGCAAATTCATAGGACAGACACTGCCATAGAGAATGAATTACTCTGGGCTCCAACCATGTGACGTTGTTTAATTGAAGGGACCAGGAGCTGTCCTCTCTGTTAGATAGATAGGCAGTCATGGGAAATTGGCAATCATGGGAAATCGGTGTGAATATTTGAAAAAAATAGCTTTCATTCAGAATAATTTTTTAAAGACCTGGCTTTTTCTTTGGTGGAAATATGCTGCATAGGTAAGGGAATAACAGGGACAGTCCAAGACTGGGAGAAGGGGCTTTCAGAATGAGACTATTGCAAATTATGGAGACTATGTCCTGTAATGGAAGGGATTTTTTAAAAAAACATACAATGTACAGGTAGTCCTCGATTTACGACCACAATTGACCCCAAAATTTCTGTTATTAAGTGAGACATTTGTTAAGTGAGTTTTGCCCCATTTTACGACCTTTCTCATCGCAGTTAAGTGAATCACTGCAGTTGATAAATTAGTAGGAGGAGCCTTGGATAGTACAGTGGTCTAAAGCCCTGTTATTAACATCAGCTGCCTGCAATTATTGCAGGTTCGAATCTCACCAAGGCTCAAGGTTGACTCAGCCTTCCATCCTTTCTAAGGTAGGTAAATTGAGGACCCAGTTTGTGGGGGCAATAAGCTGACTTTGTAAATATACAAAAGTATGAAGGCTATTGCTTGGCGCATTGTAAGCCGCCCTGAGACTCCGGAGAAGAGCGGCATATAAATCAAATTAAAAAAAAAAAAAGTAAGCCGGTTGTTAAGTGAATCTGGCTTCCCCATTGTCAGAAGATCGCAAAAGGGGATCGCATGACCCCGGGACACCACAACTGTCATAAATATGAGCCTGTTTCCAAGCATCTGAAACTTGATCACGTGATCATGGGGACACTGCAAAGGTCGTAGCTGAAAAACGGTCATAAATCACATTTTTCAGTGCCGTTATAACTTTGAACGGTCACTAAGCGAACTGTTGTAAGTCAAGGACTATCTGTAGTTCTAGAAGAAAATTGATTTTCTAGGTTGTCAAATTAAGATAATTGTATCATCTGTTTTTAATCATGTAATTCATACATGATGATAATTCATAAACTTGCCTTCCCCTCCTGAAGCTAGGAGGTAAAGGCAGAATCCCGGTCCAGGATTGTCTTTCTTTCTTTGATTTTGGCAGGCACTGATGGAGCGTTTCAATGCAGACAAGCGTATCTTCTGTTTCATCTTGTCAACGCGCAGCGGTGGGGTGGGAGTGAACCTGACCGGTGCTGACACTGTGGTGTTCTATGACAGTGACTGGAACCCCACCATGGATGCCCAGGCCCAAGATCGCTGCCACCGTATCGGGCAGACACGGGATGTCCACATCTACAGGTTAACTAAGCTTTCTACTCCATGTGTAACAGAACATTGGTTATGATGATGATGATGTTATCTAGTCTGGTAACAAAACGTTCAGAAACTAAATTGAAACAAGCTTGGAGAGCAAACCACTGCCAAAATTTAAAACCCGAGCTACAAGTATTTTCTATTATTTCAGAGCATTGGTTAGTCTAATTTAGCCATGTTTACACTGACTGGCAGTTACTCTCCAGGGTTTCAGTCTGCACACTTGGCAAATGAGGTTGGAGAAGAGGTACAAAGCATGGGATCTAATTGGTTATGTGTCTGTCAAACGGCGGGGAAATCAGAAGATTCAGGCAGTTCAAATGAGTACAGGTAGTCCTCGACTTACATCAGTTCATTTAGTGACCGAAGTTACAACGGCCCTGAAAGAAACGACTTATGACCATTTTTCACACTTGCAGCATCGCCGTGGCCACATGATCAAAATTCAGATGCTTGGCAACTGACTCATAATTATGACGTTTGCAGTGCCTGGGGGTCATGTATCAGCTTCTGCAATCTTCTGACAAACAAAGTCAGTGGGGAAACCAGATTCATTTAACAACTGTGTTACTAACTTAACAAGTGTGGCAAGAAAGGTCCTAAAATGGGGCAAAATTCACTTAACAAATGTTTCACTTAGCAACAGAAATCTTGGACTCAGTTGTCATAAGTTGAGGATTCCTGTATAAAGCTTTATTGCAAGCTTAATCTCTCTACAAGAATCTGACCATCTGCCAGCTAAGGGAAGTGAGCGGGAGATAAGATAGGCATTCAAGGTGGGCTGGACTTAGATCTCTTGCTGCGTAAGGACTCGTGATTTATGATGCATTTGACCCCTCACTTGGGCTCAGCCTGGTCATCTCCTACAGTGTCATTTTAACAGCCACACTCCCATTTTTCAGCACCAGCAATTAGAAGGAGCTCTGGTAGTTGCAGAAAATGATTTAGATGGTTAATAATTGTATTATAGCACTAGCTTTTTTTTAAAAAAAACCTGTTCATAAGTTTTTCCAGATGTAGACATGGTTGCTAGCAGTAATTTACAGATTAATTCTCTGATGCCTTCTTTAGGTTGATCAGCGAAAGGACTGTGGAGGAAAATATTCTGAAGAAAGCTAATCAGAAAAGGATGCTAGGAGATACGGCTATTGAGGGGGGCAACTTCACTACAGCCTACTTCAAGCAGGTAACCATAAACATCTATAATTGATCCTGGACCTTGGTGCTGAATTGTGATGTGCTTGGTGTAATGGCATATGGAACCCGCAGAGTTTCGATCATAAAGAAGCTTCTTAACTCTGCCATGTTACTTTGAGACATCCTTAGTTATGTTAATCATCTACAAACAAAGGCAACAAAAGAATCATCAGATGTGTAGGCCAGCACTTCCTATCTTAAGGTTATTTTGTAATTTAATTTCTCTGCCCTCAGCAAACGATCCGTGAGCTGTTTGACATGCCAGTAGATGAACCCTCTAAGAAAGAAGGAGAGGCCGCAGTTCCAGTGCAGGAGGAGGAAGAGGATCCCACGGCCACCAAGCAGACACAGATTCTGGAACAAGTAGGTTACTTTGTTCATTATGCTGAATATAAGGGAGCTGCCCCCCTTTGACCAGGACTGTTGTGATTTCTGTCTGGAAATGTCTTCCCTCACAGGCACTATGCAAGGCTGAGGACCCGGAAGACATCCGGGCAGCTACTCAGGCCAAGGCAGAGCAAGTGGCTGAGCTGGCAGAATTCAATGAGAACATTCCTTTGGATGCAGAAGACCGGTCCAGCAAAGAGGAAGAGGAAGAATTTTCTAAAGCAGAGCAGGAAATTGCTTCGCTTGTAGAACAGGTACATAAAATCCTTCCTTTTAACCTGAGATGGAAGTGGAAGGCTGCCCCTTTGTTCCATGACATAGACCTGCTGCAGTCATACAAAAATACTGTTTCCCTTAGATCAGGAGTGTCCAACCTTGACAGCTTCAAGATTTGTGGACTCCAACTCCCAAAATTCTGGGAGTTGAAATCCACAGGTCCTAACAGTTGCCAAGGTCAGACACCCCTGCTTTAGATTCAGGCAGATTTTTTTCTTTAGTTTGTTTGTTTAAGTGTATATGGCTGCCCATCTCATCATGACTCTGGGAGGCCAACCATAACTAAAAGAATACAACCGAACAGCAGCATAACAGTGAATCCATAATTGGCAGTAGGAAAAAATCGTAAACAAACACTCAAAATTCAACACAAATAGAAACACCTCACAAGCACTGCCCTGCATTCCAACCCCCATGTCCAAAATAATTTTAAAACACGTGATCTGTTCTTTTCAAAAATCCCTTGTGAATCCCCCCCCCCCCCATTTTCTAGCTCACTCCTATTGAACGCTATGCCATGAACTTTTTGGAAGCATCCCTGGAGGACATCAGTCGGGAGGAGTTGAAGCAAGCAGAGGTAAATTTCCACTCCCTGGTTGGTGAAATTCTTTTAGATAATACTGGTCAGAAAAATGGGAATCAAGGGTCATTTCTTCTTTTTTTAAAAAAGCCGGCTAAATCTTACATTAAATGTTGGTCAGCTCCTCAGTCTGATTCAACTTCTTTAAAATAGCCGCAAAGCAACCATCTTCCAGGCTGTTGAGAGTCCCATTTTTCTGGTCTCAACCTTTCATGGAGAGGACAATCATCACATCATGTATATTAAAGACCTTCTGCAATTTTGAAATATGAGGATGTTTAGCATTGGTCCTATTGAGAAGAAAAAAAAAAGATTATGTCTCTATAGTCTTATTTTTCCTGATGCCTTTGAGTAGCTCACAGGGCTAAAATCCTTGCCAACCTAGTGATGATTCCTCCTTACCTGATTTCTCTGTTGTTCCAGGAACAGGTGGAAGCTGCCCGCAAAGATATTGACCAGGCTAAGGATGAAGTGGTGTTTAAACTGCCAGAGGATGAAAATGAGAGTTATCTCCTTGAGGAAGGCTCCAGCAAGAAAAGCAAGAAGGCCAAGATGTCTAGCCGGACACTGTCAGAAAGGACCGGCACCCGCATGAGCGAACGGCTCCGTAGCACTCGTCTTCCACCAAAGGATGGGGATAGCGGACATGTGGAATCCACCCAGATGAGGCTGCCCAATCTCCGGCATTCCCAAATGGTAACAGATGAGGAAGATGACAACCTGCCCCAAGTAGCGCAGCACACCAGAAGTGCTTTGGTACGTAGAGAGCTGGTGCGGGAAGAAAAGCGGGCTCAGATTGTCCCAAATACTCAAAGAACTTTGACCTGTCAGGAAGAGCTATGGAATAAAGCCCCAACTAGTGGGGAGAAGGTGCAGAAAATGCCCCTCTACAGAAGTGAAGCTTCTGGTGACAGGGTTTTGAGAACTAATCGCCATAGAACAGACACCCCATCTGCTGGGGATAAGCTGTTACAAGCTACTCCACAGAAATCGGATCCTGGAGCTGCTGGGGACAGAATTCTAAGAGGCACCGCATCAAAGACTGAGACCCTGCTTGTTGATGAAAGATTACTAGGAAGTGCCCCACAGGCATCAGATACCCACTTGGATAAAGGGCCGAGGCCAGGCCTACAGAAGCCTGAAAAACCTTCTGGGCCAGATAAACTTAAATGTAGCTCACCTAAGCCTGAGGTGTCAAGGACGGAGGTAAATGCTCCCAAATTTCACTTGCAAGGACTTGATGGAGAGGCATTTAAATTGAAAGCGGATGTAGAAGAGCAGAAAACAGAAACAGAAATTTCCCAGTTCAGTCCACCAACCCTGGATTTCCATCCTGCTGAGTCTGCTGCAGATAAGGAAGTTCCAGCATTCCAAGAACAAGACACTCTGCTCACTGGGAAATTATTGGGTACACAGGAATTACCTGATGCTGGGAAGCTGAATATCCCAGGTAGTAAAATAAAAGCAATGACTCCAGTGTCACTTGACACTGTGGAACTAACTTCTGAGAGCAAACCTGAGGTTACAGGTGAAATAAATTTACCTATGATTGAGCAAAAGTTGAGTGTGCAGAAGCCAATGGAAGGAGCAGATGTGAGCACCAGCTGTAATGCTGCAGAAGGAGAACCAGTCAATTCTGCAGATGAGGGAACCAGGCAGATCTCTACTCAAGAGACCACAGCACCTCCTGATGACACTGCTAAGGTAGTAACCAAGCCTCTTTCTTCTAAAAGCACAAAAGACGCCACTCGGGAAGCTGCAGACAGTGCAGCATCGTGTGTGTTGGACAGCAAAGTCCCCAAGATGGACACCCCTGTGTTTCCTTCCGTGGATCACTCTCCAGCTACCAGCTCTCTCCTTCAACTGGAAACTTTGGCCTGTATCAAGGAACAAAATGGCATGAAGGAATCTCTGAGAAGTGGAGACCTCCCTTCTCTTTCCAGTTTGCTAACTGAGCCCCAGCTTGAAATCTTACCCTTGGGGGATACATCGCCCAAATCAGAGACAGCTGACAACAAAGTCAATAGTCTGGGTGAAACAACAGCTCAGAATCAAGGAACGGTAGGGAAAAACAATCACAGGGAGGGGCCCCAGGAGGTTAGGCTTGCAGCAGTCTGCCCTGGCTCTGCCTCTTCGCAGGAGAGTTCATCGCTTCCAGGAAATTTGTCTTTGGATGACAACCTTTCACCGAACAAACCTCCCCGTCGCCGAACCAGCGCTGATGTACAAATCCAGCAAAGCTGTCAAACGCCAGATGGCCCTGCCACCAAAGTCTTACGCAAGTTGCCAGGGCGCCTGGTCACGGTGGTGAAAGAGAAAGAGCTCATTCGTCGACGACACAATCGCCTGTGCAAGCTGGATTTGGCCCCCAGTGCTGTGATGAATCTGGGCAGCAGCCTGGCACAAAGCCTGTCAGAGCCAGAAATTCCGCCTTCTACAAAAGCCTTGCCTCTGCTGCGGGATTTGCCTGCCCGGCGAAGAATCGAACTGGAGAGCTGGGCAGCAGCCAAAGAAAAGGACAATGGTTCGAAAAGGGAGCTGCTAGGTAATATGTCCTCTGAGCCTGTCAAGCGCAAACGAGGACGTCCCCCCAAGAACAAGTCACCGGATCAGCAGAATCCAGGGTTGCTCCAGCCCTTCCCTGAGCCAGCTCTGGAGATCAGCCCCCAAAGAAAAGCACCAGTGAGGAAAACACCCGAGGGCCATCCATGGACTCAGTCCCCAGAGCAGAAGGGGCCTGAGAGCTCCTATTCCAAGAGTGAATCTCCCAAGAGCAAGACAGACAGCAGTGAGAATGGTGATTCCCCTGTGGAAAAGCGAAGGCGTGGCCGGCCCCCTAAGACTCGGCAGTCCCCTGTCATGCCTCCCAAGTCTCCTGCTTCGGAAGCGCTGCTATCCCCATCCACAAAACCTCAGACTGTAGAGCTCCCCACTAAGGTGCAAAAGAAGCTGCCGAAATCTGAGGCAGTCTCTGTAACAGAAGCCACCTTGATGCTTCACAAGCCTCTAGACTTACATCCCAAAACAGCCGTCTCAAAAATCTCCCCTAAAGCATGGAATCGAACTTCACTGCATTCTCAACCCAGGTCAGATTCTAGATCCACCTTGAAGGCACGAGAATTGTTGACCATTTCCCCTAAAGCGCTTCCCAAACCTTCCACTGAAGTGTGTGAACCCCGAGCGTCTTCCCCTCAAGGGGTCTCTGGCACAGAAACTTCACTGGAGATGCAAGATCCACCTTATCTGTCCTCCGTGTCACGCTCGCTACCCAAAGGTGCCCCCAGCTCCCCAGCAGCAAATTCTCCACCTAAGCGGAAAAGAGGTCGTCCCCCAAAGAACCCATCTTCGCCTCAGGTGGAGGTGGCACAACCTCCCACCTTCAACTCTGACCAGGAGACCTCTTTGGAGAAGCACACCCCAGCTCCTCCTGGCCACAAGCAACAAAGGCATAGGAGAAAGGATGACATTGGCCCATCGTTGCCCAGTGCCAACCAGAGCTCTTCAGACGGTGAGGAGACCCGACTGCTTACCAGACTCGCCCTGCTGAAGCGGGAAGAAAAGCCAGAGTCTTACAGCGGGGCATTAATTCAACTCTCTCCAAAGCACACAGGAACTGAGAGGGCTTCATTGACAGAGAGTAGTACTTGGGAACAGCCTTCCGGTGACACCCCTGCCCGCTCAACTCGCCTGCGGCCTGGCTGCCTTGTTCCACCGCTGGAGCGGGAAACCCAGCGAAGGAAACGGCGCTGCTCCATGGAGGGCAAGTGGGTGAGGAACAGCAGTAAGTCACCTGCTTCCCAAGGCATCTCTGAACAGGAGGGTGAAGAGTCAGAAGCTTCTCTGAAATCCTCCTTGGAATCCAACAGTTATAAGTGTATCTGGCAGCCGAAGCGCCAGTGTTATGACTCAGCCAGGGGGCACAGTCGAAAAAGGGGCCAAGGTCACCAGAGTGGGACGGCCAACCGCATCCTCCGTAGCGCAGTGAAGCCTGCCAACAATACCCGATCGGGGTCATCCCCGATTCCCCCCAGGAAAACAGGCCCTGCTTTTGCTTCTTTGGCTGTGGGGGTCACTGGAGCCCTCTCTTCCCCAACTACCCCTTCCTCCACCGCCCCAGTTACCTCTTCACAAAGTAACAGAGGCCGCAAGCCCAAGACGTGACCACAGCGCGACAGATCCTGCCGGTCTTTCTCTGCAAGGATGGCTCAACCACCACCTCTTTTCCCGCATATAACAGTAAGCCGATCTAGTCCCTCCCCTCCCTTTGCTCTTATTCCTCCCATTAATGTGGGGGTGGCTACTGGAGCTTCCTGCATTCCAGTCTTGACTGTTGGAGTACTACTTGAAAGGAGGAGGAGGAGGAGGACGGTGAGCGTGGCTCTTCATTCCCAGGTGCTTTTTCTGGGAGCAGGCAAGGGGCACGCTTGCTGGGGCTGGGGAGCTCAGTTGCCCCTCCGCAGGTTGTAGTGGCAGGGCCAGCACTTTGCAATGAATTCTACTTCCTAACCATGACCGGGGGGATGTGTGCTTCAGAGTTGTTGCACCTAGAATAACACTACAGGGCACCTGCTATCCTTAAATGCCCCCCAGTACTTTGGGAAGTCCAGCCCAGGCTTTGATAGGCACGTGTCACGTTTTTGGCCCAGATGTTCCTCTGTCCTCTTTCTTCTCACCCACACCAGAGTCCTGCAGAGGATGCCCTCCTGATTTATAAACACGGTTTGCTCTTTCTTTATTAATGGCTTTGGGTTGGTTTTTAAATGACAGTGACCAAATGCTAGGTCCCCTTTTCTGGCTACCCCTTTTGATTGTCTCCCTGGTTATTCCGTTCACCACGTCGGGCCCTTTTGAGGCATGAAGAGATGGGACAGTTATTTCCCCAACCAACCTGGAGGGCAAGGGAGAGGAGATACACCACCCAACCCAGTAAGATTATGTGTTCCTTTTCTGCATCACCACCCAGAAAAAAATGTTGTCTTTTAATGATGTCAATCACAGCCTCACTGCTCCAAGGACTTTTTTGGTGGGTTCATGAGTTGGGTCAACTACTCCCCTTCCACTCCCCTTGTGTACAGCTCTCATTGTAAAATAGGTTCTTTTGAACATAAACAATGCAAAGGTTATTTTGTATAGGGGAGCACAATTTTCCCTCCCCTCCCTCACTGCAGTGGTTTTTAGGGGGCGGTAGCAGTTCTCTGGATTTGGGGATGGGCTGCAGTTGGGGTGGAGGGGGAGGTGTTCCCATGGAGCTGTCTTTCCTACTGAAGCATATTCAGAACTTGTACAGAAGACCAATGTAATCTTTCTTCAGAATTCTTATGAATAAAGTGTTAAAAGGGGAAAAAACGCACACCACACGGATTTGTGGAAATTTTTTTAAAAAGTCATTTTTATTTCTGTGTTTCCATCTTTGAAAGCAGCTTGCTTGGGC
The DNA here is from genome assembly GCA_012654045.1 of Ptyas mucosa. Lineage (NCBI taxonomy): Eukaryota > Metazoa > Chordata > Lepidosauria > Squamata > Colubridae > Ptyas > Ptyas mucosa. The sequence continues at coordinate 251,833 of WNWU01012599.1, forward strand.
ACAGTGAGTTGGGTTGTATAAGGGAGCTGGGTATTGATGTTTCTCCACATGCTGTCATGCTCAAATTCAGCAAATTTACTTGGTCTTAGCACAAGGTGTCATTTGCTGTCATATTCAGTTGGACAAACTGGAATCTATATTTGCCCTGGTTCCTTGCCCATTTCAAACAAGCAAAAATAGGCAGTTTGCTTTGGTGACCAAGCCTATTATTTTAGCATACCTGCAGTTTAAAAGTAAAGATTGTGCTAAGAATGGTAGCAAATTATATTGAGTTTATTAGGAAATAGCCAAACTTAAAAGTACAGGTAATCCTTGACTTAACAACAGTTCGTTTAGTGACCATTCGAAGTTACAATGGCACTGAAAAAAGGGACTTATGACAATTTTTCACAGGACAGTTGCAGTGTCCCTGTGGTCACATGATTTATACTCTGATGCATGACAAGTGGTTCATACTTATGATAGTTGCAGTGTCCCGGGGTCATGTGATCCCCTTTTACAAGCAAAGTTGATGGGGAAGCCAGATTCATTTAACAACTGTGTTACTAATTTTAACAACTGCAGTGATTCACTTAACAAACACAGCAAGAAAAGTCGTAAAATGGGGCAAAACTCACAAATTTTTCATAGCAACATAAATTTTGGGGTCAATTGTGGTCGTACGTTGAGGACTACCTGTATCATTTGGGAATAGAAGTGGATGATGGTTTCATATTCAGATACAACATTTCATATGAAAGCATTTTCATTGTAACCTAACTTATTTATTTAGTGCATTTATATTCTGCTACAAAGATTACATAAAAGATTGTGATGGGATATAAATATACTAAATAAATAACTCGGAGACAGAAAAACCAGACGCAAGACCAACTGATCTGCTTGTTGCAGTTGTACATTCACATCCTTTGTCCACATAATTCATTTAGAAACATTCTCCTCAGGAAGATGCTATTTTTAAGTAAAACATTCTTCCTTGCACTGGATTAGTTCTTGTGGGGAGGCAGGAAACTGTTCAGAGAAGAAAAATTCTCGAGGTTGCCCCGCCCACCCTTCAGCAGAGCACAGGACTTGCCTTCGGGAGCCCTGCAGGCTGGAACCGAAAGGTAAGCTCAACAATTTTGGCCTACAGAATACTTGTGGAGGTTTGGGGGGGGTGTTGAAATGAGGCAAAAAAATAGGCAAAAATGGCCCATTTTTGGTCAAAAAATGAGCTGTTTTTGCCTGGTTTTAGCCTGCAGAATGTGGTGGGGGGAAGGCAAAAACGGCCTGTTTTTCACCTTCCCCGCCTCCAGAAGATATAGAGAGAAAAAGGGAAAAACAGGGAAAGAGGAGAAAGGGAGAGACCAAATTAAAGTATAATTTGTGTGCATTGTTCAATGGACTGTTAAATTGGCCACGCCCACCTAGTCAGATGACCACCTAGCCATGCCAATCCAGCCCCCCAACAGTCTGAGGGACTGTGAATTGGCCCGCTATTTAAAATGTTTGAGGACCCCTGGTCTAGGTAAAAGGGTATCGGTGCTAAATCGGGCAGGAAGTCTATGTCTCACCTGCAGAAGAGACAACCGCGGGGAGAGATGATCGCAGTCTTGATCTGCCAAAATTTGGCACATAGGAGAACAGATTTCCACTGTAGTCCCACAAGTTGAGATCAGAACCCAGTTGAGTTAAAATCACATGAAGTCCTCTCAAGGTAGATGTTGGGAAGAATTTCCTGACCTCACAAGCTGCCATGAAGAGTGAATTCTTTATTGAGGTCTTTAAACAGCCTGGATGGTTGTTTCTCAGAGATGCCCTAGTGAGTCTTATCCTGAGCAGGAGCCTGCCCCCAGCCTTGTGATTCTGTGATCGTAGCAGGACCAAGGGTGGTGATCATGGAAGTGGTCCATTATTTGAACACTGCAGGTTTGCTGTTCCCATTACTTTATACCAAAATGGGAAATATTTAGGTATTGATCAAGAAAACTGATTGGAGCGGATGGTAGTTCCAGCCCACATGAGGGCAACACATTGGAAAAGGATGGCTTACACTGGAAGGAATGGGGGGGACGGGACAGATGGACACCACCTTTGCGTTAGCAACCAAGTCTGCCAGGAACAAATAAAACCAAACAACTAAAACTTGTAATATGCCCAAAAAGGAAGCAATACATTATTTGGCACATAACTTTGTTGCAAACTTTGTAGTTGCTAGCTTAGGAATGTAGGCAAACTTGTTCCTCTGTCTGCGGGCATTACTTGACAGAAACTGGTGTGATTCTGCAGGGTTGCAGTTGAGTGTCTTTGATGGAGCTCTTTCTAAGCTGCAGCTAGTTTCCTGTTTCATTGACCTTGCTACTTGCCTGAAAAGAAGGGTCTAACAAGGGGTTGTTGATCAGAATTTAATATGCTTGTGGCACTGTCCAAAGAGGAGGAAGTCCCAGGCTAAGAAGAAAGGAGCCAGTAAAAAAAAGTATCCTGCCTCAGTTTTCTCTGTTCTTCAACCTGAAGTTGAATTTGAGCATATCTGCAGTAGGGTAAGTACTTCATGAAGCAAATCAAACACTCAATCGATAAAACACTGAAATATGAGAAATAATAAAGGGAACATCCATTAATAGCACTTTGACTCATATACCGCCCCATATAGTGCTTTATAACACTGGGCAGTTTACAATATTGGTACTGGTATATTGTTCCCCGCCCAACAATCTTGCTCCTCATTTTACCTTTCCATTTGGAAGGATGGAAGGCTCAGTCAACCTTGAGCCCCTTCAGGATTGAACTCCAGGCTGTGGGACAGTGTTAGCCTGCAATATTGCATTCTTACCACTAGCGCAGTGCTTAGAATGTAATATCGAAGGCTAACTGCCCACAGCCAGGAGTTGGATCCTCACTGGCTCAAGGTTGACTCAGCCTTCCATCTTTCCAAGGATGGTAAAATGAGAACCCAGATTGTTGGGGGCAATATGCTGACTCTAAACCGCTTAGAGAGGGCCGTAAAGCAGTGTGAAGTATATAAGTGCTTGGCTAGGCAAGTAAGTCACCTGATTTCCTCTTCATTGTCCCACCCTGCCTAGGAGGTATTGCTCAGAATATTCCCTATCTTATCTGTCAGGCTCAATCAATCATCTTCATCAGTTGAAGGCAGCCTAGAAGTCTTTCTCACTCAGCTTTCTTCATAGCCTAGCAGAGATTTCCAGTTGGACCATTTCCTATCAAAACGGCAGCACTCAGAAAGCAGACTGGAAAAAGGAAAGAAAGGGGAGGCCACGAGCTCAACCGGAACGATTCAAACATGACTTTATGGAGAAAGCAGTAGGAACCCAACCCAAGATAAGCAAAACTGGTGGGCATGTGAGTACATAACAGTCAGAGAAAACCAGGAAAAAGGTGTTCAGAAGAACAGTAAACATCAAGAGAGGTGCAAGTTGTGCAGGATGTGAATCTTTTCTTAAGACTTGTTTTCTTCTGTTCCTTTCTTCCCTACCTTCACTGAAAGAGCCGAATGAAAGACCCAGTCAAAAAGCATTCTTAATCTTGATTTCGTACATTCCGTTTGTGAAAACGTCTGTCTGGCGGTATTCTGCCTTGTCTGGTTTTGTGACAATTTGGCCAGGCTCAACTCAAGACACAAGAGGTTGGCTCAAAGAAGACTGATGCCAAGATGATGTGGTTCTTCTCCATGCCACACCAAGATACAGAGTTGGAAATCGGCTCTCCCAAATGAAATGAAGACATTCACACTTCTGGCCTCTGTAATTAGACTCACAACCTTGGACTAGTATCCTGATGCCTCAGATAATTAATGTGAATCACTGAAACAGCAAGAGTCTAGCTTTTTGACTTTTACGAATGAAGGTGAATATATGCGTCCCAGGATAATGTTGCAGAATCCAACCTGGGTCGGTCACCGGGACCAGAGGTTTTGTCTTCTAAGCTTTTGGACTCGTGCTGGAGCCCATCTTCAGGGAACTTCTCTCTAGCCTTTTTGTTTTTTCTTCAGCAACTTGGTGGTGTGTCCTTTAGTCATGGATGAAGAAATGGGGGTCAATGAAGGGGAGAGCAGAGGGATGGCAGGACCAGACACCTTGGAGAGAGACATCCCTGGCAAGTCCCCTGCTTTGAATGTGTACAGATTGCGCAACCTGGCCATAGCTAGCATCATCTGTGGCTGTTCGTGCATTGGGGTCCTGGCTCTGATCTATGCAGTCAAGGTGAGTGATTTCCCATATGGAAAAAGCTGGCTGGGAAGGTGATGATAAAATTAATGTCTCTGTTCTGTGTTCCCTGAACGAGAAAGAAAACACATTGAATCCAATTTTCTTTGAGAAAATAATTCCTGGATATTAAGAAAAGCAATATATACAGTTGCAAGAAAAAGTATGTGAACCCCTTGGGATTACGTGGAGTTTTGCATGAATTGGTCATAAAATGTGCTCTGAACTTCATCTAAGTCACAACAATAGAAAAACACAGTCTGCGTAAAATGCGTAGATGTTGCCATGGTTTAATTGAACATAACATGTAAATATTCACAGTGCAGGGAGGAAAAAGTATGTGAACCTGTGGACTTAATAACTGGTTGACCCTCCTTTGGCAGCAATAACCTCAACCAAACGTTTCCTGTAGTTGCAGATCAGACCTGCACAACGATCTGGAGTAATTTTGGACCACTCCTCTTCACAAAACTGTTTCAGTGTAGCAATATTCTTGAGATGTCTGGTGTGAATCGCTCTCTTAAGGTCATGCCACAGCATTTCAGTCGGGTTGAGGTCAGGACTCTGACTGGGCCACTCCAGAAGGCGTATTCTGTGCTGTTGAAGCCATTTTTTGGTTGAATTACTTGTATGCTTTGGGTCATTGTCCTGTTGCATCACCCATCCTCTGCGGAGCTTCAGTTGGCGGACAGATGGTCGTACGTTTTCCTGCAAAATGTCTTGATAAACTCTAATTCATTTTCCCATCAATGACAACAATCCGTCCAGGCCCTGAGGCAGCAAAGCAGCCCCAAGCCATGATGCTCCCTCCACCATGTTTTACAGTGGGGATGAGGTTTTGATGTTGGTGTGCTGTGCCTTTTTTTCTCCACACATAGTGTTGTGTGTTCTTCCCAAACAACTCAATTTTGGTTTCATCTGTCCACAGTATATTTTGCCAGTAGTGCTGTGGAACATCCAGGTGCTCTTTTGCAAACTTAAAATGTGCTGCAATATTTTTTTTGGACAGCAATGGCTTCCTCCGTGGTGTCCTCCCATGTACTCCATTCTTGTTTAATGTTTTCCTTATTGTAGATGTGTCAACAAAAATGTTAGCATGTGCCAGAGATTTCTGTAGGTCTTTAGTTGACACTCTAGGATTCTTCTTTACCTCGTGAAGCATTCTGCGCTGTGCTCTTGCAGTCATTTTTACAGGACGACCACACCTAGGGAGAGTAGCAACAGTGCTAAACTTTCTCCATTTGTAGACAGTCTGTCTTACTGTGGACACATGAACATCAAGGCTTTTGGAGATACTTTTGTAACCCTTTCCAGCTTCATGCAAGTCAACAATTCTTGATCGTAGGTCTTCTGAGAGCTCTTTTCTGTGAGGCATGGGTCACATCAGACAGTGCTTCTTGAAACCAGTAAACCCAAAACAGGTGTGTGTTTTTAAAGGGCAGGACAGCTGTCAGCAACACATCCAATATCATCACACTGATTGGAGTCAAGGTTGGCTCACTCCTGGCTCCAATTAGCTCTTGGAGAAGTCATTAGGCTAGGGGCTCACATACTTTTTCCTCTCTGCACTGTGAATGTTTACATGTTATGATCAATTAAACCATGGCAACATCTAATGTTTGTGTAGTATTATTTTAAGCAGACTGTGTTTTTCTATTGTTGTGACTTAGATGAAGTTCAGAGCACATTTTATGACCAATTCATGCAAAACTCCACATAATCCCAGGGGGTTCACGTACTTTTTCTTGCAACTGTACCTCTCTTATTTAATAAGGGTATGATCTTTCTTTCCCAAATATATGTACTGATCCAAAAAAAGTATTTAGAACCTACACCAATAAAATATTCTTTTCCTCATCACTTTTGCCCCTGGTTGTCGTCATTACCAGAGAGAAGAAAAGCCCACATGCCATAAAATCACCTATGTGTCATCTCTAGTGGCACATAGAGAAAAGGGGTATTTTGTTTTTAAGGGTTTCTCACACAGCTGGCTAATCACACAGCTAATACCTTCATCTAGTAGACCTAATTGCATCCAAAGGAGAAAGGAGTGAATTGTGTTCCATTTCTCCAAGCTGAAAAAAACGAGATTTTCACAAGATACACGTAGAATGGCTTATAGAATTCTCGACAACTGAGGATAATAGAGTGGGGTTTGAATGGTGGGAGAAGATATTCCTCAAGCAGATGTGGAAAATAACTATCCCGGAGCTGATGTCAATTAAAATTCCCAGGCTACCTTCAGGCAGCAAAGCCTGATCAATATTTTGCAAGTGTCAAATTCCAGAACTGAGGAAAGCTGTTGCATTCCATAGGCTGTAAGGTTTAAAAAAGCATGGATCCACACTCCTCTAAAGAAGGTACCTTGGGTCTCTCATGAAGTGAGCTGTAAAAAACTAATGCTAGAAGAAACAAATGAATTTTTAAGACACTTGTTTTTGTCCTAACAGTGTTGGAAGAAATGTCCATCTGGGTTCAGTTCCAAGTGGGGAAGAAAGACACTGGAAACATGGAGACTGCTTGGAAAGATGGTTTTTAATGGTGGACAGGATCACATGCCTTGATGATGTTGGGTGAAGAAAAAAAGGGAAGAGATGCTGAGAGTGCCTGAGTTTTATACCCTCTCTGGGCTTTTGAATTTGAGCTTGTATTCTGATTGGTTGTCAGACTCCCATGGGGCCATCTCTGTAGGCTGTCCTGAGTCCCAGGCTTGGTTAAGCCTTGCTGGGTGATGTAATCTTCCCAGGTGAGTTCTGCTGCTAGATAGGTAGAGTGCTAATTCTATCATGTCCTGAGGGCCATGTCTTAATCCCATCACACTGGAGCTGAAGAGGGGGACAGGGAGCTGCTTTTTCTTTAAAAACATGTTTCTCCTTTTCTCATCCAGGGAAATATAATATTCTGCCTCTTTAATATTTCCTAGAGTATTTCATTCTTCTAGGAGAGGGGTGGGTGCTAACTTCCTACAATAGCTTAAAGGCTTAGCCAGGATTAATCAATGGACAAGCAGAACTAATTGCGGGGGACAAGATTTCCTATAAAACTAGAGGGAAGTTTATAATCCTTGTAAAAGATTTGGGCCACCACTGATCCTGCCCGGACAATGTGCAGCCTCAGGGATGTTTTTACGGGAGAGCATTCAACCACATTGTCATTTCACAAGAATTGACAATGGAGCCCAACAGCTTCGCTTTTTTATGGCTGGAAGACAATGGCCAAAGTATTGCTTCAGGGCAGTAGGAAAGCAAAAATCAACTTTGCTTTTAGCAATTCACAAGTGGAACCCATGACAAAACATTATTTTGTCTGGCTGCTTCCTCTTTGAAGTTTATTTAAGTATTTATTAAATTTCTACACCACCCATCTGACTTAAGTGACTCTGTCTGGGTAGTTCCTTCAAAACAATTCTCTTTTCACCCAGTTTCATATAATATCCTTCAATGATCAATTAATCAGAATTTGGTCAGCCCAAAAAAGACTCATCATTTCTTTTCCAGCATCTTTGGGTTTTTAATATTTTTTTTTCTCTGCAATATTCGGTGGCCATTCAATCTGTTAACACCTCCCTGGAGTTCCAATCTTGCTAATTTTTATGCTCATCCATGATAAGAGAGAAAATTGTGTTTTGTTGTGTAGGAAGATAGCCCCCCCCCTCCTAGGAAAATGAGATATTTTAGGAAATATTAAAAGGGCAGAATATTTCCCCTAAAAGGGAGGCAGAAATTCAGCCCCCCCCTTTTGTCAATGGGCCATTAAGGCCTGGCTCAGTCTATTCTACATAACAAAGATAAGATTAGCCCTCTACCCATCTAGCAACAGATCTCACCACATGGCACCTGGGAAGATTACATCAGCCAGCAAGGCTCAACCAAGCCTGGGAGACAGCCTACAAAGTTAGCTAAGACCCCTGCCCCCTGGGAGTCTGACCACCAATCAGAGTGCATTTCTTACACAGGAACAGGAAGCTCTAGGGTGGGGCCCAGAGAGGGCATAAAACCAAGGCACTCTCAGCATCTCGGCCCTTTTTCTGCTCAGGAACTCAAGCCATGTGGTCCTGTACATCAATAAACCTTCTTTCCAAGCAACTTCCATGAATCCAATGTCTTTTTCCCCACTTGGAACTGAACCCAGAAGGATATTTCTTCCTACAGTTGTGTGGGAAGTACACCCCAAAAGGACAGTGCCAGAAACCTCACAGCACCAGAAACCTCCGAAAACAGTGCCAAGAAACTCAAGCCAGCCCTTCCCCCTTTAAGAAAACCAAGGAGCACCAGCTGAAAGAAAAACTCAGAGCACCCCTGCTAACAGAGCTGACAATACAAACACTTAAGTAGAGCTCCAGCTGTGTCACTACTTTTCTTGCCTTCCTGAATTAAAGGATCCCTTTTCTGGCAGCTGGCTTCCATGTCTATTTCTTCTCAGCATCGGTGACTGCTTCCCAGCTAGGAAACGAACACAAGAAATTTCTTCCAACAGTTGGAAGGTCAAGTTGACTTATTTATTAGTTCACAATGTGGGAAGGTTATAAACCAGTGTTTCTCAAAGTGAAACTTATCAAAGAGAGAACCAATCTAGGAGGAGAAATTTTCTGACAGTGAGAACCATTAATCAGTGGAAAAAACTGGACATGCATTTACCCAGGATGGTATAAAGTCTCCTGCTTTGGGTAGGAGGTTGGACTAGAAGACCTCAAAGGTCCATTCCAACCCTATGATTCTATGTTTACATTTGACCTGTAATGTTATTTTCTTTAAAAATAATTTTAAATGTTTAATTAAAAGGGGTTTTTTTTTGCATGAAATATGTAATCTGTCTCACATTTAACCTGCACCTGGGTAACCAACCTATTTACCCACCCCTATTGAAATCCTTCATTAGTCTAGCCCCAAGTTGGATAAATTACCCCAAACTGAGCAAAACTGAATTTTCTTGGGGTAACAACATTGGAACACATTACCCAATCAAAATAGATCAAGTGAAGTACTAATACCACTCTATAAAGCCCTAGTAAGACCACACCTAAAGTACTGCATCCAGTTTTGGTCACCACACTATAAAAAAGATGTTGAGACTCTAGAAAGAGTGCAGAGGAGAGCAACTAGGATGATTAGGGGACTGGAGACTAAAACATATGAAGAATGGTTACAGGAACTGGGCATGGCTAGTCTAGGGAAGAGAAGGACCAAGGGAGATATGATAGCAGTCTTCCAATATTTGAGGGTCTGCCACAGAGAGGAGGGGGTCAAGCTATTTTCCACAGTACCTGAAGGCCAGACAAGGAATAATGGATGGAAACTGACCAAAGAGAGATTCAACTCAGAAATGAGGAACTTTCTGACAGTGAGAACAATCAACCAATGGAACAGCTTGCCTTCGGAAGTTGTGGGAGCTTCATCACTTGAGACTTTCAAGAAAAGATTGGACTGCCATTTGTCAGAAATGGTGTAGGCAGGGTCTCCTGCTTGAACGGGGGGTCTGGACTAGTTGACCTATAAGGTCCCTCCCAACTCTGCTAATCTGTAAATTTACTCTAGATGTTGGACTGCACCTCCCATCATTCCTAGCCAGGATTGCCATATGATGCAGATTCTCAGAAGCACCTGTACTTGATTGAAATATTTGTATTTCTGTTTCATGAAATGTTCTTTCCTGGTGGAAAAATATACACCTACTGTAGAAATCCTGACAGTGAAAGTGGTTGAGTTTGGAAAAAAGGAAATCTAATTTATTTGGCATACAGATGATTTGAATTATTGTGTGCTTCAGGCCAAACCATCTCATTTGGGCACAAGGAAACCCTCCCTTTCTACCAAAAGTAGTTTGCTTTTGAGGGAAGGGGCAGAAAGCTCTGTATCTTCAATAAGGGGTTATTTCAGCAATCTCCTTTTTACCTCTTGTGGATGGCACAGATAACTTAGGCTTAGAATAACTTTATTGTCAGTTTGAATGTACACTAATTGACATACATTAAAATGAAATTTCATTGCATACAGCGCTCAAAAGGGTCACCACCTACAATATACACTACATAAACATGACAAAATAAGTAAATAAATACAAAATTATGCATGTACCCACATATATTATATGACACAGAGAAACAACACAGTCTAGTTCGGATGTATACATGTACATGGCGAGAGAAACGAATCTTGTGAGTTTACCAGACGGCATAGGGAAAGGACATTGGTCTTACCTGACACAACTCTTCTCAGTGCGCTACAGGAGAATCCAAGCAAGGGTTAACTTCAATCCTATTGCCAGAGACTGAGTTCCTAGAATTTTCTTGGCCACGCCTCCCTTTGCCTGGCTGAGCTCCAGTTTTTCGACAAAGGCATGGCTGTGCAGTGCACGTGGACCTGTAGAAGATGGAAATTCACCCAGACCCCTGGACCTGGACAGTCGGCAGGGCGGGTCTTGGATTCTTCTGCAGCGCACTGAGAAGAGTTGTGTCAGGTAAGACCAATGTCCTTTCCCTATGCCATCCGTCTGGTAAACTCTCAAGATTCATTTCTCTCGCCATGTACATGTATACATCCGAACTAGACTGTGGTGTTTCTCTGTGTCATATAATATATGTTATATATTCCGGCGAAAGAAATACCTGGCAAGATGTGGAGTCTTATCACCATGCCCAGATGAAGAAGGCGGGTGGAAGGGACCAGATGGTTCTTTTCGAAGTTGACCATGAAGCCATGGTCTTGAAGAGTCCGTATTACGGTCTGGAGAACCTGTTCTGCTCGCAAGGCTGAGCTCGACTGGATTAAGATGTCGTTCAGGTAGCACTGTAATCTTATGGGGATTGCCCTGATGTTTGCTGCCACCACTGCCAACACCTTTGTGAAGGTCCTGGGGGCCGACGACAGACCGAATGGCAGGGCCCAGTACTGAAAGTGGCGCCCTGCATACGAAAACCTCAGGAACTTGCGATGGCAAGGTCATATGGGCACATGAAAATAGGCCTCCTTGAGGTCTATTGATGTTAACATGTCTCCTTCCCTGATGCAGCCCAAGATGGATTGTAGGGACTGCATCTTGAAGCGTCTGTAGACCATGTGGGCATTGAGCTGCTTTAAATCCAGAATTCCCCTCCAGCCCCCCGAACATTTTGTTACCAAGAAGAGGATTGAATAAAACCCTTGTCCCTCCTGACCTGGAACCTGCTCGATGGCGTTGATCTCTAACAGATGTTGGATCTTGGCTTCCATCAGGTTTCTTTTCTTGATGTTTACTGGGACTGGACAATGAATAAATTGGTTTGGGGGGTTGGAGAGGAATTCCAGTGCGAGGGCCAGTTGCACTGTCTGCAGGACACATGCATCTGTCGTGGTCCTTTCCCATTGGCTCGCAAATTGTTGTAGTCGGCTGCCAATGGAAGATGTGGTGCTGTAGTCATTTGCCTCGATGAAAGGATTGACTGCCTGACCCACAAAAGGGCCGCTTGACAGGAGCTTGATGTCTCCCTCTGTCACGATATGAAGACCTATCCGGGAACCTCTCGTGTCCCTGATGAAACTGCGAGACATTGGGCCCAGATTCTGACGATCAATACGGCTGTCTTTGATAATAAGGCAAGGGTCTACGATCCACCCACCTGTGTATGCAAGGCATGGTTTTCTTTTTGTCCTTGCTTTCAATTAGGATGGGGTCCAAGGCTTCACCAAACAAGTTAGCACCCTTGTAGGGAGCTGAAGCCAACCTCCATTTTGAACACATGTCAGCCTGCCAGTGGCGTAGCCACAGAAGGCGACGCGATGTTACAGTGGAAGCTAATGCCCTGGATGCAAATTTTGCTGCGTTCAAAGTTGCATCTGCTGAAAACTCTGTGGCCGCCATACGTTTGTTGAGGTCCTAATGCCGCCTGGTCTTGTCAGGAGGCAGCCTGGCCTGCATCTGGCGTAACCAGATTAAAGAGGCTTGATTCAAGAAGGAGGCCGCAGTTGCTGACCTGATTGCCCAAGCAGCTGCCTGGTGCATCTTGCAAAGAGACATTTCCGCCTTCTTGTCCTCCACCTTCAAGCCTTCCACAATGTCAGCCGGAACGATGGTTGAAGATGTCAGCATTGCCACTGGAGCATCCACTGCTGGTAATTGGAGTAGCTCCTCTAGATCAGGGCCAGCACAATAAAGCTTCCTGTCGATCCCACTAGGCTGCAATTGCACCAGGTTGGATCCATTGATGCTGAATAACGTCTAAGAACAGCTTATGCGAAGGAATGACCTCCTGTTTTGGAATGGGCTCTGAAAACAAACCCTCATGTGGATCTGGGGGAGCCTGGGAGTGAACAGGAGATGGTTCCACTACTCCCATGTTTGTAGTTGTCTTAGCGTTAAATAACAGGGACTTAAACAAAGCAGAACGAAACAAATCCGAGAAGGAAGGTTTATCAGGAGTCATTCCTTCATCATCAGAGAATTCCTGCTCACCCTGATCGTCCTCTCCCATCATTGAATCTGCACTATACATAAATGGCTGTGGAGAAGATGGATCAAACAGCATAGGCATATTTGTTGGTAGCTGGGTCTGTAGACTGGGCGGAAGGGACTGAGAATGGCCTCTCTGCTGCAAACCTGCTGCTATACCTTGTGAAATGGCTTCAGCAATTAAATTCCTCATACCTATGGATAGCCCGGAGCCCCCACCGCAGTAGGAGTAAATGTAGCTTCTGGAACAGAGGCCCTAGAACAGTGGTTCTCAACCTTCCTAATGCCGCGACCCTTTAATACAGTTCCTCATGTTGTGGTGACCCCCAACCAGGAGTGGGTTCTAAATTTTTTTACTACCGGTTCTGTGGGCATGGCTTATTTTGTGGGTGTGGCTTGGAGGTCATGTGACTGGGTGGGTGTGGCTAGCTGGGCATGTGACTGGGTGGCCATGGCTATGTGTATAGGGACTACTCAGAGGGCTGAAAAAAGTCATTTCTGACAGATCCTCGCACTTTTGACTGGTCCTCACACTTATGACCATCCTCACATTTATGCCCGTGCAGCATTCTTTTTTTTTTTATTATTATAAAAGTTTTTATTGGTTAAAAATAAACAATATTATCGCTTACAATATGTGGAATTTTCATTATCCTTTTACAAAGATAATATATATTTTCTTTTTTTCACATACAGCAGATCTTCCCTTGTTAAAATTTCAAATTTAACAACCGGATTTATACAAAAATATCAGTTCGGTATCCAGAGTAATATTAAAGTTTACAAAAATAAGAGATGTCATAAAAGGCACAAGATAATAGATTCCTCCCACTTCGTCATTTCTTAATTCTAGATCTCAAGGTTCTGGCCTTAGCACCCCCCTCCTCCCGGACCGCCACGGCCTCGCCCGCCCCCGTTCCTTGATCATCTGGTACCTCCCCTTCCTCGGTTCCTGTATCTTCCCCCTCTAGGAGGGTCTTATGTTGCTCTAAGTAGGCCTTAGCCTCCGCCACACTATTAATTTTCTTCCTACTGCCCTCCCAGAAAATCATCAAACCTTCCGGCATCAACCACCTGAAGCCAATTCCCTTAAGGTACAGTTTATTTGATAAAAAATAATAATTTCTTCTTAATTCTCGTACCTGTCTAGGGATCTGCTTCAGAATGGTGACCTCCTTGCCCCTGTATATCAGCGCCCCCGATCTTTGATTTCTCAGTATTTCATCTCTCGTTTCCCTTCTCACGAATTTAATGTGGACCTCTCTTGGGACACTGTGTAAAATTGCATATTGTGAGTTTACTCTATAAACTAGATCCATATCCCATCTCATAAAGTCCAAACCTCTTTCAGTAAATTCGCCCAACAATTTAACCATCACTTCTCGCAGATCTTCCTGGTCCACCTCTTCCACATTTTGAAACCTGAGAAAATAAGACATTCTATCCAGCTGCGAAGTTAAGATTACATTTCCTCTCATTTCTTCCCTCTTCTGGATTGCCTGCACCTCCCCCTCCAAACCTCCCACCTTTTTCTTATTCTCCTCTGCCACCTGTTGAACAGCAATTAAATCTTTTTTCATAACTACGATTTCAGATTTTATTTCCAGTTGCCCTTTTTGCAGGTCATCAAGTTTCACAAGTTTCTCATCCAATTTTGCCAATTTCTCCAAAAATTTTTCCATGTCACCTGCAGCTGGTCTTTGTCCTTTTGCCATCTTGCAATCTGTATTTCTGTAGTTTTGGTTCTGTGTAGAATCAGTGTGTTTGACATAGGGTCATAGGTCAGGTAACTATGAAGAACTCTATAATGTAATTGCTTAGCTTCTTCTCATTATCAGAGTCGGTCATCTATCAGAATACTACTCTTAGCTTTCCTGATGGGTGACAGCTAAGCCTCATTAGAAGATATATTACTACCAATGGGGTTCAGCTGCCTTTAATATACTTTTCAACCAGCACGTTTCTCTTTTATAATAATGTGAATAGAGAGGGTCTTTTAGAGTTCATGTATTTGACTTTGTATGATTTCTACTTATATTCACATTATTTCTTATTTATTATAATTCCTGCTTTATTCACATCAGGGCGATCCGGTCCGAACCAAGAGCATTTCACCCCTGGTTGGTTCCCTGCTGCAGGCAGGGAAGGAGGATTCCTTGCCAGCCTCCACCCTTTTTTGGGCCATATCAAATTGTTTTTCTAAGGCACATTGTCGCCTCATGGCATCCTTATCAGATGCAGATGAAGTAGAGGCTTGTACAGGGGGCTGGGATCTAGTGGAGGGTCCCTTAGACCTTGATTTCTCCATTTTTGTGACTGGAGCCTCTGAGGCTTGATGCCTGAGGGAGGAATGGGCAGGGGTGTGAGAAGAAGAGCTACTGCGAGATGCCATTTTGAAAACTATGGCTATAGAACAGCAGAAAAAAACTCCTCGTTTGAAAACCTCTGATAATTACAGCCAATTGTATTTCAAATTACTTCCCTGGTGATTAAACACCAGTATAGAGGGCAGTTTAGGGCTGTAGCCAAGCCAAGCCGACACCATGGCTTGAAAGCGGGAATAAAATAGGCTGCGGTGGGGGGAGGAATCCAAAATGGCGGGAAGCCTACACCAAGGCTTCTCAGTGCTGCTAAAGGGTTTCACTTGGCTGCTGATAGTTATCATTGCATTTTAACTATTTTAATTCCTCAAGGTGCTCTGGCACCCTCCCTGATTTGTAACTCCAGTTTGCAGGTATTTCTAATCTAGTGATTGATATTTAGGGCAGCTTTTTGCAAGCAAAGAAGCTTTTTGTATTTTTGTACAGCTAATCCTTGATTTACAACAGTTACAATGGCACTGGAAAAAGTGACTTATGACCGTTTTTCACACTTATGACCATTGCATCAAACTGTCATTAGGGCAAAGAAGCGATGCCACATGACCACCTGGCCACGCCCACCCAGTCACATGAAGCATCGCAGTTGTGAAATGAGTGACACGGTTGTTAAGAATGCTGCAACGGGCATAAATGATGACCAGTCATAAGTGCAAAGACTGGTCAAAAGTGCAAGGACCTGTCAGAAATCACTTTTTTCAGCCCTCTGGGTAGTCCTTTTGTGCATATGGACTACTCAGAGGGCTGAAAAAGTTATTTTTGACTGGTCCTCGCACTTTTGACCAGTCCTCGCACTTACGACTGTCCTCACATTTTACGTTTTTTGCCCTATCTTGTCACCATGGTGAACAGAAGGAGTTGTGAAATGAGTGACATGGTTGTTAAGAATGCTGCAATGGGCATAAATGTGAGGATGGTCATAAGTGTGAGGACCAGTCAAAACTGCGAGGACCGGTCAGAAATGACTTTTTCAGCCCTCTGAGTAGTCCCTATACACATAGCCATGGCCACCTGGTCACATGATCAGCTAGCCACACCCACCCAAATAAGCCACGCCCACAGAACCGGTTGTTAAAAAAATTGAATCCCACCACTGGTTGTGCAGATAAAACGAGAAAGCGGAAACCCTTTTTGGATGAAAAACGATTAAAAATAGCAACATAACTTTCCTAAGGAATCAGGCTGCATCGAGGCGTTGTGGTTAGAGCACTCTCCCAAGCCTGATGCCCTCTCAGGACTCCAACTCCCATAATTCCCAGGCAGGGTCGCTCCCACACATTTACATAGCATAAGGTGGAGGAAAATGGGCCCAATCAATAGGAAGCCCACATTGAGATGGCTGCAGTGCAGATCCGAGGTGAACTCGGGTGACCTTGAGCTGCCCATCCTAATTTACTTCAGAAGATCGTGAGGTTTGTGCATTGCGGGCGGAGAGTCCGGCCTCTTTGTGTGTGTGATAACACTGCCCTGTGTGATCACGTGACCAAGCCTTGCAGAAAGGTATCGGAGATCCCCCCCCACCGCCACCGGACCTTTCCTTTTGTAGGATATAAGGGAATTCAAAAATAAAATAGTAACGAAGGGAATAGTAATAATTGAATAGAAACTTGTTATTTTATTGTACAGTATATGTTATGCTGCTACAAAAGTATTTTCCATTTAAGCATTTATTTGTTTAGCATTTATAATACATGTACCTCTGTAAAAACGTATGTATGAAATCAATTGTATCCTTCCTGCATTAAGATCTAAATATGACTGAATTTTACAATGTAGTTAGATTATATGCTTTGTGGAACTTTTCTCCCATGTCTATGGTGCATATGCTTGGAGAAGGACATGTGGGCATTATTCTGTTCTTTGGCATAGGAGAGGGGCCTGCTGAGGGTCCACCGAGACATTCCTTGAAACTGAGAGATGCTATGTAGATGTGTAATGGAGAGGTATGGAAGATGCTGAAGAGAAAGTAATCTGAGAAAACAAAGAGTTAATGTATTCCTTTGAGGCATCCCGGGCCTGTCCAATAAGTCCAAAGGAGGAAGGAAATGGGCCGTCAGGATAGGGAACTATAAAATGTAATGCTTTTGAAATTTTAGGTGTGGCTTCCTGGCTTAAACTCTCTGTTGAGATTTGCTGGGATATACCCACCCTATTTTGCAAAATAGCTTTTATTATTTTCTTTTAATAAAATCTCTTTGTTTTCATCGACCCATGCTTGTTGATTGAATTCATTTCCAACACTTTGGCGATCGTGAAACCTAGAATAACCCTTTCGCCCAGCACCCGCTCCTTCCCTTTTGCGATTGGCTGAGCTTTACCCGAAGTTTGTTTACCGAGCCGCACGCCTCTCGCTCACTTATCCAAATCCAGCAGACGATTGGTTCATCCTCTTGACACCTTACAACCTTCCATTCTGATTGGCTGAGCTTTCTCCTGTCGGTTGCGGGTAGGAAAAAGCGCTTTTTAATCCCCGCCTTTCCTCTTCCTCTTCCTTTGATTCACTTCTGCCTTTAGACAGCCCGCCTCCCTTCGCTCCCTGTTCGTCTGGCCATTGGTCGCTGATCTTGCCAGTCCGGACGGATCCCTTTCGTCGCTCTGGCATTAATCACTCACGGCGTTGAAGGAGCGCGAACCAATCAGATCGAAGCGGCGGGGCCTGGGAGTCGCCGGCTGTCGTGGGGGTGGGGGGGAGACTCATTCACTCAATTGAAGCGGAGGCACCGCCGGGTGAGGATCTCGGGCCGTCCTTTTGTGCGGGAGGCGATTACATAACAGGACATCCCCCTTGCAGAGGAGAGACAAAGAGGAGGCGAGCGGGCCGGGCTTATGGGCTGGGAGAGGCGGATAATGGTTGGTGGCATCGTGGAACTCAGAACCACTCAACCTCGGAATCTCTTGTTGCTGCTAGGCCACGGTCCTGAAATGTAAACCGATAGTTTCTGAGAATATGCAGAGTGCCTAAGCGAATCTGGGGGGATGGAGGATGAAGCTTTCACCGCAGATCAGCCTCTGCCCGTTTTGAAACGTAATCAGCGCTTTCTATGTTATGTCTTAGGTGCTCCGATGGCTTCACGCATGATATCTTGATTTCTGTGTAATTTTTGCAACAACCTTGGAAGGTAGGTCGGTATTATAGATATGCTTAGAAAGCAAGGACCAAGTGCAGGGAAAAGTGGCAGATTTCCATCTCTCTCTCTCCCTCCCCTCTTCTTCTCCCCCCTCTCTCCCTCTCTCTGTCTCTGTGATAAGGCATAGATAAAATAGAAATGATGCCATACTCTAGATAAAATTTTATATACTTTGATGTACCTTCGTGTACTAAATCCAGATCCTAAAAGCAGGTTTCTTGCTATCATTTTTTTTGTCAAACACATCAGTAGTGCTTAGAGATGGGAGATGCCCTTCTAATACCCTTTAATACCCTAAACTGTGGAGAATTTCAGCCTGTAGATTTAGCAGCACAACCAACAAATGCCTTGGGATTTCTTAGCAAATTTGACAAACGGATATTTGTATTCTGACAGTTATTGTCTTAACACTTCCAGATGGCGTGAGGTTGAGAAAGCTATCCTAGTAAGTGGAATGTTCTCAGCCAATTTGATTTACCATGCTATTAGAAATACCAATAAAAGAGAATATTTGTAACTCAGGGTTGAAATGAAGGGTTCTTGGTGGTCTCTGAACTTGGTTGTTTTCTTGCAGATGTTTCATTACCCAAACTACATAATATAAAGTGATGTTACCTAGCTTGGGTAATGGAAGCATCTGCAAGAACACATTCAAGCTCAGAGAGCACCAGGGATCTCTCATTGGACAATATTGTCAGGCTTATACATCTTTTCTTGGAAAAAAACCCCATTGAACACTGGTTCAATGACATTTTTACTCCTAAGAAAACATCTGCAAGATTTACATCCTTATTGAGGGGAGATCTAGATTCCAATTCTAAGACTGATGAGGCTAAAACGAAGCTCTGAAATGAATTTGAATGAAATGAAATGAAATGAATGAATTCCACTGGGATGGAAAAGCAGAGATTAAGAAGAAGGTGTGACTCTGTGGGCAAAATGCAGAATTGTACAGGCTGATATATATGTGGAATATTCTAATGGGATATTCCAAAGGGATATCTTTGCTTGGTCATGCTTCTAATCCCATTATTTCCTATACTGTATAATGGCCTGTGTGTCAAATCTTTGTGGCATTTTTGCTCCCTGGGGGGAAAAATGCATCAGGCTTTTTATTTTGCCCTGATTTGTTCACAGGAATGGATAATCTACCCCATTGTAGCCAAGGATGCAAAATGTTGATTGATTTATTGTTTATTTGTTCATAATTCCAAAGGTGGAATTGCAGCTCCTTTTGACTATAGGGGAGAGTGCCTTGAGGGTTGCCATATGTCTTAAAATCCATCCTGCCACTGAATAAAATTTTCAGGGAGGGGATTAATCCCCTCGGTCCAATTAAGTCCTTTGTCTCTTCCATGACATCCACCACGAAAGCCATATGTGGATTGTAATGTCTCGGCCTGAGGCTGCCATCATGTAGGTTGATTTCCCCGTCTAGGTCTTCTCTTGGACTTGTGCATACAGATTAGGGAGCAGCTGAGTTCAGAAAGGATTTGGCGCTTTTGACAAATTTCCCTTTGCCTCTTTATTAGATTTAGAATTAGAATTATAATTTTTTATTGGCCAAGTGTGATTGGACACACAAGGAATTTGTCTTGGTGCATATGCTCTCAGTGTACATAAAAGAAAAGATACATTCGTCAAGAATCATAAGGTACAACATTTAATGATAGTCATAGGGTAAATAATAAGCAATCCGGAAACAATATCAATATAAATCGTAAGGATACAAGCAACAAAATTACAGTCATAAGTGGAAGGAAATGGGTGGTGGGAACGATGAGAATATTAATAGTAGTGCAGACTTAGTAAATAGTTTGACAGTGTTGAGGGAATTATTTGTTTAGCAGAGTGATGGCATTTGGGGAAAAACTGTTCTTGTGTCTAGTTGTTCTGGTGTGCAGTGCTCTATAGCGTCGTTTTGAGGGTAGGAGTTGAAACAGTTTATGTCCAGGATGCGAGGGGTCTGTAAATATTTTCACAGCCCTCTTTTTGACTTGTGTTTTTGATACAGGTCCTCAATGGAAGGCAGGTTGGTAGCAATTGTTTTTTCTGTAGTTCTAATTATCCTCTGAAGTCTGTGTCTGTCTTGTTGGGTTGCAGAGCCAAACCAGACAGTTATAGAGGTGCAGATGACAGACTCAATAATTCCTCTGTAGAACAGTATCAGCAGCTCCTTGGGCAGTTTGAGCTTTCTGAGTTGGCGCAGAAAGAACATTCTTTTTTTTTGAAAAAAAATATTTTTATTAGAAAGAACATTCTTTGTTGTGCTTTTTTGATGACGTTTTTGATGTTAGCTGTCCATTTTTGATCTTGCGATATGGTAGAACCTAGAAATTTGAAGGTCTCTGCTGTTGATACTGCGTTGTCTAGTATTGTGAGAGGTGGAAGTATGGAAGGGTTTCTCTTAAAGTCTACCACCATTTCTACGGTTTTGAGTGTGTTCAGTTCCAGATTGTTCCAGGCACACCACGAGGCTAGTTGTTCAACCTCCCGTCTGTATGCGGATTCATCATTGTCTCGAATGAGACCGATCACTGTTGTGTCATCTGCGAACTTCAGTAGTTTAACAGATAGATCATTAGAGATGCAGTCATTGGTATACAGAGAGAAGAGAAGTGGGGAGAGCACACAGCCTTGGGGGGGCCCTGTGCTAATTGTACAGGTATCTAATGTGATTCTGCTTAGCTTCACCTGCTGCTTCCTGTTTGTTAGGAAGCTTATGATCCACTTGCAAGTGTGTTCAGGTACCTGTAGCTGGTTTAGCTTAGTTAGAAGTGTGTCCGGAATGATGGTATTGAATGCTGAACTAAAGTCTACAAAGAGGACCCTTGCGTAGGTCTTTAGAGATTCAAGTTGTTGTAAGATGTAGTGCAGAGCCATATTAACAACATCATCTGTTGATCTATTTGCTCAATATGTAAATTGCAAGGGGTCTAACAGCGGATCCGTGATGGTTTTCAAGTGGGACAGCACTAGCCTTTCAAAGGTTTTCATGACTACAGATGTTAGAGCAACTGGTCTGTAGTCGTTCAGTTCCTTGATGGTGGGCTTCTTCGGCACTGGGATGATAGTAGAGCGTTTGAAGCAAGAAGGAACAGAAAGCTGCTCCTTAAAGAAACGTTGCTTAATTTTTAGCAGATGGTCTCGTGAGTAAGAAATCCATAGTGAGTCGCAGAGAATAATTAAAAATGCATTTCATTATGCATTTCAGAAGCTGAATCGGTACTTGCGGTTTACCGGCCCTGTGGTAAAATGACACGAGACGTGGGCCTGGATGACGAACTTCCAGACTGGGCTGGAGCCAAGGAGCTCTACCAGAAATACGACCCCAAGGACGTTATTGGCAGGTGAGGCTAGAAGGGAGAAGGGACGTGATGCAATGGAATAGCTTGGAGGGGTGGAAATATCTCAATTTATTTTTCCTCACTGGGACATTAGTGTGTCTGGAAAATCGATTTTTCTGCACATCATTTGCTCATCCCACTCACAGAGGAGTAAGCGTGGTCCGATGATGTATACACAAGCAGACAGGACAGGAATGTGCAGTAAAGATTATTGAGGTAACCCCGGAGCGCATGACCCCCCAGCAGCTGGAAGAAGTCCGCTTGTCAACCAGCAAAGAGATTGCAATCCTGTGTTCTGTCCCCGTCTCCCACACACACACCCTCAAACAGTCAGCCGTGGGTTAAAGAATAGCTCAAACAAACAATGTCCGTTATCAGGTACTTGGCAGCAGCACGAGAACCAACTGCCAAGTGCTTTACTACAAGAAGGAGGGGTTGTGCCTCCACCAGATAACATACAGAAATACACACCGATTTGGAAACAGTCCAGCTCAAAAGCCTTCAAGAGATTTAGGCGTTGCACAAAGTGACTTCCAGAAATTAGCTTTGTCCGTCACAGAGTTTGAATGGCCACCACACTCCCTTTTATAGCCTGTGGGGTGTGGTCCAGTGAGTCAGCTTAATCCCTGGCATGCCTCCTCATCTGCTGCGAACGTTTATCTCGCTGACGCTGGCGTGGATCCAGCCACGACTTATCACCCTCGTTCTCACTCTGATCGGAGACACCTGGCTCTTGGCCAATCTCCTCTCCTTCGGCAGACACCTGAGGAATTGCCAGAAAGGAGGGGCCTGGAGAGGGAGGCCTGGCTGGCTCCTCTCCTTCATGTTCGGAGCCTTCTTCCTCCGATACGATGGGCTCGGGGGTCGGAGCCACAACATCCTGCACCAGGTCTCTGGTCACCCTTTCATCAGTGAGTGTGGTTATCCGATCTGCATCCTCTCAGCATTTCTCTCTATACTGCAAATTTATTTTATTTATTTGCTTTATATCCCACCTTTTATTACTTAATAGGTAACGAAAGGTGATAACATACATAATACAGGTAGTCCTCGATTTACAACAGTTCATTTAGTGACCATTCAAAGTTACAAACGGCCCTGAAAAATGCGATGTCAGCGATCTAACTTGTTCTATTTTCATCGCTGCCATGAAGATCAAAGAGAAAAGAAAAAAACAAGAGCTAGCAGAAGCAGTTTGAAGTTTTAGTAGCTTGGCATTTGATCTAGTGTTCTTCTCCCCCTTAATAGATAGGGTTACCCAGGTGATGAAGGGAGGGGGACATTCCTGTGATCTGAAGTAGTTGGCAGAAGAGACTGACTTGGAAGATGGCCAATGGGCATTGAGATTTTGAGAGGCAGAAGGGGAGGGGTTGGTTTCAGAGAATCAGTTTTGGCTGCATATGAGTTCAGGTCGGATCGTAAATTCTTCAATAAAGGAGAGATTCATCAAAGACTTTGTGTTTGAGAATGAAATTTATTTGAGATTACGTCGAAACCTGACAAGCGACTTATGACCATTTTTTGCCCTTATGACTGCTGTAGCCTCTCCACGGTCATGTGATCAAAATTCAGATGTTTGAGAACTGACTCATTTATGATGGTTGCAGTGTCCTGGGGTCATGTGATCATCACCTTTTGCCTTCTGACAAGCAGGGCTCAATGGGAAAGCCAAATTCACTTAACAACCAGGTTACTAACCTAACAACTGCAGTGATTCACTTAACAACCTGGGTAAGAAAGGTTGTAAAATGGGGGCAAATTTCACTTAAGAAATGTCTCAGAAACATAAATTTTGGGCTCAATAGTGGTTGTAAGTGCCTGTACTCCTTTCTCCTATTCTCCCCCCCCAAACAACAATCCTGTGAGGTGGGTAGGGCTGGGAGAGAATGACTGGCCCAAAGTCACCCAACCAGTATTCGTGCCTAAGAGGGGACTACAGCTCAGTCTTCTGGTGCTTGGCCCAAAGTCACCCAGCCAGCCCTCATGCCAAAGACGGAACCAGAACTCACAGTCTCCTGGTTTTTCCAGCTAGGAACTTGAGACTCCAGGCATGGGTATCACTCTGTCTTCTGGCTCTATGAACTGAGTTCAATCTTAAAGAGACGCCCTCCTTTGCACACGCTCCCAGATTCAACTCAGTCCTGAGCTCGGTTGGACGGATTTAGAGTTCTCATGTTAAATTTAGTCTAAATTTAAGGGATAGTTTCTGGTTTAATTGTTTTGTTTTGTTTTGTTTTGTTTTCTTTCCCCTTGTGGGGGTTCCTTGAGTTTTAAAAGGTTTTGAAGAGTCACGGCGATGCGAATTGGTGGCGGCGGCCATGGGGCACGCGTGCTGAAGAAAGATTGTCATGGGAGGGGGGTTCCTTGGCTGAGGACCCCTGGCTGCATCCGTGCCCAGCTTTAATTGTATGTTTGTTGCCTTTGCTTGCAGAGCGCTAGGCGAGGGGATCTCAGCTGTTTGGCGGCTAGAAGAAATGGCCGCCATTTTGTGAAGCGCCGAGCCGCATGTGGGCTCTGATCAGGCAGTGGACGTCGGGATTCACCCATTACTGCCTTGTGCCCTTACCACCTACCCTCCGAGGCTGTAAGTAGTAAGGAGGGGGGTGGAAGCACCATTTAGAGGACTTTGGGCATTTTGGCGCCAAAATAGTGCTGAGGAGGCCACCGGATGCGGCGGCCATTTTGTTTCCCCTATTTTTAAAGGCACAGAGCAGCAGCTGCCATAGGGTTCAGGTTCTGTGCCCTCTAGTGCAGCTTAAGCCCTCAGGGACGCACAAAGGAGCCCGGACCCGGGTCCTATTCCCCTGAGGTGAAGAGGAGGCCTGGTCACAGTTGGCTGACCAGGGAGTGGAGGGCCATAGTGCAGTGGTGTGTAGTCTGCAGAGGTCTTTTTCCCCCTCTTTTGAACTGGAGAACTAGACTGATTCCTTACTTCAGTTCCACTTCTGATCTATGTATTTTGCCTCAAAGGATTGTTTTTCATCAGATCAAGTGAGGCTGTTTCATCTATTTTGCAGTTGAGGATTATTCCTTGTAATACTGGTGGAATAGAGATTTAAGGTGTTTTTCTGGACACAGTATGGAGAGCAGTGGAGAGTCTCACAGAAGATCTACCCACAGCACTAATAGTGGCCATGGGTCTAAGTCTGGCAGTCAGACTGCAGCAGCAAAGATCAGGGCCAAGGCTATGGCTCTCACGTGCCCATCAAGAGTGCAGGAAAGGGCAGAGAAGAGATTACATGAGGCTTTAGAACAGCAAGTGGCAAAGTGCTTCTGAGCAGTGGGATCAGGAATTATCTGAGGAAGAAGGTCTGTTACTGGAACAGCCTGTATTCAGTTGTTGTTTAGACCACATCTTTTTAAGGCTTTGCTCATGAAGGCTAAGGTCACCACGAAGCAGGGTACTGCAGAAGAGACGGGGGTTAGATCAGAACAGGATCCAGCAGATTTACTGTTTTTAGAACCGGTTGCAGAAACTGATAATATACCAGCTCCCCAGATGTTTCTAGACATGATTAAGAAACAGTGGGATTCGCCAGGAACTCATACCAGCTCCTCTTCTTATGAAAGGAGATTTTATAACACCACACCGGTTCTCATGGAGCTCCTGAATATCCCAGATGTGGATGAACCGGTGCTAGCATTGTCCTCTTCCTCAGCTACCTTAGCCGAGCCAGAAGAGGTGCTAAAACCGGATGACCGTAAGTTAGAGCAGGCTCTTAAGAGGGCTCACCAGGCGGCGGCCTGGGGGATCAAAGTAGCCACGGCAGCGTCCTTCTTCACCAGGGCATCGCTGTTGTGTCTTAAACAGATGCAGGACAGGGTACCGGTTTCAGATCTCAGAGCTCATCAGGATTTCAATAAAATAGTGGCGGCAGCAGAGTATACAGCTGATGCCACACTACATTCAGCAAAATTTGGAGTGCGAGCCATCGCTTCTACAGTGACGGCTAGGAGACTCTTATGGTTAAAGAATTGGCAGGCAGATTCCAAGCGTAGATGGCGCTTGGCCTCTGTTCCTTTTAAAGGGTCCAAGTTATTTGGGTCAGCTTTAGATCCCCTTTTATCTGAACCAAAGGACAGGAAGAAGGTTCTTCCAGCTTTATCACGAAAGGCAGACACCCGATCTACTTCGCAGGATCGGAGGTCTTATTTTCGTCCCTATGGGGGAGCAGGTTTCTATAAAGGTCAGAGACGGTTTTACCAAGGCCAGGGCAGTCAAGCGGGGCAGTTCCATCAGTCAGGGATGGGACAATCAGATAGGAACAGAGCAGGTCAGCCCAAGCGTTCCTTTCGTGGAGGGAATTTGCGTTCCTTTCGCAGATCCCGTTGACTGGAGTCTCGAAGCTCCCATTGGTAGCCAGCTAGGCCTTTTTGCAGACCAGTGGGCGAAATCCACCACGGATACATGGGTAAGGGAGACCATCACTTCAGGTCTAGCTCTAGAATTTCTTGCGGTTCCCCCAAGGGTTTTTGTCTGTTGCCCAAAGTCAAGAGATGTAACAAAGAGAAGGTGTATGGAAACAGCCATTCAGCATCTGATAGACATAGCAGCAGTGGAGCCCGTTCCCTTATCAGAACAGGGGAAGGGTTATTACTCAATGCTGTTTGTCATACAAAAACCCTCGGGGGGACTTCAACCAATTCTAAACCTGAAGGGCCTAAACAAGTTCTTGAGGTATCGGAGGTTCAAGATGCACTCCCTCCGGTCAATTTTGGCAAAAGTTTGGAGGGGGGACTTCTTGACCTCCGTCAACCTTACAGATGCATATCTGCACATTCCAATTCATTGGGAGTACAGACAGTATCTGAGGTTTTATTACGACAGCAGACATCTCCAATACCGAGCGCTTCCATTCGGCCTAGCTTCTGCTCCCAGGGTCTTCACAAAGATCCTGGTGGCATTGGGGGAGGTACTCAGGTCCAAGCCGATTCGTCTCCAGGCTTACCTGGATGACATTTTGGTACAGTCAACACCTCTAGCTCCGGCGGAGTCGGATCTGAATACCACAGTCCAATGTCTGCAGGCTCACGGTTTCTCTATAAATATAGAAAAGAGCCATTTTCTTCCGACAAATCGCCTCATTCACCTAGGGGCGGTTATAGACACCATTCAGTGCCAGGTGTTCCTGTCTCCAGACAGGTTGGAGGACATCAAGAGTTTGACCAGACGGGTGATGGCTGCACCCAGAGTGACTTTAGCACAGCTCTCCACCCTGTTAGGCAAGATGATTTCGTGCATAGAGATTGTGCCTTGGGCGAGGTTTCACGCCAGGCCTCTGCAATGGTTCATGTTACCGTTTCAGAAGTCAGGAAGGGCAACGTCGCGGACCAAGGTCAGGATTCCGGGGTTGGTCAGAGTATCCCTGAGCTGGTGGATGTCCGGACGGCTGTCACAGGGATGTTACTTCCTTGTACAGGAGAGAGTCACAGTGACCACAGACGCCAGTTTATTTATTTATTTATTTATTTAGTCTTATATGCTGCCCTATCTCACAATGGACTCAGGGCGGCTCACAATAATAAAACACAAGCCACAATACAAAATAAAGTCTAAAATCTAAAAAATTTAAAATTTAACCCTTAAAACCCCCATCATCAGTCTAGGTCGAGGGATTTGAAAAGCCAAGTTTTTAATTCACGGCAGAAGGTGCGAAGGTCAGGCGCTAATCGGAGTTCCAAGGGGAGTTGATTCCAGAGGGTGGGCGCACCCACCAAGAAGGCTCTACCCCTGGGGGCCGCCAGCTGCCACTGTCTAGCCGACGGCACCCTGAGCAGGCCCTCTCTATGGGTGCGAACCGGGCGATGGGATATCGTTGCTGGCTGTAAGTGGTCCGCCAAATATCCTGGTCCTAAGCCATGCAGGGCTTTATAGGTCATCACCAGCACCTTGAATCTCACCCGGAGGGCAACCGGTAACCAATGTTTAGTAGGATGGGGGGGCTCATTGCCAGCATCAGATGACGCAGGGTGTTTGGTCACGGGCGGAGGCACGGAAGTGCATCAATTGGCTAGAGCTGAGAGCGGCACACTTGGCACTCAGGCACTTCAGGCCTTACCTCTTAAACCGCCATGTACTCCTTATGACAGACAACATTACAGTAAAAGCCCATGTAAACAGGCAGGGGGGTACACGATCCCAGACTCTCATGAAGGAGGCAGAGAGGCTCTGTCGTTGGGCGGAGCAAAATTTGAGGTCCATCAAAGTGGAACATTTGGCCGGACAGGACAACACGTGGGCGGATTGGCTAAGCAGGGAGGCCTTAGATCAGTCGGAGTGGCGGCTGGACCCGACATTATTCCAGGAGATTGTGAAACGTTTTGGTCAGCCAACCATCGACCTCTTCGCCTCATGGGCGAATGCCCAGCTACCCCGGTTTTTCACTCGGTTCCCATGTCAGGGAGCGGAAGGAGTAGACGCTCTTCATTGCCCTTGGCCTGAGGGCCTCTTATATGCCTTTCCCCCTCTGGCACTGCTTCCGAAGGTCATCAGTCGGATTCTTCACTTCAGGGCAGAGCTCATCCTGGTTGGCCAGAGCTCATTGGCCACGGCGACTGTGGTTTGCGGATCTGGTGAGTCTATCGGTCGCACCGCCCTGGAAGATCCTGCCCGACAGGGTCTGCCTCTCTCAGGGACCCGTTTGTCACCCAGATCCGCAATGCCTTCACTTAACAGTATGGAGGTTGAGCGGCGATTGCTTGAAGGGAGAAATTTCACCGCAAGCGTGATAGAGACTATGCAGGCTGCCAGGCACCCGTCGACGGCATGCATTTATAACTCCACCTGGCAAACATTCTGTTTGTGGTGCTCGGGGTGGAGGATTCAGGTGACCAAGGCAACAGTGCAGCAGCTTGTGGAGTTTCTGGAAGCTGGGCTGGAGAAAGGGTTATCACCAGCAACCCTTCATAGGCAAGTGGCTGCTTTAGCTTCAGTGTTATCGTGTGGGAGGAGAATTTTTTTTTTTAATTGAAAAAGTTTTACACATACAAATTTCCCCCCCCCTTCCCCAACATTATAAAAATTACATTTACAAAAATATAGTTCCCTACAAATCCCACCCTAACCCTCCCCCACCACCCCTTTCCCTCCCCTTCCCCTTGACTTCCCCTATATGCAATACTAATAATTCCAAACAATATATATGTTATTCATCCCTTCCATATCTTTTCCTCTATTTACTAGCATAACCATCAATCCCCCTCAGCTGAAAGCTACATAATATTTTCTAGTCTGATATTTATTCTGTATATAATCAATCCACTTTTTCCATTCCTGTATATACTTCTCATGCGTCTGATCTTTTAAAAAGGCTGAAATCTTCGCCATTTCTGCAAATCCAGCCATCTTCTGAGTCCATTGGTCCACAGTCGGTAAGGCATCACTCTTCCAATATTGGGCAATCAACAACCTAGCTGCTGTCACCATATACAAAATCAATTTTGTTTCACCCA
>WNWU01012601.1:0-18946 GCA_012654045.1 Ptyas mucosa
GCTGGTCTGCCGGAGCGCTATAAAAAGGGCTCCGGCAGCACAGCCGTTCGTCTGTTCTGACTTAGTTAAGAGCTGAATAAAACTTGTTGAACAGACCCCGCTGGTCTTGTCTTCTTTCCTGCGCCTGATCTAACACTGGCGACGAAGGATTTGAAAAGAACCGCCACGCGGAGCTAAGTCACTCATCGAGAATTTCTCACTGAGCTGAAGTCACTGAAGATGGAGGCGTCACAAGCCGCGATGGCTCCGATCTCCAAATTCGACCCCAGAGTGGAGAAATGGACCTCCTATCTGGTTCGTTTCCGCCAGTTTCTGCGGGGAAACAACTATCAAGACCTCTCCGATGAACGGAAACGAGCCCTGTTCCTAGCGCATTGCGGCTCCGAGGTGCTGGAGATGGCCATCGACCTCGTGTCCCCAAGGAACATCGAGGAGATGTCTTGGGCCGATCTGCAAGACGTGCTGAAGGAGCACTACGCTCCCACTGGAACTCCCATTGCCAACAGATTCACCTTTCAACAAAGGAATCAGTTGGAAGGGGAGCCCATCAAGGACTTTGTGGCAGCTCTGCGGCAACTCGCGTCAAACTGCGAGTTTGACAACGTTGAGAACGCCATCAGAGACCGCATTGTCTTCGGCATGAGGGACATTGGACTGCAACGTAAGTTCCTCAGCCGAAAGAAGATTGCGTTAAAAGACGTCGTTGAGGAGGCAATCGCAGCCGAGATCTCAGAAAAGGCGGCTGCCGCCATGAGTAGGGCTAAAGGGGTGCACAAATTGCACCGCCAACCCAAGAGCTCGTCTGAGGAGTCGTCTGCCAGCTCCTGCTCCGACGACGAAATGGCCGTTCACAAGGTTTCCCGCCAAAACCGTCGCGAGCGCAAACAAGATGGCGCCCGGATCGAGCCCTGCGGCAGCTGCAAAGGAAGCCATGCCAGAGCCAAGTGCCGTTGGAGAGACGCTGTCTGCCGACGCTGCAACAAGCGGGGGCACATTGCTGAAGCCTGCAGGGCCGAAGCACCTACCCCGGGTCCGTTTCCCCCCGGCTGGGGCGAGAAACGGCAAGACAACCAGAGACCATCCAAACGGTCCTCTGCCAGGTCTCAGCAACGAGGCGGCGGCTACGCGGCGGTCAGAACCGAGCAGCTGTCCTCCGGCATCCACACCATTGACGATGCGGCCGCAAAGTTCCATGCCACCGTAATCGTGGAGGGAACACCCTGCTCTATGGAGGTTGATTCGGGATCGAACTACTCCATCATGGACTGGCACCAGTTAAAGCGCCTGAAACCGGGCATCTCGAGGAAAGACCTCAAGCCCCTACGGGCCCGTCTTGTCGATTTCGGCGGCAACCCTGTTGAGATCCTGGGGAGGACTTCGCTCCGGGTCACCTACCACGACTTCCAGGGCGTCCTACCCATCACTATCGTGGGGCGAAACCGCCCGAGCCTGCTGGGGATGGAGTGGTTCGAGCCATTGGGGCTGTCTATCAGCGGGATCCATCAAATTCGTAGGGACGAACTCGACGCCATCATCGAAGAGTTCAAGGAAGTCTTCGATGGTAAGCTGGGGAAATTTGTGGGGAAACCCATTTCCTTCAATTTGGACAAAAATGTCACCCCAATTAGGCTTAAGCCCCGCAGGGTTCCGTTCGCCCTGAGGCCCAAGGTCGACGCCCAGATAGATAAGCTTGTCGCCCAGGGGGTCCTGGAACCGATCGATCATGCTGCATGGGAGACCCCCATTGTGACCCCGATGAAGCATGATGGGTCTGTGCGCATCTGCGCCGACTATAAGTGTTCTATAAATAAGGCCCTCCAGCAGAGCGCATATCCGGTTCCAGTGGTGCAACATCTGCTGCACTCACTTGGGAGCGGATCAATATTCGCAAAATTGGACCTGGCCCAAGCTTACCAGCAATTGCCAGTGGATGAAAAAACTGCGGAGGCACAAACCATTGTCACGCATAGAGGGGCATTTAAATGCACGCGCCTCCAATTTGGGGTCAGCGCAGCCCCAGGTATTTTTCAATCATTTATGGAACGCCTTCTTCAAGGCATTCCAGGGGCGGTCCCTTACTTCGATGATGTCTTGATCTCCGGCCACTCCAAAGCCCAGCTACTTGAGCGACTGCGCATGGTTTTGCAGCGGTTCAAGGAGAAGGGTTTGAGAGTCAGGAGGGACAAGTGCATCATCGGGGTCCAGGAAGTCGAGTTCCTGGGTTATCTCATTGATAAGAACGGCATTCACCCCACTAAATCTAAGGTTAGGGCTATCCATGAAGCTCCAGCCCCCCAAAACAAGACGGAGCTTCAGGCGTTTCTGGGACTACTGAATTTTTACAGTGTTTTCCTGAAACAGAAAGCCTCCGTGGCTGAACCGCTCCATCGCTTGCTGGGGAAGGCGGTTTCCTGGAGGTGGGGGAAGGAAGAGGAAGCAGCATTCAGAGCTGTCAAGAACCTGCTTTCTTCCGAGAGTGTCCTCATCCAATACCACGAGACGCTCCCCCTGCTATTGACTTGCGACGCATCCCCCTATGGCGTCGGAGCAGTCCTCAGCCATCAATTCCCGGACGGGAAGGAAGCCCCCATCGCCTATTTCTCGAAGACGCTGTCCAGCGCCGAGAGAAATTACAGCCAATTGGACAAAGAGGCCCTGGCCATCGTCGCTGGCGTCAAGCGCTTCCACGAGTACCTATACGGACGGAGGTTCACGGTCATCACAGACCACAAGCCCCTGTTGGGCCTTCTGTCGGGAAGCAAGCCCACACCGAACTATTCATCGCCTAGGATGACACGCTGGGCAATTTTTTTGGCCGGGTACTCTTACGAACTTTGCCACAGGCCCGGCAGTAACATCTGCAACGCTGACGCCTTGAGCAGATGCCCGTCAAAGGACTTAGTGGAGGACCCTGCCCCCACCCTGGGACTGCATCACATAGATGGCGACCTGGCTTGCCCAGTCACATCCGCAGACGTCGCGGCACTAACCCAGAAAGACCGGACTTTGAAGCAAGTGGTGTCTTGGGTGCTGCGCGGCTGGCCTGCGGAACCGTTGACCGACGATTTCAAGCCGTTCGCAAAGAGGCAGCAGGAACTGTCAACCATGAAGGGCTGCCTGCTGTGGGGTGACAGGGTTGTGGTTCCCCAGGCTTTGCGCATAAAGACATTGGAAACTTTGCACAAGGGGCACCCTGGCATCGTGCGCATGAAGGGACTGGCACGGAGCTACGTCTGGTGGCCATCACTGGACAAAGACATTGAGAACTGGGTCTCCAGATGCGATCCGTGCCAAGAAGTCCGCCCCGCCCCTCCGCAAACGCCTGTTGCGGAATGGGAAACACCGAGCAACCCGTGGGCGCGAATACACATAGACTTTGCGGGCCCGATGCAAGGGAAGTTCCTGCTAATAGTGGTGGACGCCTTTTCCAAGTGGCTTGAGGTCATCCCCCTGGCATCCATCACTACTGAAGTCACCATTAGAGCCCTCCGGCGGCTGTTCGCTACCCACGGGCTGCCGGACGTCCTTGTTTCCGACAACGGCCCGCAGCTGACCTCGAAACCGATGGAGGAGTTCCTGGCCAGTTTGGGCATTCGCCATGCCCTCTCTGCCCCCTACAGACCGGCTGGCAACGGACAAGCTGAGAGGATGGTGAGGTTCACCAAAGAAGCCCTTGCCAGGATGGGACCGGGCGATTGGCAAGAGAAGATCGACAACTTCCTCTTGATACAGCATATTACGCCGCATGCCACCACTAGAAAGAGCCCGGCCGAAATGCTGATGGGCAGGAAGCTGAGGTCACCCCTGGACCGACTTCACCCCCTGTACCATTCTGAGGTCACCGCAACCGCGAGCCGCCCCCTCCGAGCCTTCTCTGCAGGAGATCCGGTTTTCGCGCTTAATTTCCACGGCCTGCCGAAATGGCTTAAGGGGAGAATCGAGAGCACAACCGGCCCGAAGTCCTACACTATTGAACTGCAAGATGGAGTGGTCTGTAGACGTCACATCGACCAACTCCGGAAGCGGTGGGAAGGGGATGGCGAAAACCACCCCGACGAGGTAGGACAACAACACCCCTACAAGGCAGGCCAAAACCACCCCGACGAGGTAGGACAACAACACCCCTACAGGGCAGGCCAAAACCACCCCGTCGAGGTAGGGCAACGCCACCCTAGCAGGGCAGGACAACACCACCCTTGTGAGGTAGCCCTGCAACACCCAGTCGAGGAAGGGCCGTACCACCCCAACATGACCGGCCAGCCAGCAGACCAGCTACCGTACTGCAACTGCCGAGTAGACAGGGGACTCCACGGCAACGAAGACTCACGCCTCCCCGGCAAGGCAGCCCAACGCCACCCTGACGGCAGGGAACTCCAGGGAACGCCAGTAGACCGGGACATGCCCAACCGAGAGGGCCAACAACAACCCGGTGAGGGAGGCCTACGACACCCCTGCATGCAAGAACTACACCGCCCGTCTGAAATCTTCCGTCCAGCTGACCCCCGTCCCAAGCAACAACGACCCGACCAGGTCGACCTGCACCACCCAGACAGGGTCGACCAGCACAAGTCTAAAAGATACGGACAATTTGCAAAAAATATAAATAACCCAAGGGACTTACCGGCCTACGACGATCGGCACCCAGGACAGGGAAGAGACCAACCGGACCAGCAGATATATTCCAACAGCGGGTCGGGAGGCGGCACACCGGAGCCGGTACCTGCAACGACCACTTCGCAGCCCAGCAGCAAGGCCGGAGGCGCACGGACAAGGCCGGCACCTTCAACGACCCAGCGGCAGGCATCCCAGGGGCGAGGGTCGGAGGACACCGGAGCAGCCACCTTCCAGACGGACGACGGAGAACAGAATGAACTGCGCAGGTCGAGCAGGGCTCCCAGACGTCCCGCCTACCTGCGTGACTACGTTTGTTGATCGACACGAGCTGAACCATGTTTCATCTAGGGGAGGAGGAGTGTTATGTCCTTATAAGGACATCCGGCCGGGGATTGGTTAATCCTCCGGGCGGGAAAGTTAAACCGCTGTCATTGGACGGCTGGTCTGCCGGAGCGCTATAAAAAGGGCTCCGGCAGCACAGCCGTTCGTCTGTTCTGACTTAGTTAAGAGCTGAATAAAACTTGTTGAACAGACCCCGCTGGTCTTGTCTTCTTTCCTGTCCTGATCTAACAGTTTACGTAGGAAGAACCTGGCTAAAGAGGAATACATATGTATGTATGTATGTATGTATGTATGTATGTATGTATGTAAGTATGTATGTATATTTCTCATTAGCCAGGTTCTACCTAGTAAGCCAAGATTTGTATATGTATGTATGTATGTATACATATATATATAGAGAGAGAATAGTGGCAGGGGTGGGCTGCTGGGAGTTCGCAGGGGTTCGGGAGAACCTCTAGCTAATATTCTGTGCAGTTCAGAGAACCGCCAAATCCCACTCCTGGCAGGCCCCGGCCACCTCACCCCTCCCAGGAGTCCCCACATGGCCCGTTTTGGATACAGGTAAGTGCAGGGCGCGTGGAGGCTCAGAGAGGGCGAAAAACGGGCCTACTGGAAGTTTGCGAAGGCTGGAAATGGGCCTGTTCCTGGCCTCCAGAGAGCCTCTGGAGCCTGGGGAGGCCGTTTTCACCCTCCCGGAGGCTCGAGGAGAGACTCCTGAACCCGGGGAGGGCAAAAATGTTTCCCATCACCACCACCGCGGTGCAGGAGGCTGCCTAGGCCACACCCACCATAGCCAAGCCCACCCAGCAACCGGGCAGAAAATCCTTTGCTAAAATTTTTGAAGCCCACTCCTGAATAGCGGTGAGGGAGAGTCCTATTCCTATGCATCTAACCCTGTTGGTTTTTCCTCAGAGTTTGAGAATTAGAGGAACAAAAGTGCATTCTGGGTTTTCTTTACTGTCTGAACAATCATTTTGCTCCCATTTTCGTATGCGTTTCCCTCCCTCTTTTCCCCCAACCCTAGCCATTCTCAATCAATTTGATAGTAGAAAGGAATTGCTTTGGGGTTGGTTTTTTTCTGTTTTTTTTTTCTTCTTTCAAATGAGAAGAAAATGCAAATGGCATTCTCATAGGTGAGAAACCTACAAGCTTAGCATAGCTAAGGGGAGTTTGCTTAATGGCTGTATGTTTCATTTTGCAAATATCTCATCTCTAGCATCTCTGGCTTCTTACAGGAGAGTGTCTGAAGTCATTTGAACTGGAAATGAATCCATGGTAGGGTTAATTTTTGTTCTGGGGTTTTTTTTTTGTTTTGTTTTTTGTTCACAATAAAATTCCTTATGCCACCAGGCTCAAAATTTTGGGCTTGGACAACCTGGAAGTATGCCGCCTACAGTCTGACCTAAGCCTAGTATACAAAATTATCTGCTACAATGTCTTACCTGTCAATGACTCCTTCACCTTCAACCTCAACAATACACGGGCAAACAATAGATACAAACTCAATGTAAACTGCTCCAAACTCGATTGCAGAAAATACGACTTCAGCAACAGAGTGGTCAACGCCTGGAATGCTCTACCCGACTCCGTTGTTACATCCTCAAACCCTCACAGCTTCAACCTCAAATGGTCTACCGTGGACTTCACCCCATTCCTAAGAGGTCCGTAAAGGGAGCGTGCAAAAGCGCACCAGCGTGCCTACCATCCCTGTCCTACTCTCCCCATTTATTTGTACTCATTCCTTGTTCATATCCATGTTTACACTTATACCTTATGATCGACAAGCTAAATAAATTCTAAAATTCTAAAAAAAATAAACCTGGTTGACCATATCTGGGCTTGGAAGCTAAGAAAAGTTGGATCTATCAATCAATCAGAATAGAGTCAGAAGGGACCTTGGAGGTCTTCTAGTCCAACCCCCTGCTCAAGCAGGAGACCCTGTACCATTTCAGACAAGTGGCTGTCCAGTCTCTTCTTAATAACCTCCAGTGATGAAGCACCAACAACTTCTGGTGGCAAGCTGTTCCACTGGTTCATTGTCCTCACTGTTAGGAAGTTTCTCCTTAATTCCAGGTTGCTTCTCTCCTTGATTAGTTTCCCATCCATTGTTTGGATTGGAACACTGCAATCATGTCTCCTCTGGTCCTTCTCATCAGTGGCTGGGATTCCTTATGGACCCAAAGAGATACACGTGGTTCTCCGCTGACGGCACACAGTTAACCCCCAAAGTTATGCACAATTAATCCCCAAATTTATGCAAGACAGTTGCTAAGTGAGTTTTGTCCCCTTTTGTGACATTTCTTGCCACATTACTGCCTTATATTCTTTTTTTCTTTCTTTCTTGCACTTTTAGCTCTCCCTCTGATTTGTCTTTTTCTTCTTTCTTTCTTGTTCTATATTACTTTGTATTAGTTATTCTTATTCTATATTACTTTGTATTGTATTAAAGTGTTAATACCACTTTATAATGCCTTGGTAAGGCCACACTTGGAATATTGCATTCAGTTTTGGTCGCCACGATGTAAAAAAGATGTGGAGACTCTAGAAAGAGTGCAGAGAAGAGCAACAAAGAGGATTAGGGGACTGGAGGCTAAAACATATGAAGAACCATTGCAGGAACTGGGTATGTCTAGTATAATGAAAAGAAGGATTAGGGGAAACATGATAGCAGTGTTCCAATATCTCAGGGGTTGCCACAAAGAAGAGGGAGTCAAGCTGTTCTCCAAAGCACCCGAGGACAGAATAAGAAGCAATGGGTGGAAACTAATCAAGGAGAGAAGCAACTTAGAACTAAGGAGAAATTTCCTGACAGTTAGAACGATTAATAAGTGGAACAACTTGCCTGCAGAAGTTGTGAATGCTCCAACACTGGAAGTTTTTCAGAAGATGTTGGATAACTATTTGTCTGAAGTGGTGTAGAATTTCCTGCCTGGGCAGGGGGTTGGACTAGAAGACCTCGAAGGTCCCTTCCAACTCTGCAATTCTATTCTATTCTATTCTATTCTATTCTATTCTATTCTATTCTATTCTATTCTATTCTATTCTACTCTACTCTACTCTACTCTACTCTACTCTATTCTAGTTTTTGCCCTTGTTTTTAAAATTTGTAACATTATATATACACAAGAAAATTTCAATGGATTGGAAAACTGCCCATTGTACCATTCTTATAACAAGGGCTGTTCCAAGATGCTGTAATTCTGGGAGTTGAAGTCCGCCAGGCTTAAAGTTGCCAAGATTGGAGAGCCTTGTTCTAGAAGGTCTCATTGAGCTTGTCCTACTTTTCCATCCTGGACTTAGGGAATTTTTTTTAAAAAGCAGTTAAGCCACGTTCTTGTGTATTTCTGTGGTCACCACCTGCCATCAAAACACGGAGAAAAGGAGAAAAAAAGAAAAAGAAAAGAAAAGAGATTCAAAGTGCAATTCAGCATGACGGGCAAACATCCATCAAACAGGTTGAAAATTGAATGAACTCAGAACGCAATTATTCCCTTGTTGAAAACACGGAGCATTCCTTCAGCTTTTCACAAAAAGGAAGGGAGTTCCTTGACCTTCAGTTCCATCTCTTGGATTTCGTAAACGCTTAACGTGGCAGCAAGGTTCCAAGTTGGTTTTTTTGCACAGGATTTGGGAGCAGCCCCACAAATCTGCAGCGAGTGCATCACCCTCACGGCTTCAAGCATCTTTGGTAAACATAGAAAGCTCTAACACCGACCCAGATGTTCTCACTACCTATATATATATATACGATGTTTTATTTATTTATTTATTTATTTTTCCTCTTGGCTTCCCCTCCTAGCTGTGCGAGATCCAGTCTTCAAAAAGAAAAAAGGCGAGGAAAAACCAACCTCCACCCCACCCCACCCAAGGAAAGTAGAAATATATTTATGGAATGTTAGTTACACTGTAGCACTTAATGTCTTCTCAAATTCAGGCTAAATTGAAATGCCCCTTGGAAATCTCTCTCTCTCTCTCTCTTTCTCTCTTCTCCCTCTCTTTCTATCTTTCTTTCTCTCTGTTCTCTCTCTCTCTGTTTGTGTATGTGTGTCTTTCTCTCTGTGTATCTCTCTCTTTCTTTTTCTTTCTCTGTCTTCTCTCTCTGTGTGTTCTCCCTCTCTTCCCTCCCTCTCTATTTCTCTTTCTTTCTCTCTCTCTTCTCTCATTCTTTCTCTCTCCCTCTTTCTCTCTCCCTCCCTCTCTTCTCTTTCTCCCTTCTTCTCTCTTCTCTCTCCCCTCTTTCTTTCTTTCTTTCCCTCCCTCTCCCTCCCTCCCTCTCTCCTCTCTCTCCACTCTCCCTCTCTATTTCTCTTTCTTTCTCTCTTTTCTCTCTCTTTCTCCCTCCCTCTCTTCTGTTTCTCCCTCTCCCTCTCCTCTCTCCCCTCTTTCTTTCTTTCTTTCTCTCTCTCACTCCCTCCCTCTCCCTCCCTCTATGTCTTCTCTTTCTCTCCCTCTCTCTCTCTTCTCTCCCTCTCTTTGTTTCTCTTTCTCTCTCTTCTCTCCCTCTTTATTTCTCTCTTTCTCTTTTCTCTTTTCTCTCTCTTTCTCTCTCTCTCTCTTTCTCTCTCCCTCCCTCTCTTCTCTTTCTCCCGCCCTGTCTCTTCTTTCCCCTCTTTCTTTCTTTCTTTCTCTCTCTCTCTCTCTTTCTCTCTCTCTCTCCCCCTCTCTCTTCTCTTTCTTTCTCCCTCTCTCTCTCTTCTCTGTCCCCTCTTTCTTTCTTTCTTTCTTTCTTTCTTTCCTTTCTTTCCTTCCTTCCTTCTCTCTCCCCCCCTTTCCGTCCCCCCCCCAAGCCTCTTTCCGGCAGAAAAAGAACGTGACAAAGAATGTCAGGGTCCTGTAAATAAATAGCTGGCTTGCAACATGTACATTTTGGGAGGGGAAATGTCTGTAGTTTTCAGGTGCCGACAATCTCTAACCCATCCTTGCCATCCTTATAGTATGGGATATATAATTTAACTATTATTGATAATGTCCAAGCAGATGGGACGAAGTGTAAGGTCCTGCATGTGTCCTCTGGGGATGCTGAAGAAATCAAAGCAGATGGACCAATTGCTCCTTATTTATGTGTGGCTTCAAGCTCCACGTCTGGTAGGATAATGGATCATTATTGCTTCTACACACAAGCACAAATGTGCTTTTCACAAATGTGCTGGTTCACAAAGCTTCCGAAAGAGCACCGGGCTTCCTATGAAATGATTGAATTGGGGACCTATACATAGGGGTTGCTCTTAAAAAAGAATTGCACTCTCCTTGGTACTCTCTGAGCTTGGTGGATCCCTTGCAGGGCCAATAAACAATGCTTTATTTAGTCCTTTATATAGATATAGAATGGTCAACCGTGGGAAGGCAGGTAGTCCTTGACTTACGACCACAATTGAGCCTACAATTTATGTTGCTAGGCGAGACAGTGGCTAAGTGAATTTTTACAACCTTCCTTGCCACGGCTGTTAAGTGAGTCACTGCAACTGTTAAGTTAGTCACCCGGTCGTTGAGTGAATCTGCCTTCCCCATTAACTTTGCTTGTCAGAAGATTGCAAAAGGTAATCCCATAGCAATAGCACTTAGACTTATATACCTCTTTACAGCGCTTTACAGCCGTCTCTAAGCGGTTTAAGAGTCAGCCTATCGCCCCCAACAATCTGGGTCCTCATTTTACTGACCTCAGAAGGATGGAAGGCTGAGTCGACCTTGAGCTGGTCAGGATCGAACTGCCTGCAGTGGGGCACAGTCATCCTTCAATACTGCATTCTAGCCACAAGGGAGGGAGGGAAGGAAGGAGGGAGGAAAGAAGGAAGGAAGGAAGGAAGGAAGGAAGGAAGGAAGGAAGGAAGGGCACTTAAGACTTCACAGTGCTTTCCAGCCCTCTCTAAGTGGTTTACAGAGTCAGACTATTTGCCCCCAACAATCCGGGTCCTCATTTTACCGACCTCGGAAGGGTGGAAGGCTGAGTCAACCTTGAGCCAGTGGGACTTGAACTGCCAAATCAGCAGTCAGCAGAAGTAGCCTGCAGTACTGCACTCTAACTACTGCACCACCACAGCTCATGACCCCAGGTTCCTGCAACCATCATGAATACGAGCCTGTTGCCCAGTGTCTGAGTTTTCATCACGAGACCATGGATATACAGCATTGGTCGTAAGTGTGAAAAATGGTCCTAAGTCATTTTTTTTTCAGTATCTTTGGTCACTAAATAAAACTGATACAGATACAGATTAACAGAGTTGGAAGAGACCTTGTAGGTTGTCTAGTCTAACCCCCCACCCAAGCAGGAGACCCTACACCATTTCTGACAAATGGCAGTCCAATCTCTTCTAGAAAGCCTCCAGAGATGAAGCTCCCACAACTTGCGAAGGCAACTTCTGTTCCATTGATTGATTGCTCTCACTGTCAGAAAATTCTTCCTTATTTCCAGGTTGAATCTCTCCTTGGAAGCCTTCTCTGCAATCCATAGCTATTTTGGTGGCTTTCTGTGCATCTTAGTTTGGTGAATCCATGCAATTTATTGAACACGACTTCAATAAATTGGAACTCTTACTTAGAACAAAGACTAACAGAGTTGGAAGGGACCTTGGAGGTCTTCTAGTCCAACCCCCTGCTTAGGTAGGAAACCCTACACCATTCCAGACAAATGATTGTCCAATCTCTTCTTAAAAACTTCCAATGTTGGAACATTCACAACTTCTGGAGGCAAGTCATTCCACTGGTTAATTGTTCTGACCGTTAGGAAATTTCTCTTTAGTTCTAGGTTGCTTCTCTCCTTGATTAGTTTCCATCCGTTGCTTCTTGTCTTGTCTTCTGGTGCTTTGGAGAATAGGTTGACCACTTCATCTCTGTGGCAGCCCTTGAATGTAGGAAAATCCAGAATGGTTCTTCTGTGGATAAGCTGAAGGCTCACATTGAACTAAATTTGTTAAAAAGAGAAGAAAAATAGGTTCCGGATATAGTCAGACTTTTCGCTGGTCAATGCTTCAGCCAATTTGAAATCAGGCAATTCTTGTGAGCCGGAAAATCTAATGTTATTTCCTCATTGCTGCCTGAGCACCGAAAAGGATATGACAGCACATGCCAAGATCAAGCTGCTACTAACTGTTGCAGCTTTGAACCCTGGCTGTGAAAGATTAAAACTTAACACACCACACACAAAATCTATTTTTGTCAGGCTTATTAACTCCATGCACATTTCAGACGAGGCAGCCGAGAACATGTTCTACATGACTAAACAATGAAATTAAAACTGACGTTCTACATATTTAAAAAATTATGGATCCATACAACGAAAGACGCAGGTGGAACGTATTCAAGCTCTTTGGATGTTTTGGGGTTGATTTACATCACACTTTGCCTTGTAGTAGTCGGTTGCTAAACACACGCCAATAATGTCTCAGTATCTTCTGTGGTGTAGCTAAAAGGACATTAGGATGTTCTGGTTTTCTCCCTGTTGCAGTATAAGATGCAGTGTAGCTTGCTTGGTATTGCAACAGTAAACAATAGTTTAGTAGGAAAATATGAAACTTCAGTTTGGAGATTCAACTGAGTGATTTAATGGCCTAATGGTGAAGACATTCCTCTCCCACTCAGAAGGTTGAAAGTTCAATCCTAGGTAGTGGCAGACTTTTCTCTCCTTGGGCACAAAGGAAAAATATCTACTGTGAACTTCAAGTAGGCATCAGGAAGGGCAGCCAGCCAGTAAACGTTGAGTTCCATCCATGTTAAAATGGTCTAGGTTCAAATACCAATGTTTAGGCCATCTAACCATTGAAGGGCAGCATTGTATATATTTTAAAAAATCAGATATTGGATCAATATATACCCTGAGCTGCAGTTTGATATGGGACCCTGCAGTCACCTTGAGGGGAGGATGCTATGCCCCATTTATACAAAGAGTTCCAGCAGATCCCATGCGAAATGCAAATCCTATTCAGGATTGTCCATTGCTGATGTGGTATTTCAAAGCTTGGCACATTTTTTGGTAGGGTCACTTATATGTCTTCCTATGTGGTGTGATGGCCTAGAGATGGAGCTCTAGCCTCACAATAAGGAGGCTGTGAGTTCGATCCTAGGTAGAGGCAGATATTTCTCTCTCTGGGCACGATGAGAATATATCTGCTGAATATAACTCCGCATTGGCAACAGGAAGGGCATCCGGCCAGTAAACACTCAGCTCCATTCAGTTGGGCTGATAAATGAGGAAGATCAGCATGCAGCGGTAGGAGTGAATTGCTCATAATTTTTCTACATTCTCTCACTAATGATAGTCAGAATATCTTCATGAATAGGATCATCATTTGTGGCGACCTCACATTACTTAAGGGACGCGGCGGCTCAGTGGCTAAGATGCTGAGCTTGTCGATTGAAAGGTCGGCAGTTCAGCGGTTCGAATCCCTAGTGCCACGTAACGGGGTGAGCTCCCGTTATTTGTCCCAGCTTCTGCCAACCTAGTAGTTCGAAAGCAGGTAAAAAATGCAAGTAGAAAAATAGGGACCACCTTTGTGGGAAGATAACAGCGTTCCGTGCGCTTTTAGTGTTTAGTCATGTCGGCCAAATGACCATGGAGACGTCTTCGGACAGCGCTGGCTCTTTGGCTTTGAAATAGAGATGAGCACTGCCCTCTAGAGTCCGGAACGACTAGCACATATGTGTGAGGGGAACCTTTACCTTTACCTTGTTACTTGTCCCCAGCATTTCCTTCCTCCCTGAATTTCAGACGTACCTCTGGTGAACTGCAAAGCCTCCGTGGAAAGTAATATCCTGAAACTTACCTTTGTTTATTAGCAATCAGTTGAATTCTTGACTCTCTCTCTCTCTCTTCCTTCCTTCCAAATCCATAGAAGCAATCACATGCCGTTCTGAGAGCGCCACCCAAATTCTTCTCACTTGGACAACTTTAACGTGATTAGCGGCAAACAACATCTCAAGCTAATAGATATTAAGGAGGGGTGTGAAAGTGGCATTTGACTACTCCCCTCCCCTCCCGGTCATTATATTACTTCCAAGAAGTCTTTTTTTTTGGAATGATCGGAACTTTTAAAAAGCTTGATTACATTTCAAGCTATTCGGTGCTTATAATTTGATTGGGGAATACGATCGCAAGCATTAGCTGCCTCGCGCAATATTTCGGCGTGTTTAATATTTGCAGGGTGAGCGCATTTGTTAAACAATCGTCAAACTAGTCACTGCCCAGGACAATGGAATGATTTCAAGCCAGCAGCGTACAGGTTGATCTAAATCCGATCAGTTCCAAAGGTACTAATTTATTGTCCTGTTCTGTTAGATGTTCTGTATTTAAAAAGGAAGAAAAAAATAGGATTTGGTTTCTTAGGCTATCTCTAACTACTGTATTTTTCGGAGTATAAGATGCACCTTCCCCCCCCCCCACTAAAAGGGGGTGAAAATTTAGGTGTGTCTTATACACCGAATGTAGCCCCACCCACCAGTGGCCCCCACCTTTTGGCCTCTGCCTCCCAGCAATTTACCTCCTTGCAGCAAGCAGCAAGAAGAAACAGCCCATTTCAGCTTCAGCACAGCCTGATTAGCACAAGCGGCTGATTGTGCCTTGGATCGCCCTCCCGACTCTCAGCTGTTTCAGGCTGCAGGGATTGCCATTGCCTATTGCTGCACGGGCCTCTGTTGGCTTGCTGCAAGGAGGTAAATTGCTGGGAGCAGATTTTTTTTTTCCTTGTGCTAATCAAGCTATGCTGAAAACGAAAACGAAAGTAAAGCAGGCTATTTGCTGTTTGCTGCAACGAGGCAAAATTGCTGGGAGGCAGAGGCAGAGGCAGATTTCTTTTTCTTGTTTTCCTCACCAGAAAAGATAGGTGCGTGCGATTCTTTGGCACTCAGCCTTCCTTATGGTCCAATTTTCACATCCATACATTGCAAGGATGCTTCCAGAGGTGGGATTCAGCCGGTTCTGTCCAGTTTGTGCGAATCGGTAGTGGCGACTGCAGGAAGCTCCGCCCACCTGCCCAGACGTAATGCACGAGCAAAGCACATGCTAGTGAAGCGAGCGTGCACGCGCTTGCATTTGTGAACCGGTAGAGAAGGTAAGTGAATCCTACCTCTGACTCTTCCCTGAGCTATACGATCTGCTCCTGTTCAGATTTTTGCCCCTGCTAATAAATAAGGAGCTGAATAGTCAAAATCACCTTTCTATTTTCCTATCCCGATATATAAAACAAGATTCCTTGGTAGTACAGTGGACTAAAGCACCCTGTTATTAACACCAGCTGCCTGCAATTACTGCACGTTCGAATCTCACCAGGCTCAAGGTTGACTCAGCCTTCCATCCTTTCTAAGGTAGGTAAATTGAAGGCCCAGTTTGTGGGGGCAATAAGCTGACTTTGTATAAAATATACAAAAGTATGAAGGCTATTGCTTAGCGCATTGTAAGCCGCCCTGAGTCTCCGGAGAAGGGCGGCATATAAATCAAATTTAAAAAAAAAAATTCCTCATAAAAAGTTGCCTTTCATTTCACCGCTTTGCCAAAACTCTATTTTTTTAACGACAG
Source organism: Ptyas mucosa (assembly GCA_012654045.1). Classification (NCBI taxonomy): domain Eukaryota; kingdom Metazoa; phylum Chordata; class Lepidosauria; order Squamata; family Colubridae; genus Ptyas; species Ptyas mucosa. Next base: position 15,461 of record WNWU01012601.1, read on the forward strand.
CCACCAAAGGAAAGAAAAGGAAGAATTTGCACACTGGGCTTCCAACCCCTGAATTCTTTGGATTTGAAAAATTAGCGAAACGAGTCTCGTAAAATGTCTAGGGTCTTTTTAATTGTCTCGGCAATGTCCCTTCATTAGCTGTTACTGGCTGCCAATATCCATGTGCTCTTCAGGAAATTTATCTTCCTGGGATTTATATTTAGCCCCTTGCGGAGCGGCTGCTACCTTTCGGTGACCCAATTTGTGTTCGGTAGCATTCCTGCAAGTTGGATTAATTCTGTATTTCCTGTCCTTTTTTTTTTCCCCCTACGGTTGTCGCGGTGTGGCTGTGTGTTAGAGCTTCATTACTCCAGCCCACTGAGTTTCCTCCTCTCCTTTGTTGCCAGCGTTCCTCGCTTTAATGTTCAGACCATTACAATAATCAATGGTGAATGGAGTATTGATTTCACCTCTCACTACGAGTCACGGGAAATATTTTGTATTCACTGCAACTCTAGCTTAGGTTCAGTAGACTTAGCCAGGTGAGGCTGCAGAAGGTTAACCTTTAAGTAGACCCACCAAAAAAATCACTTTGTCGTGTGTGTGTTAGCCTCAAATATAATTCCTAACGTGACAGCAGATTTAGCAGGATTACGGGGTGGGTCCTTCAGGAGAACGTCTTCATAACTGCACAAGATTGTTCCAGAAACTAGCTGAGGTAGTGATCTAAATTGATGAAGACCAGTGGTGAAATCCAATTTTTTTTTACTACCAGTTCTGTGGGCGTGGCTTGGTGGGTGTGGCTTGGCTTGGCGGGCATGGCAGGGGAAGGATACTGCAAAATCCCCATTCCCTCCCCACTCCTGGGGAAAGGATATTGCAAAATCTCCATTCCCAACTCACTCTGGGGCCAGCCAGAGGTGGTATTTGCCGGTTCTCCGAACTATTCAAAATTTCCGCTACTGATTCTCCAGAACCTGTCAGAACCTGCTGGATTTCACTCCGGATGAAGACCAAAAAGGACCCAGATGTACAAGCCTTTTCTATCCTCTTCACTGGTCAATAGTTAAGATGTCTCTCTTGGTTTAGCGTTTTCTGAAATTCCTACAAGACAACCTTGTTTGCATGGGCATTCAAGGAAATGCTGCCAAGGAACTTTGTGCTGTTGTGTGAAGGACATTTTTGGAGGGTCAAATGTCCAAGCCATCTTTCATACTGACCAGAGTAGCATCGACTTTCTGCTCTCTTTCCACGAACTGTCCATGACAATTGAGAAGCAAAAATATGTTATAAGTCTATATTTATTTTGCTGCTTTATTATTCATTATAACTGCTTTTTAGATTTTTGGGTGCAGGAGTTCCTATCCATGGCCACCAAGCCACACCCACCAAGCCATGCTGCGCCCACCAAGCCACACCCACAGAACCAGTAGTAAAAAAATTTGAAACTCACCACTGCATTCACACATCAGAGGTTAAAGGTATCAATTGTTTTGGTAAATCAGTGGCACAATTAATAAATCCCTTGAATTTAACATCAATGTGATATTCAACCAAGAGGAAGATCAGTTTTTGTTTTTTTTAAGTCAATACAAAGCCTATAGAAAAATGCCTTCAGTCTGAACAATTCACTGATGGGAATTTCAGGAGAATTGGTGGCAGGACTCCAGATTAATTATTCATTGTGAATTATGCACCCTATTTTAACAATCGTCCTTACCTAACTCACAGGAGTGTGGTGAGGACTAATTAATGTTTATAAAGGATTTTAAACATGAAGAGTGTCGCAGGGTAGCTAAATATTATTATACAACGGACTTAAGTGTCCCAGCATCCTTGCCCATTCAGTGCAAAATGTATATTTTCACATGGAGAGGGAAAAAAATCACTGGATTGAAGTTTTCCACAGTTTCATCTAAGTTTCAAATATGGTAAGCACCGCTTAGTAAGTTGGGATTTCCTCGCTGTAACATTTAAAATTATATCCATATTTCACTCCCATGGAGCTTGAAACAAAACTGTCATTCAGCTATCTTTGAAAAAGAAGTTTACAAAATTTGAATCCCAGCCAGTACTAGGATGGCTCTGTAGTCAAGTTTCCAGTGGATATAAACTTATTATTATTTTTAGATTCCTCCCCCCCTTTTTTTCCTTCATTTTCCCCCATCCTTAAAAGCCAACACTGAAATTGCTCTCTGAGTCAGCCTCATATTTCTGTCTCCAGAAGGGGACAGCGAGATTTTGTTAAAAAGCTTACAAAGAAGACATAATATCATAGCTGTTACACCCTTTTATATTCACCACTCCGTAATGAGAGGTGCCTTCTTTCTTTTGTTTTCCCCTTACTTTTAATTCTTTTATTAAGTTTCATGACAAGATAAAATATAGAATAAACTTTAGAATAATCTAAAATAAATAAGAAATAACAGCTAGAATCCCGTTTTAAGAAAAAGAAAGAGGAAAAATGCAAAGAGAGAAGAAAAAGTAATGACTTCTGACTTTCTTTGGTGCAGTAGATGGCAAAAAATAAAACAATCCCAACTTTTTGCTTTATATTTCACCACATTTCAAGCCAGTTCTATAATTAGAATGAAAATCATTCTAATCAGCCAAAGTTTCATTTCTTTTCAGCTTCGAGCAAAAAGTCCAGAAGTTTTTTCCAAGTAGAAACAAAATGAGATACGTTCTACTCTTAAATTAAAAGAGTAAATTTTACCACTGTCAGAAATGGTGTAGGGTCTCCTGCTTTGGTGGGGGGGATGGACTAGATGACCTTCAAGATCCCTTCCAACTCTGTTAATCTATCTATCTATCTATCTATCATCATCATCATCTATCTATCTATCGTAAGATCACTGAGATGGGGATTGCAGCCAAGGAATTAAAAGACGCCTGCTCCTGGAGAGGAATGCTATGGCAAATCTAGACAGCATACTAAAAAGCAGAGACATCACCCTGCCAACAAATGTGCGTATAGTTAAGGCGATGGTTTTCCCAGTTGCAATGTATGGATGTGAAAGTTGGACCGTAAGGAAGGCTGAGCGCCAAAGAATTGAGGCCTTTGAACAATGCTGCTGGAGAAGACCTCTTGTGAGTCTCTTGGACTGCAAGGAGATCAAACCAGTCAGTCCTAGAGGAGATCAACCCTGACTGCTCTTTAGAAGACCAGATCCTGAAGAGGAAACTCAAATACTTTGGCCACCTCATGAGAAGGAAGGGCTCCCTGGAGAAGAGCCTAATGCTGGGAATGATGTAGGGCAAAAGAAGAAGGGGACAGCGGAGAACGAGGAGGCTGGATGAAGTCACTGAAGCAGTCGGCGTGAGATTAAATGGACTCCAGAGGATGGTAGAGGACAGGAAGGCCCGGAGGAACATTATCCATGGGGTCACGAAGGGTCAGACACGACTTTGCAACTAACAACAAAAATCTATCGTCTATCTGTCTATCTCTATCTATCTATCTATCTATCTATCTATCTATCTATCTATCTATCTATCTATCTATCT
>WNWU01012602.1:0-62449 GCA_012654045.1 Ptyas mucosa
ATATTTTTCATATTAATAATATTTGGATGTGTCAAAGCTTCCATCGTTGAAAGCCACATTGGTATTTCCATATAATGTTTTTCTTTCACTCTCTCCCACACTGTTAATAAACCATTTCTTACATAATGTCTCTGGAAGTATCCATGTATCCTATTTTTCCCATACCATAAGAAAGCGTGCCAACCTAGTTGTAAATCATGTCCCCCCAAAGTCAATAGTCTTGTATTTCTCAATAAGATCCATTCTTTAATCCACGTTACCACTGCCGCTTGGTAATACAGTTTCCAATTTGGAAGTCCAAACCCGCCTCTAATTCTAGAATCTTGTAACATTTTTATATTGATTCTTGCTTTTTTCCCTTGCCATATACAGTCATGGCCGTAAATGTTGGGGGTTCCAACATTTACGGCCATGACTGTATATTTCCACATTGTCCTATCCAAATTCTCAAAGTACTTTTTCTCAATCTTTATTGGTATCGTTTGGAAGAGAAATAAGATTCTTGGTAATACGTTCATCTTGATTAACGCTATCCTTCCCATTAATGATAATTGCAAATTTCTCCATTTCTCCAAGTCTTTTTCAATTTGATTTCTCAATTTATAGTAGTTATCTTCTTTGATGGTTATGCATCTTGAAGTTAGCTGAATGCCCAAGTATTTCACTTTCTTCACTATTTGAATATTTAGTTTCTCCATTATTTCCTTTTTTTGTTTTTCTATCATATTTTTAATTAAAATTTTTGTCTTATCTTTATTAATTTTCAGTCCCGCTACTGCTCCATATTCCTCTATTTGTTCCAGTAACTTTGGGCCTGTTTCTTTTTTTTAAAGTTTTTTATTTTGATTTTTTATCAACATATTCAAATATACAGTCTTTTGTCCATCATTAATCATTATTCATTCATCTTATTCTTTAATTTCCATTTGCTAATTAGTTGATCGGGTCTGCTCTTCTACCATCTCCTTCCTTTATTTTAATACAACCTTTCCTTTTCTTCCCTTCTCTCTCTTCTTCTGTTTCTTTCTACTTTCCTCATTCCTCCTCTCCTTCCCTTTTCTACTTCCTCTCCTCTTTCCCCTCTGCTCTCTTCTTCCTCCCTTTCTTACCCTCTCTCCTCCTCTTTCCCCCTTCTTTCTTCCCCTCCTTTCCCGTTCTTCTTTTCTTCTCTTCTCACCTCCCAACTCTCCTCCCGCCCCCTCTTTACTCCTCTCCCCTTTTCCACTCCCTTGTTGTTTCCTTTTTCAATTCAATCTGAGATGGTATTCGAGCAGCCCCGATTTCTATTCACGTACATCTTCATTTCAAATTCCTTTTTTACTTTATAGTTATATCTCTTCTTACATTCCTGTACATTATTAATCAATCCATGTGTCATCTGGGTATAACATTTTTGTGCCCTCATTTTTCATAATTTATCATCATTTCTTAATACATACATTTGTCTTTCCTTTTTCATTTAATTTTAATATACTACAACTTAATCATCCCAAAGTTCTTATCTTTACCATGTTTATTGTCTATGCTCATTTTCTATCCATTGATAAAATTTTCCCCATATGTTATAATACTCTGACTCTTCTTTCCCTTTAATTGCCAATGTCAACCTATTCATTTCTGCACATTCCAATACATTCTTAATTACCTCTCCCTTTGTAGGAATTTTTTCTGCTTTCAAATTTTGTGCAAATACAATTCTCGCCGCCATTATTACATGTATTATCAAATATGTGTGTTCTTTACTATACTTCTCTGAAAGAATACCCAACAGGAACAATTCTGGTTTTAAGTCAATATGTTGCTGTGTCATTTTCTCTAGCCATATTCTTGTCTTTGCCCAACAGTTTCTCACTTCTGGACATGTTCACCACATATGATAATATGATCCTGGCATCTGATGACATTTCCAACATTTAGCTGATTTATCTTTAAACATTTTTGCCAATCTTTCTGGTGGCATGTGCCATCCATAAAACATTTTATACAGGTTGTCTTTATATGCTGTGGCCATTGTTAATTTATAATTTCTTTCCCATAATTGTTGCCATTTATCTAACTCAATCGTATATCCAAATTTTTTTGCCCATGCTATCATTGTTTCTTTGACTTGTTCTTCTTCTAACTTCACTTCAAGTAAATAACTATACAATTTCCTAATCATTTTTTCCTCAGTTCCTGTGAGTATCTCATCCAATACTGTCATTTCCAAGTAAAAACCATATAGCTTTACATCTTTTTCATATCTCGATTGTATTTGCAGCTGAGTATACCACTCCATTTCAATCCCTTGTTCATCTAATTCTTGTTTTGTTTTCAATTCCCCGGTTGCTGATAACATGTCTTTATATCTTATAATATTTCTCATCTTAATAAGATTTGGATGTACAAATGCTTCCATTGTTGAAAGCCATATTGGTATTTTCAAATAATGTTTCTCTCTAATTTTTTCCCATACTAGTAATAATGCATTTTTTACATAGTGCCTTTGAAAATAGCTATGCATCTTGTTCTTCCCATACCATAAAAAAGCATGCCAACCTAGTTGTAGATCATGCCCTTCTAAAGTTAATAGTCTTGTATTTCTCAACACAATCCATTCTTTTATCCAAGATAATGCTGCTGCTTGATAATATAGTTCCCGGTTTGGTAATCCAAATCCTCCTCTTAGTCTTGCATCTTGTAACATTTTCATATTAATTCTTGCTTTTTTCCCGCCATATAAATTTCAATATCATTTTATTCAAATTTTTGAAATATTTCTTTTCCAATTTCATTGGTATTGTCTGAAATAAGAACAGCAGTTTAGGTAATATGTTCATCTTAATTACTGCTATTCTTCCCATTAATGAAAGTTGCAATTTTCCCCATTTTCCCAAATCTGTTTCGATTTGGCCTTTCAACTTATAATAATTATCTTCTTTGATCGTTGCGCATTTTGCTGTTAATTGTATTCCCAAATATCTTACTTTTTTAGTAATTTGAATGTCTAATTTCTCCATTAATTCTCTTTTCTGTTTCTCTGTGATGTTTTTCACCAATATCTTTGTTTTATCTTTATTAATTTTCAATCCTGCCACTTCTCCATATTCCTCTATTTGTTCTATCAGTTTGGGTCCTACTTCTAACGGCTCCTCTTGAATAAACACTAAATCATCCGCAAATGCTTGTAATTTATACTCTTCTTTTTTAATTTTTGTCCCTTTTATCTCCTCATTTTGTCTTATATTTCTATTTAACACCTCTAACGTCAGCACAAATAACAATGGTGATAGAGGACATCCTTGCCTTGTTCCTTTCATAATATTTACTTTCTCCGTCATATCTCCATTTATTATTATTTTTGCAAATTGTTTGTTATAGATTGTCTCAATCATCTTTATAAATCTCCCCCCAAATTCCATAATCTGTAATTGTTTTGTCATAAATTTCCAATTCACATTATCAAAAGCTTTTTGCACATCTAAAAACATCAATGCCATTTGTTTTTTTGGGTGTGCTTCATAGTATTCTAAAATATTCAGAATCATTCTCATGTTATCTCTAATTTGTCTTTTTGGTAGAAAGCCATTTTGATCTACATGTACAAAATCATTTAACAACCTCTTCAGTCTATTCGCCATTATTGATGCAAATATTTTATAATCCGCATTTAGCAAAGAGATCGGTCTATAGTTTTGTTGTGGCTCCGACCCCCGAGGCCATCGCATCGGAGGAAGAAGGCTCCGAACATGAAGGAGAGGAGCCAGCCAGGCCTCCCTCCCCCGGCCCCTCCTCTCTGGCAATTCCTCAGCTGCCGGCCGAAGGAGAGGAGATTAGCCAGGAGCCAGGTGTCTCCGATCGGTCGGAAAGTGATGAGGGAGACAGGCTGTGGCTGGACCCACGTCAGCGTCGGCGTGCTAAAAGATCCCAGCAAATGAGGAGGCGTGCCAGGGATTAGCTAAGTCACTGGACCACACCCCACAGGCTATATAAAGGAGTGGGGTGGCAGTTTGAATTCTGTGACGGACAAAGTTTCATTCTTGTTAGTTTCTTGGTGTCAAACCTCAGTCGGCTTCAAGGATTGGAATTTGGACTGTGTTTTTCCCAGCTGGTGTGTATGTGTTTGTTATCTGGTGAAGGAATACCCCCCCCCTTGTTTAGTAAAGAACTTGGCAGCCGGTTCCCATAGGGCTGCCCAAGCCTTGATAACGAAACCTCCGTGTGTGCCAGTCATTTAACCCTCGTCTGTCTGTGTGGGTTTGTGCGTGTGGGGGACGGGGACAGAACAAGTTTTTAGTGTCAGCATTCCAGAAAACCCCGACTCCCAGTAAAGATGTGGAAGCAGGCATTTTCCAAAGTTCTCTTTACTAGAAATAGGTAAACTGGCACATCTGGGAAATCCCGAATCTGAAAAGCCCAGGCTTTCCTTCAGTAATACAAAGCTTCCAAAACCACCCCCTTTCTCCTCAATCGATCACATGCTCCAATCACCATCCGTTCCACCTCGACCCAGCACCTGACCCTCCTCCTCCAGATGCTGGATCACCCTGACCTTGACCGATAGGAAGAATGCTATTATGTCTACTAATTCCCCTCTCCTAAATCCCCCCTCCTACTTTCCCACACATGAGGAGGTGGCAGCATTGAAGCTTCCAGCTTAATATGGCTTCTAAGGCTGACATTTAGTTTGTTGTAAATCTGCATCCCCCTTCGGTATAAGAGTAATATACGCTTCCATCCACGAGTCAGGTATTTTTGCATTTACTAAAAGGTCATTAAACACTTCCAGCATCATATTACTAAGCACATCCTGAAAAGTTTTATACAATTCTGCTGGTAATCCATCTGGACCTGGTGTTTTGCCATTTTTCTGTCTTTTAATGCTTTCTACCACTTCCATCATTGTTATTCTTCCCTCTAGAGCCTCTTTATATTCTTCTGGTATTTTTGGTAAATTTGACTTTTCTAAATATTGTATAATCTCTTCTGATACTGTCTCTTGTTCATAAAGTCTCTTATAATATTTCTGTACCACTCCCCCCCCCCCTCATTTTGGTAACATATCTGTCCTCCCTCATCTATTAGTTTATTAATTAGTTTTTTCTCCTTCTCCTTTCTCATTTTATATGCCAGCCATCTACCTGGCTTATTAGCATTTTCAAAAAAGTTTTGTTTAGACATTTTTATTTGATAAGCCAAGTCTTCTTTTTCAATTAAGTTCATTTCATGTTTTTTCAAATCCATTTGGTTTTTAGTCCTCTTGCTTTGCGTATTTTTTTATAATTCCATCTCCAGTTCTTTGTATTCTTCCAATTTTTTCTGTGTTTGTCTTTTCTTTTTATTTCTTTTTCCCAAATAGGTCATTGCCAACCCTCGAATATATGCTTTAACTGTATCACACACATTTTGCAATGAGGTGTCTTCCTTTCTGTTTTCCTTAAAAAAGAAACCTAATTCTTTCTCTACAGATTGTTAAAACTCTTTTTCATTTAATATTGTTTGATTCAATGTCCATCTTAATCTCTTTCTTTGTCCCTTCCATATAATTATAATCTGACTATGGTCCGCCCAAATACTTGTTTCAATGCTTATATCTTGTACATTTGCTAATAAATCAGTTCACATCCACATCATATCTATTCTGGACCATGACTTGTGCCTATTTGAATAAAAAGTATATTGCTTTTCTTTCAAATATCTTTCTCTCCAAACATCTTTAATGCCTATTTCATCTACCATTGTGAGAAAGGACTTTGGGAGCGTTTGTCTAGGTTTCTTATTAACTTTTGTCATCTTATAGTCCCAATCTACTTCCCTTATCGTGTTAAAGTCTCCCATTATGCAAATATTGTCAAATTCAAATTCTATTATTTTCCTGTGCAATTTGACATAGAATTCTTCATGTTTATCATTTGGTGCATATATCGCCACCAACAATATTTGTTTATAGTTCATTATTACTTCCACCATTAAAATCCTCCCTTCTTCATTAGCATATATTTGTTTAGGTTCTAGTCTGTTTTTAATGTATAATACTACACCTCTTTTGCTTTGATGTGTCAATGCGGTAAACAAATTGCCCAATTTTGGATACTCCAAAATTTTTTTGTATTGCTTTCCCCAATTTAATTTCCCCAATTTATTAAAAGTTCTTTTTTTATCGCCGAATTCAAACCATTAATATTTATTGATATTGCTTTGGTTTCTTCTTCCATATTTTACTTGTTACTAGTTTTTGTTGATCTTGTCATTCTTATTTCTCTTTGATCCTTGGACTCTTTTGACCTTGCCCCCTCTCTTATTGCCTTTTCTTGTTGTTCTTTTGTCGTCTCTCTTTTTTGATCTTCTTTTGCTTTCACCGCTTCATCTTGGACTTTAGTTTCTTTTTCCTCTCTCAATCTTTGTTCTTCTTGGGGCCCCAAATATTGGTCATAAAATAATTCCGCTTTCTCTATCGAGTCCAGTCTATGTCTTTGCGCTTGCCAATAAACCAATATTCCTTCTGGTATTAACCATCTGAAATTTACTCCTTTTTGGATTGAGTTTTGTCAGAAATTGATATTCTCTCCTCAGATCTCACACTCTTCTGGGTATCTGTTTCAGCACCACAATCTCTTTGTCTTTATATTTTATTGGAGTATTTCTTGCTACCTGTAATATTTCTGTTTTTATTGCTTTCCTGGTAAATCTTACATGCACCTCTCTTGGCAGTTTATTTCTCATTGCATATCGAGTATGCACTCTGTATATCTCGTCAACCCCATTTAATATCTTTTCCTTGGGTTCCTCCACCACTTCCTCCAGTATCTCCGCCAACACTTCTGCCAAGTTCTCTCCCTTCTCTTCTTCTATATTTTGAAATCTTAAATAGTACTCTGCTCTGTCCATTTCGAGAGAAATAATTTTTTTTCCTGGTTTTTGTCAGCCATTGTGAGTCTGTCATCCATTTCCTCCACTTTTTTTCCTGTTAAATCTGCCTTTTCCTCCACTTTCTGTATTCTTTCTTCATTCTTTCCCATCATCGCCTTCACTTCTTTAAGTTCTCCTTCTACCTTCTCCATTTTTTCTTTGAAGTCTTCATGAAAAACCTGTATCATATTTTTAGTTCCAATTGCATGGCCATGGTATCTAGTGTCCTCTGCACTGCAGGGCTTGAAGCTGGTGTTGTGGAAGGTAACTGCATTGTTGTCTTCTTCATCTTGTCTTGTCTTGTCTATTATAATCCACTGAATTTATAATCCAAATAAAATTTAAATTTATAATCCAAATACCTAATTCACCCTGTTGAATGGATTGGTTAAAAATAGAAATCAAAAAGCTCCATCACACCCAGAAACACATAGCAAAAGGTCAAAAAAAAATTAAAAAAAGAAGAAGAGAAAAAAAATGAAGAAGTAAAAAAACAAAAATTTCTGATTCTTCAGGTTCTTCTTACCTTAATCCAATTTTTTATTTATCATCAAAATTTGAACACTCAAAAAAACAACCAGCCAAAAAAAAGAGGAGGGAAAAAAATGGAAAGGAAAAAAGATACAAAACTCAATCCAGTCAGTGAAAATAGTTCAAGAAAAAAGAAAAGAAAAAAGAGAAATCACTGCAAATGGTCAAATCCTAAGCCAAAAAAGAGGAGTATAAAAGGAAAAATAAAATAAAATAAAAAGAAGCAAAAGAACACAGTCACAAGAAAAAGAAAAAAGAAAAATATTTCCAAACAGGGCTGTTTATATTGCCTCAGTTGTCTTGTTTTAGTTTCTGTTTCAAAATTTTCACAAGGCACACTATTTCAACTTCTATTAATGCTATCTATCTCAATATGCAGTTCTTGCCAGACACAGCTGTTTCTTATCAGTCCAAGCCTACAATCTCAAGGCCAGTCCTCTCAATTAGTTTATTTAAAATAAAGTCTTTTTATTTGTGTCTCTAGATGGCGCTACAAACCACTTTCACTCAGAAGAAACGTGGAAAAAAAGATTAAAAAAATAGGAAAAGTTTTATAACTAGTTCTTTCCACTCAGTCTCATTAATTTCACATAAATCCACAAATCCAAAATTTACAAGTATTCAATCAGGCTTCCTGTTCTTATTTTCTTGCTCCCCAAAGTAATTTTGTTACTTCATTCAATTCATTTCTTCCATTTGGGTCAATCCACTTTCTTTGCCGCTAAACAGCTGAGGGTAGAGAGCTGACACACACCCCACTCTCCCCTCTTCTCTTTGCCCCCTTCACTTTTCTTCAAGTTGTTTCCTGGGGTTTATGCAAAGAAAACTTCAAATCAGAAAACAAAAAGAGAAGTCGGCTTTCTCACCCAGATGAATCCACATCCATTGTCTCTCCAGTCCCGCTGTGACCGCCCCAGCTTTGTTGCGGCTCATTCAATGGCCGCTCTCTAGATTGTCTGGTTGAAGGGCTGCTTCTGACTAACCAGGCAATTGTGATTTCCCTGTGTTAGCCAGTCTGTGCCCTTCTTGCTCACCGTCCCTCCGAGACAGTTTTCGGTCAATAAAGACCCCAAACGACTTCGATATCAACGTTTTCTCGGGAGCATCCGAGAAAAGCATTGTGCCGTCGGGTGCTGGCCACGCCTCCTCTCCGGGCCTGTTTCTATAGGATCTTCCATAATAAACACTAAATCATCTGCAAATGCTTGCTGTTTATATTCTTCTTTTTTAATTTTCATTCCTTTTATTTCTTTATCTTGTCTTACCCTTCTGTTTAAAATCTCTAACGTCAATATAAATAATAATGGAGATAATGGACATCCTTGTCTGGTTCCTTTTCTAAAATCCACTTTTTCTGTCATTTTGCCATTTACAATTACCTTTGCCGATTGTCCTTTGTATATAGTTTTGACCATATTTATAAACCTATCCTCAAAGTCCTTCATTTGTAATTGTGTTATCATAAATTGCCAATTCACATTATCAAACACTTTCTGTGCATCCAAAAATAACAATGCCATTTGTTTCTCTGGATGCGTTTCATAGTATTCCAATGTATTCAATATAATTCTCATATTGTCTCTAATCTGCCTTTTAGGTAAAAAACCAATCTGATCTGTGTGTATAAATTCATTTAGCAGTCTCTTTAGTCTTTCAGCCATTTTTCTTTTCCTCATTTTGGTAGCATATATTCCCATCTTGATCTACTAGTTGGTTTATTAACTTCTTTTCTTTCTCTTTTTATATGCCAACCATCGTCCTGGTTTATTTGCATTTTCAAAAAAGTTTTGCTTTGTTGATTTTATTTTATTTGCCAAATCTTCATTTTCCATTAAATCCATTTTATGTTTTTGCAAGTCCATCAAATTCTTAGTCTTTTTATCATGTGGATGTCAGCGTTCCAGAAAACCCCAACTCCAAGTAAAGACGCAGACGCAAGCATTTTCCAAAGTTTTCTTTACTAGAATAGGTAAACTGGCACATCTGGGAAACCCCGAATGTGAAAGGTCCGGGTTTTCCCTCAGTAAATCAAAACCCCAAAAACCATCCCCCCACTCCTCAGTCGATCACATGCTCCAATCAACGTCCGTCCCATCTCGACTCAGCACTCTGACCACTCCTTCTCCAGATGCCGGATCGCCCTGACCTTGACCGACAGGAAGAATGCTATTATGTCTACAAACAACCCCTCTACTAAATCCCCCCTCCTACTTTCCCACACATGAGAAGGTGGCAGCATGGAAGCTTTCAGACTAATATGGCTTCCAATGCTGACAGGCATTCCCCCCTGCTGAAAAAACCACATCCGGAAAAAATAAAACAGACAAAACACAAAAGAAGGTGTTAACACCTTGTACAGGACCCCTTAACACACACACACACCAGTAGACCTTTTGGTTTCTCAGGAAATTTATCATGAAATTGCTTCACTAGAGTATCAACATTCACATCCCAACTTTTCACCCAAGTAGCTTCAGATAATGGGTACCCTTTCCAGTGTACCAAATATTGTAAGCAACCCCTGTAGAGTCTAGAGTCAAGGATCTTCTTCACTTCATAATGAGTCTCCCCTTGCACTACCAAAGGAAGTGGGGAGCAGCTGGCAAGGGCCTTACGTTAGATTCTCTTGCTGGTTTCAATAAGCTACTGTGGAAAACTGGGTGTACTTTCCCTAATAGGCGAGGGAAGCTAGGTTGGACAGTCACTGGGTTAATCACTTTCACTATAGGGAAGGGACCCATGAATTTGGGTCCAAACATCTTGTTAGGTAACCTCAATCTTAGGTACTTGGTTGACAAATACACCTTATCTCCTATTCGGAAAGGTAGTTGGAGAGACCGGCGTTTGTCGACCTGGGCCTTATATTTTTCCGCTGATTCAGCTAAAGCTTTCTTAGTATTCTCCCAACCCCTTTTCAATGAGGTCATCCATTCTGTTAGGGACATGGAAGTAGGCAGTTCTCTAGGCAACTCAGGCATCGGCACAAAATCCATGCCCGTAGTTATCTGAAAAGGAGTCAACCCAATACTGCTGTGTACTGCATTATTATAAGCCACTTCTGTGAACAGTAGTAAGTCTGCCCAGTTTTCTTGTTGATAATTTACATAACATCTAATGTATTGTCCCACCATTGAGTTCAATTTTTCAGCCGATCCATTAGTCGATGGGTGGAAAGCTGAGCTAAGCCCCTGGGATAACCCAATGGACTGTAGGAACTCTTTCCAGAACTTAGCGGTAAACTGGACCCCGCGATCTGATATTATTCTCCTTGGAACCCCATGTAGTCTGTAGATATGTTTCACAAAAAGCTTTGCCAGTTTCTTGGCCGATGGTAGTCTGTTGCAGGCAGTGAAGTGTGCTTGCTTGGAGAATAAATCAATGACAATCCAAATCACTTTGTTCCCTCCACTGTCAGGGAGCTCAACTATGAATTCCATTGCAATCTCCTCCCAGGGCTTGATGGGTTCGGCCACAGTCTGGAGAAGCCCAGGGGGCTTCCCTGGTCTGGATTTCATGGTAGCTCAGGTGGCGCAGCTTTTCACATAGTCTTCCACATCAGCTTTCATTTTTGGCCACCAGAATTGTCTCCTAGTCAAATGGAGGGTTTTTAAAAATCCAAAGTGGCCCCCTAGTTGAGAATCATGACTCTTCTTTAGCACCAAGAGTCGCATGCTGTGGGGCACATAAATCTTACTCCCCTTCCACGCCAACCCCTCTCTTAGGGTTAGGTCCATCTGGTTTTCCTTGAACCAGGAATCAGTTGAGAGTGCCGCTTTTAGCTCTGCTGTCAACTTGTCTTCTGGGAGGTTGGAACCATGGCGCATTTGCACTCTGGTGCGGGCTTGGGTGGCTGGCTGAGTTTCCAAGATCATGGCATGAACTACCTCTTCCCGTCGGCTGTCAAACTGGGGCTTATGGGAGAGAGCATCAGCTAACAGGTTTTTCCCCCCGGAATGTATTTCAGGTTAAAGTTAAAGCATTTGAAATACTGAGCCCAGTGAATCTTCTTGGGGGAAAGCTTCCGTGGGGTCTTCAGCGCCTCGAGGTTTTTGTGGTCAGTCCACACTTCAAAAGGCTTCTTAACCCCCTCTAGGAAGTGTCTCCAGGATAGGAGAGCCCATCGCACTGCAAAAGCCTCTTTCTCCCATACTGCCCATCTGCGCTCAGTGTCTGTTAACTTTCTCGATATCTAAGCACACGGCATTAGTTTGTTTTGGGCGTTCCTTTGCAGTAGAACAGCAGCCACCACCACATCACTCATGTCAGCCTGGACCACAAAGGATTTATTTGGATCAGGGTGCTGTAGGATCGACTCCACTGTGAATAGGCGTTTTAATTGTTCAAAGGATTTTTGACAGTTCATTGTCCAAGCTAGGGGTTGGCTAGGTTTTGGCTTGGTGGGAGACGGACCGGTTTTTAGCAGTTCTGTCAAGGGGAGGGCAACCTCAGCGAAGGAGGGGATGAATTGTCTGTAAAAGTTTGCAAACCCCAGGAAGCTTTGAAGTTGCTTATGGGTTCGTGGGGGTTGCCAGTCCAGCACTGCCTTCACCTTCCCCGGGTCCATTTTGATTCCTTGATTCAATACCCTGTATCCCAGGTAGTCCAAGGACTCCTTATGGAACTTGCATTTTGACAGCTTTGCATAAAGTTTGGCCGCTAGGAGCTTTTTGAGCACTTGTCTGACTAATTTGACATGTTCTTCCATATTTTCGCTGAATATAAGAATGTCATCAAGGTAAACAAGGACCCCCTTATACAGGTGCTCATGTAAAACTTCGTTGATCAGTTGCATAAAGACTGCGGGGGCCCCTTGGAGTCCAAAAGGCATGACCTGGAATTTGAAGCTGCCCAGGGGGCAGTTAAAAGCAATCTTCCATTCGTCTCCCTCCTTTATGCGAACACGGTAGTAGGCTGCCCTTAGATCTAGCTTGGTGAAAATTTTGCCCTTTGACAAATGGTTCAGCAAGTCTTTCATTAGTGGTAGGGGGTAGGTATTTTGTATGCAAATGGCATTGACCCCCTTATAGTCCACACACAATCTCATCCCACCATCTTTCTTTTCTTTAAACAATACAGAGGCGGCCACCCTGGATTTTGCAGGCTCGATGAATCCTCTGGCTAGGTTGGTGTCAATGTACTTCCTCAACTTGGTCATTTCAGCAGGTGTCATGGAGTACATCCTGGGTTTTGGCAATTTGGCTCTCGGTTCTTATTCGATGGCGCAATCTGTGGGCCAATGAGGGGGGAGGAGGTTACATTCCTCCTCACTGAATGCTTCGGCTAAGTCTAGGAATCTGGGGTTCGCCTGGAGGCCTGTCTGAACAAACTGCTGCTGGTTCTGGCAGCTGGCCTTTATGGGTAGGCTGCACTTTGGGAGGAGGGGCAGGGGGTAATGGGCCGACCCCTATTCTGATTTTTCGGTATCCATCTTCCCATTTGATGGTGGTGGTCCATTTGTCTAGCCAAGCCAGGCCCAGTATGACAGATTCTGACATTTTGGGGGTTACTATAAATCGTATAAGTTCATGATGTCTCCCGATTTCTAATCTAACCAGTTCTGTAATATGGGTGACAGGGACCCTCCAATTAACGTTCCATCCACCTGGTGAAATTTAATTGGGTGCTTTAAGGCTGCTGTTCTGATCCCCAATTGTTCAACAAGTGTAAGTCCAATTAGACATCTGGTGCAGCCGGTATCTATTATTGCTGGCAATTCTGCTTGCTTCCCTGTCTCTGGCACCACCATTTTCACTTTAATTGAAAAGGGGGGGGAATGGGTGCACTCACCATCGGGTCTTCATCTTCACTAGCCTCGTCAGGAGGGGCTTCTTTAGCCGGAGGTTCCTCACTCTCTTCAGTGGGGAGGGGAACATCTACAGCTTGTCTGGCGAATCGGCTGGTGTCTGGGGCCTTTCTGGGAGCCCTCCTGCCTCGTGCAGCTGTGGCAGGACGTTGCTGTGGAACTAGGGAAGGGGCCAGGCACTCAGAAGCTCGATGTCCTGGTTGTCCACACCGATAGCATCTAATCGCCCCTGCCGGTTGAGGAGTGTGTGTGATTTCAGTAGGCTTTGAAAGGGGCCGTCTAGCTAACTCTCTCCGAGGCGGCTTCTCTACTGGGGTTTTGCAGTGGGGGTGGATTTCTCTGTCTAGAGCTATGGACATGGTATACCAGTCGTGCAGCCGCTAAGGCACCCCCCAGATCCCACAGGCTGTTCTGACGTCTTGGTCAATAGCCGCTTTAAAATAGTGTAGGAGTATGCAGTCTGGCCAATGCCCCAGGTTCCCTGCGACTCGTCTAAAGTCACATACAAAGTCTTTTATGGGTCAATTACCTTGCTTCATCACCTTTACTGTGGCTTCATTTTCATTTATTCAGTCTGGGTCTTCAAATCTGGGCCGGAGCAGCAGAATAAACTCGTCAGCATCATTTAGTTCTGCAGTGCCCTCATTGTGCAGCTGGGCTATCCACTCAGAAGCCTGCCCCTCATTCATCCCATTGAAAATCGCCAACACCAAGTCCCGGTCTGACTCGTATTGGTCTCCATACTCTTCCACATGAGCCCAGACCCTGCTGAGGAAGTAAGCCAGTTTGGCAGGCATACCATCAAAGGTTGCTCTGAAGCAGGGTGGCATTGGCCTCACGGGTGGATGGGTCCCGGCAACGGGTGGCTGAGTGGGAACCTGTGGCGGAGCTGCTCCTGGTTGCTGGACTGCAGACGGCTGCTAGGGGAGGGGGGCCGGCTGCTGAGCTGCTTGCTGGGCTGGAGGGGGGGTACTCCAGCCGGCTGCTGGATTAGTCCCCCCCTGTGGTCCCAGGATCGTTGGGCCATAGGGATCCCTGGAAACTTGGAGCAGACGGCGCTGGATACCACTGGCACTGGACCCACCCCTGGCTGGGATAAAATCCCCAGCCGGGCGGTATACTCTCAGCAGGAGGTAGCACAAAGGCAGGCTGGCGAGGGGCCCCAAAAGGGTTTTTTTGCATTCCGTATGCTGGCTGCATTTGATGCCTCCCAGCTGCAGGATGACCATGCTGCGCTGATCAGCTCGTTTCGCCCCTGGCCGGGTAGAGAGGTGTCTGCACCCCACTAATTACCCCGCCAGGTCTCGGATCAGGGAAGGTAAATGTAGGTTACGCTAATCTCCATCTCACCTTGAGGTTGGGAAGGGGTTGCGTAACTTCCCACTTCTATCCATTTGAAACGGTCCGGGAGCCCAGTTAAGGATTGGCTTCACATTGGGCACAACAGGTCCCAGTCCCGTGAGTTTCCGGATCCCATAGCTGTCCCCATCCTCCACTCTGGCTCACGGAGTGACTTCATTGGGCTGGGAGCAGCACTATATCCAGGTGGTCTACCCTCTGATTCCCCCTCCTGGAGCTGGGTCAGACTGGCAACTTTTCCAGGAATCTGATGCCTTGGGCCGAGCCCCCAGCCTTCGGGCTTCCTCTGCGGCCTCAATGGCTCGCACCATTTCTTCAGAAGGAGAAAGCAAGGTGTCGGTAAATTCTTGAGCATCCGTCCCCATGGCCGCCTCTACAATTTCTCCTTTCTCCTCCATCTTCACTGAGTCTTCGCACCACCCGAGGTTTAGGTAGATGCTGGGGCTCAACACCCCCAACAACCCCCTTTCAGGGTGCCGTTAGGCTTTTAGAGGGATTCGGGTTAATATCAGTGTTCCAGAAAACCCCAACTCCGAGTAAAGACGCGGAAGCAAGCATTTTCCAAAGTTCTCTTTACTAGAATAGGTAAACTGGCACATCTGGGAAAACCCGAATCTGAAAGGTCCGGGTTTTCCCTCAGTAAACCAAAACCCCAAAAATCATCCCCCCACTCCTCAGTCGATCACATGCTCCACTCAACGTCCGTCCCATCTCGACTCAGCACTCCGACCACTCCTTCTCCAGATGCCGGATCGCCCTGACCTTAACTGACAGGAAGAATGCCATTATATCTACAAACAACCCCTCTACTAAATCCCCCCTCCTACTTTTTCACACATGAGAAGGTGGCAGCATGGAAGCTTCCAGACTAATATGGCTTCCAAAGCTGAAAATGGATTTTTCTGTAGTTCCATCTCTAACTTCTTATACTCTTCCTCCAGTTTCTTTTGTATTTGTCTATTCTGTTTGTTCTGTTTTCCTAGATAAGTCATTGTCAGTCCTCTAATATACTCTTGCTGGTATCCCACACATTTTGTAATGACGTATCCTCTTTTTTTATTTTCTTTAAAGAAATAGGTCAATTCTTTTTCCATATACTGCTGAAAATTCTTTTCATTTAATAGTTTTTGATTCAATGTCCATCTTATTCTTTTCCTCTGCCCCTTCCATGCATTGTTATTGGGTTGTGATCTACCCATGTACTTGTTTCTATATCAATCTTGTGTATTTTAGATATTAATTCTGTTGACATCCACATCATATCTATTCTTGAGCATGACATGTGTCTGTTTGAGTAAAATGTGTACTGCTTTTCTTTCAGATATCTTCTTCTCCAAGCATCCTGCAAGCTCAATTCATCTGTCATTGTAAAAAATGCTCTAGGAAGAGTCTTTCTTAACTTCTTATTCATTTTAGTGGATTTCTGATCTAATTCATTATTTACAATCACATTAAAATCTCCTATTATACATATATCTTCATCTTCATCTTCTATTATGTTTCTATGTAATTTCGCATAAAATTCTTCTTGATTTTCATTTGGAGCATATATCGCTACTAACAATATTTTTTATGGGTCATTACTATTTCTACCATTAATACTCTTCCTTCCTCATCCTCAAAAATTTGTTTGGATTGAATTGTCCTTTTAATATATAGTGCTACTCCTCTTTTACTCTGACAAGAAAGTGTTGTATATAATGTCCCCAATTTAATCTGCTCCAAAAACTTATGTTGTTTTCTAATATGAACTTCTTGTAAGCATATTATCTCTAATTTTAACTTCTCTAATTTATTAAATATTCTTCTTTTTATTGCCGAATTTAGTCTATTTATGTTTATTGATATCATTTTTATTTCATCTTCCATATCTTACTTATTTACTTGTTTAGTAGATCTAGTCATTCTTATGTCCCTTTGTTCTTTTGCTTCTTTTGCTCTTGCTCCTTCAGTTATTGTTCTTTCTTCTTGTTCTTTAGCTGTCTCTTTTGGTTGTTTTTCTCTTCCTGATATCCAGCCCCTCTTCTTCTTGGAATCCTATATATTGTTCATAAAATAGTTCCACCTTCTCTATTGTATCCAATCTATGTCTCTCTTCCTGCCAGTTCCCCAATATTCCTTCTGGAACCAACCATCTAAAACTCACTCCTCTTTAATCAAACATTTTGTCAGGAACTGGTATACTTTTCTTAAGTCTCTAACCCTTCTTGGAACTTATTTCAACACCACTATCTCACTACCTTTGTGTTTTATCGTCGTATTTCTCATAAACTGCAAAATCTCTGTTCTCTATGTTTTCTTGGTAAATCTGACGCATGTATCTCTAGGCAAATTATTTCTCATTGCATATCTTGTATGTACTCTGAAAATCTCATCAATCCCATTTAATATCTTTTCTGTACTCTCTTCCATTGCTTCCGCTAATATCACCGCAATTTTTTTGGGTAGATCCTCTCCTTTTTCTTCTTCAATATTTTGGAATCGACAAGGGGACCTGAAGCGTCGTGGTGAGACTGGCTGGAAAATAGTGGGCTCCAACAAGCCTCGTGAAAATCCAGCCAGACAAACCGCTGTCGGGGGGTGGGGGGGGTCTTCAGACTGGAATCGTTTTGTAGGGACAGTGAAGAAAGAGATGTGCCTTGGATGACCAAGAGGAACAGGCAAGTTCCTCGAAGGGTCGGAGGCAGCTCTCTGAACCGGCGGCGGGATTGGCAGCCATTAAAACAACCGGTCTGAAAGCTGGGACAACCGGACTAAGATTTTGTGCTGGAGCGATGTTTGAATGGAGTATTGGTACTGGGTGAGTGATTAGCCAACTCACAGGTAAAAAAGAAACTTTTTAAAATCTTAAAAGAGGTCCCGGCGTGTAAATAAGCAGCTAATTGGCACTTGGGAATTTTAATTGGAGGGAGAAGAACAAAGAGGAAGTTAAAGGATTAAAGCCTAAAGAAAACTTTCTCCCGGACTTAAAATTGGAATTGGAGAAATTAAAAATAATACAGGAAAAAAAACCGAGGGAAAGCACTCTTTAAGGAAGATTTGAAAATGAATTATTTGTGATAGTTTTGATATTGGAAGGAAGAACAAAGAGGAAGCTAAAATATCAAAGCACAAGAAAGGAAATTTTACAATTGGATTTAAAACGGAATTTGGAGAAATTAAAAACAATAAAAGGAAAAGAAATTGAAGAGAAAGTATTTTTTTATGTGGATTTAAAACATTGTTACTTTGTTGTCTTGGGAATTGTGGATTGGAGAGAGACATCTACTGGCGGAAAGAAAGCACTACAACGAGGGACTTCCGGAGGTGACGTCACCACGCTTGGAACAAGGGGACTGAGCTCTGTTCCCTACATTCCAAAATTTTCGATCTGGAAGCCGATTCCTGGCACTATTGACCACGAAGAGGTCAATAGATTAAAGGGGAAATCTCGAGGACCTCGGAGGCGACAGCAATTGCCCCGAAGGTTCAGGGAAAACCCCCTTAATTCCGATCGTAAAAAGCCCAGCCATCCATGGCTGGTCTGAGCGTTGACAGCTGTCTAAGGAGGAAGCAAAGATCAAATAAAGAAGACATCAGCAAAAAACAAGAAGAAAGCAAAATTTTGAAAGGAACAACTATAGAACGGAGGAAAAAAGAATATAAATAAGAGAGAGCCTCCAAACCAACTGGCGAAAAGGAGCCATAAAGAAAGCGGCAAAGTGAAAGTAAATGGAGCGGAGCGGAGAAACCAACCAGAGGGTGACTAAGCGGAACTGTTAGGCGACGGATCCAACGTGGATTTAAAGAACATACATTGGAGAGTTGTGGATTATAAATTAAATCGAAATTGGCTTGATTGGGACTCGGAACTTGGTGAGGATTGATTCACTGGACTGCGAAAGGAAAACGGGAATACTAAAGGATATTATAAAAAGACTGGAATAAGAGACTATAACAGACTATAAGAACAGCAACTAAAGACAAGATTACTGGTCATTGAACTAAATTTTGGGTCTATTAATAACACTTACCATAAACTAGAAAAGAGAATTGTTGGACTCATTACAACAGAAACAGAGCTGAGGTGATGGAGAGCTAATTATCGAAAGCGAGAGTGGATTTATTGAATTTTTGCACTTGGAATTAACAAAAGAACGATGGACTTAAACATTCATACTAGGATATTTACCCTGAAACAACTAAACGATATTGGGGTCTGGACGTTGTAATATTGTGGTTTTAATATTACAGGAAAGTAAACTAAAGGACACTTGTAACAATTTCTATGGGAGATAAATTTGAATGATGCAAGACTAGCAGAGATTATAATGACGACGATTTTGGAACCTGAACTAAACCATTAAGATCTGTATACGTAATACAATTTAAGTTGGATTAATGATATAATTTAATTAACCAATTCAACTAGTTAAACTTTCTCTAACCTCTTCTAATTTTCTATACTTATATTGCATTGTATTAAATCTACAGTATAAGCAAATTGAATTGATAAACATAGAGAATAATAATAATTAAAAAAATACACATATTTATTTATAGTGATACAAGGAAGAAAGATAGAATGGTATTTGACTGTAGTAAAAGATTGATAATATTTTAGCAATTGAATAGATAATAGTACCATAACAAATATCTTAATTCCCTTATTGTCTTTCTCCTTTACTTCTGATCCAATTATAATCTTGAGTTATTAAAATATTATTATATTGATAAACTGAAATAGAGCAAACTAGAATTATTAAGATACATAAATTGTGTTCATTATATATATAATTTGTAACAATCTTATAAATACTACTGCTTAAGGTAAGAAGTGATATTTAAGGCTGGTAAGAATAAATAATTAAGCTAAAAGTTAATAGAATACTTAAGATAGAATAGACACATGACTTGCTGAAATATCTGATTTTTCCCTTGCCCCCCTCTAAAGATTGTTAGATCCTTATATAACGATATTGAAAGTGAACTCCAGGATAATTGATTTATAACTCAAATAACTATATTTTGTTCCTACAATCAACATAAACTCTACAAATAAACTATCAATAAGAAATCCTCACAAATTGATTCCTTAACATAGACTGTGTATGAAAATTTGGGAAGCGCTAAAACAGAAAATCAAATGACATCCACAGGTCCATCTGCAATAACCAAAACAAGCAAAAGGATAGTTTCCAATCAGACATCGACCACTGCATCACCGATGCAACAGAAAACGATAGA
Organism: Ptyas mucosa; assembly: GCA_012654045.1. Classification (NCBI taxonomy): domain Eukaryota; kingdom Metazoa; phylum Chordata; class Lepidosauria; order Squamata; family Colubridae; genus Ptyas; species Ptyas mucosa. The sequence goes on from WNWU01012602.1 coordinate 19,808, forward strand.
CACAATGCTAACTATAGAAAAAGAGAAAACCCCCCCAACATTCAACATTCAAAATATACATTCAGTCCTGGCAATGATACAAGAGGGGATGAATAAAACACAAGAATCAATAGCCAACAATCATGAGGAAAACAGGAAGAATCATGAAGAACTGAAATCAGACGTAGGAGAAATAAAGGACAACTTTAAAAAATGGACGATAAGATGGAAAAAATCCAACAAAACATTGCAAAAAATGAACAACGAATCCAAAATATTGAAATAAAAATGGACCAAGCAGAGAAGAAATTGGATAATATGGAAACAGATCAAATCGCATTGAATAAAGAATTGGAAGATTCAATTTCGTATTTAGAATTGGAAAAGGCATCCTTCTACCTAAGATTTCAGAATATCGTTGAGAACAAAGAAGACAATCTGAGAGACTTGATGGTGGGGATTTTAGCGGAGGCGACCAAAAAAACAAAGAGGAAATTAGCATAGAAATAGACGAAGTCTATAGAGTATACACAAATTACGCCCAGAGAAATAAATTACCCAAAGAGATCCATATTAGGTTCGCAAGGAAATCGGTGAAAGAAGAAATATATAAAATAATGAGAGAGGAAGTAATTACTTACAAAGATAAAGAAATAATAACATTAAAACAAATACTGAGAAGAATAAGAGAAACAAGGAGAAATTATAATTTCCTAACAACAGAATTGAACAAACATAAAATAATGTTCCGATGGTTGACACCCGAGGGAATCCTTGTCTCATGGCAAGATAAAAAACACAGAATCGACACTTTAGAAAAGGCACAACAATTTTTTGATAGACACTTTTTATCAGAAGAGGAACAAGAAACCGAAGTTCAACAAGACTATACCAACAAGGAGGGCCCAGCAGATGAAATACAGAGGGAACAAGAAGGAAGAACAAGAATGGAGAAAGAGAGGATGGAAAGAGAGGGAGCAAGGGAAAAAACACAAACCATTGTAAGAAACACAAGACTCAGGACAGCAAGGAGATAGAAGATTGGAATGGAGAAGGAACTAAAATTGATATCAATTAATATAAATGGCTTAAACATCCCATCTAAAAGAACCCAGATATTTAAAAACCTACAGAAATTGAAGACAGATATCATAACATTACAAGAAGTCCACATCAAAGAACAACACCAAAAATTATTGGAAAATAAACGACTGGGAACACTTTACACCGCACTAACAGAACAAAAAAAGAAAGGCATCACAATATACATTAAAAATCACATACAAGCAAAACAAATATTCGCAGATGAAGAGGGTAGGACCCTGATGATTGAGATCAAAACAGGAATGAAAACCATATTATTAGTGTCACTCTATGCGCCGAATGGAAGCCAAACTGATTACTTCAAAAAAAATACATAATATAATCAAAGAATTGGACTATGAAAATATATGTCTCATTGGAGATTATAATGCAATCGCAGATATAGACAAAGACTATCAAAGTAGTAAAAAAAAATAAACACAGTAAAAAAAACACTACCGGCTACATTTTACGATATGGTACAAGAATTACAACTACAAGACGCTTGGAGGGAAATTAATCAAAATAAAAAACAATTTACATTTTACTCAAATCCGCACCAATCATGGTCCAGAATCGACATGGCCTGGATGACATCAGAGCTCAAGTTAGATATCAAACAAATAGAAATCGCAACAAATACATGAGCAGATCACAGTCCGATTGCAATAACATGGAAAGGTCATCAAACACGGAGAAGATGGATGATGGATATAGACATCATAAAGGACAAACAATACGTGGAAATGATCCAAAGAGAATTGAAAATATTTTTTCAAATTAACGTAAAGGAGCATACCAGCCTGCAAAATTTATGGGACACAACCAAAGCCTACATAAGAGGCTTAACAATCGCTTACATAGCAAAAAAAAAATAAAGACAATCAACAAATAAAAGAGAACCTATTGACCCATCTCCAACAGTACAAACTAGAATTACAGGAAGAGCCACACAATAAAGAAATTAAAGGGAAAATTAATTTTACAAGACACAAAATAAACTTAATGACAACAACAGAGATAGCAAGGAAAATTAAAATGGCCAAACAAAACCATTTCGAGTACGCAAATAAAACTGGGCGGTGGCTAGCCTACAAACTGAAAAAAGAAAAAGAGAAGAAAATGATACAAAAATTAAAAGACGAAAACGGACAAATATACTATAATAATCAGGATAAAAAACGAATTGCAAAGGATTTCTTCCAAAACGTATATGCAAAAGAAGAAATTCGAGAGGAAGACATCATACAATATTTAAGTAAAATAAATATTCAGGAAATAAAAGAGAACCATACCGAATCATTGAACAGACCGATTTCCATGTTAGAACTAATAGAAGCAAGGAAGAAACAAAAAAACGCCTGGACCAGATGGCATACCATCCGAATTCTATAAGACATTCCAGCAATCACTAGACGATATTCTAATACAGGTATTTAATGATGCACTCCTGGAAGCTCAAACTCCACAATCTTGGAATGAAACAATAATTACATTAATACCAAAACAGGACTCAGACTCGGCTGAAATTAAGAATTATAGACCAATATCTCTTCAATGTGGACTATAAACTATTTACATCTATTATAACACAAAGACTGAAAAATATAATTAATCATTATATACATCCAGACCAAAATGGCTTCATCTCCAGATGACAAATTAAAAATAATACAAGGACAATTATTGACATCCTTGAATATTACGAACAACGACCAGATAAGCAATTAGCATTAATTTTCCTGGATGCACAAAAAGCATTTGATAATCTCAAATGGACATTTCTAATAAAACAGCTGGAAATGATGAAATTTGGCGAAAGATTTTTAAATATGATCAAAAGGATATACAATACCCAAACAGCAAAAATATTGATTAATGGAGACACAATGGAACAATTTGACAATTTGACAAAATAACAATGTTTTAAATTGGAGTGGACTAGATAAATATTTGAACTGGATATTATTTGGAAATAAAAAAGAGACTACATGGACTTGAATCTTAATTAAACATAAATTAAAATATTTTTTTAAAAAAATGAATTGCAAATATGGAGCATGGGGAGTATGAGGAATTAATGGTGATGTTTAAATATGTGCGTGAAGCATTCAAGGGTAATAAAGAAGCAGAAGCCTGAGTGGTGTAGGAGGCTAATGCCTCCTACTAAGGTAGCATTTAACATCCAGCTGCCTGCAATTACTGCGAGTTCAATTCTCACCAGGCTCAAGGTTGACTCAGCCTTCCATCCTTTCTAAGGTAGGTAAAATGAGGACCCAGTTGTGGGGGCAATAAGCTGACTTTGTATAAAATATACAAAAGTATGAAGGCTATTGCTTAACGCATTGTAAGCTGCCCTGAGTCTCCGGAGAAGGGCGGCATAGAAATAATTTTTTTTAAAAAAAAAAAAGCCTGGTTACAATATACAAAAAAGGAAAAAGAGAATATAAATGAGAAGCAAGAATACAATGTTGAAGGGAAAATAATTGAAGATAAAAAGATAATTACACTGGGATTGACAGTGACAAAAAAAGAATGGATGGGGGGAATATCCCCCAAAAAAGAAGAGAAGAGAAGGAAATGGGAAAAGACTGGGTAAAAACAGAGGGAGAATTATCAGAGTAATTGTCAACCTCTGCCTTTACTGCTTTGGCTGCCATGGTAACGGGGGGAGGGGAAGCTAGCATGGAGGGGGGAACCTTGCTGGAGAGACAGAGACAGAGAAACAAAAGTGATACTTAAGCTACTGGGCTGCATCTTTGAAGCTGCTATCGGGTCAACGGTCGTGGCATTCCTGATTGATGACGCTGCCAGACGTGTGCTTCCACCTGACCTTTGGGAGACCCTTGGATTGGGTGATTTACGATGGACAGTGGGAGGGAATGCTTTCTATCTGTAATTTTCGCGCTTTTACCTCAGATCCTGCTTTCCTTTGGTGGCGATCACTTCATTTTCTAGTAAAAGTACCTTTCTCTATAAATAATGGAGTTTGGGTCATTCTTTCCTGGACTTTGAAGGAAGCATACCTGACATTAAGCAGGATCTCATTTCTCCAGCCATCCCGGATAAACACCGAGGGGGCTGAACCCAAAGAATGTCTGATCAAGAGAGTGAAGGAGATCAGATGGGAGCGTCTGGCTCTACGATAACTTCACTTCAAGCAGAAAAGGAAGCTGTGGAATGGATGGAAAAAATTTGGCTGAGGGAGGAGCCAGAGGAAGCCAGATGGTCGAGGGGAGTAGGAAGGTTGCCGGACCTGTCGAGGACCCCCCAAGGAGTAACCAGCTCCAGACCCCGTAAGGGAGAGGCCGTGTGGTTGCAAGAGCAAAAGGAGAGCCTCATGATTGCTCAAGCTATGCAACTCCTCCGCGATGCCGAAGAAAGCCGAAAAAGCCGTGAGTCTTATGGGGAAGGGAGGAAGGGAGTCTGTGGGGAAGGGAGGAGACTACCCCAGGGTGGATCCAGAGGAGACTGCTTGTGGGGGAGAGGAAGAGGAAGCTGGGAAAGAAACATCTCAGGCTTCTGGTGCCCAAGCGAGGGATCCAGCAGCCCAGGGGCCCCCAGCCTTGCAGGCCCCACCCCGCAGATGCAAAAACCCAAAAATTCCCCGCCCGAACCGAAAAATATGGAGGGAATCCGAAGACCTTTGGGCTTTTCTTGACCCAAGTGTGGAACCACATGCAGGACTGGGGGGAGGACTACTTATCAGATGCGGCACGAATGAGATGCAGCACGAATGCCTTAGAGGGAGTGGCAGCTGAATGGATGGTGGTCCTCCACAACAACAACTCCCCCCTGCTGAGAAACTACAACCTATTCATGTGGGCTCTTAGGAGGCGGTTTGAAGACCACCTAGCTGAGCGGAAGGCGAGACTCCGAATGAAGGGTATCCAGCAGGGCCGGAGATCGGTGGCAGAATACACCCAAGAGTTTCGCGAGCTGGCACCTTTTATGACAGGGTGGTCAGAAGCAGCCCTACTGGAGAGCTTCAAGGATGGACTGAATGATGACGTCTACAAAGACTGTAGAGCACGGGGGGTCCCCGGAGATTTGCAGAGCTGTTACGTAGTAGTTGAGGACATGGAGATCGATCTGGCCCGAAGCCGACTCCGAGGAGGCCGTGCAGGGGATCCGTCATCCTACTACTACCGCAAAGGAGTGCCAAAGACGGCCGGGGGGAGAGCGGAGTTCAAACCCAAGTCGAAGCCCTTCACGTACTTCAAGTGTGGCAAGGAGGGTCACCGGGCCGCTGAGTGCTTCTCCAAGCCAGTGCCAAAATCGACCGGCTCGGGGCCAAAGAAGGCTGACAAAGCGCCCGCAAAAGCCCACGAAACCACCCTGAAAGGGGAAGTCGTTGAGTTCACTCCCCGAAACCAGGGTGAGTTGGAAACTCCGACCACCGTGGACGACAGCGAGACGGACTCTGACTCCGATGATCTGGCGAGTCACACTGAGGGCCCTATGCTCATTCCTGTAGAAATAAGGGTGCCATCCACAGGGGCACACATGCAGATGCTAGCCCTATTAGACTCTGGGTGCACCAGGTGCATAATCAGCCCGAAAGTGGTGGAGAAAATGGGCCTGAGGCTAAAAACATTAAAAAGGCCCATTGCGTTCTGTCAGCTGGTCGGATCAATTGCAGGAGGGAGCCCAGCCAGTTTTGTGACTGAACCCATTGAAATGCAATTGGGAGATCTCGTAGAGACTCTCAGTTTTATTGTGGCCCCTAGCATGGAACGACCCCTCATACTTGGACTACCCTGGCTCCGTAGATGATGGAACCCGTGTGTTAACTGGAAGACGGGGGTTTTGCGCATTCGCACCAGAAACCCGAGACTAGAGAGGGAAGACCCCCCCCTTGAGGACGGAGTAGAACACGAAGGGGCGGAGGTGGCAATAGACCACATCGAAGGGGAGGAGAAGATTCCAAAGGAGTATTGGGATCTCCAAGAAGTTTTTAGTGAAAGGGCCTCAGATGTGCTGCCCCCCCACAGAGCTACGGACTGTACCATTGAAATATTCCCTGGGGTAAAGCTCCCTAAGCCAAAAATCTACCCCATGACCCCTCGAGAACTGGGGGAATTACGAAACTTCATTGACAAAAACCTAGAACAGGGTTTTATCCAACCAGCCAGACCAAGAGTGGCGGCACCGGTACTGTTCCGGGAAAAGAACGATGGCTCCTTTCGTTTGATAGTCGACTATAGGAACCTGAACGCCATTTGCGTGGAAAATGTCTACCCCCTGCCTCTCATGAAGGACATGCTAGCCCACCTAGGAAAGGGGAAAATCTTCACCAAACTTGACTTACGAGAGGCGTACTACAGAGTGCAAATTAAGGAAGGGGATGAATGGAAAATAGTGTTTAACTGCCCACTGGGATGTTTCCAGTTTCGAGTGCTCCCTTTTGGACTACAAGGAGCCCCTGCTGTGTTCTTGCAATTGATCAACGAAGTACTGCATGAGCACCTGTATAAGGGGGTGCTGGTCTATTTGGGTGACATTCTTATCTACTCTGAGAACATGGACGACCATGTGAAATTGGTGCGGACTGTCCTGAAAAAACTCAGGGCTGCTGAACTATATGCCAAGCTCTCCAAGTGCGAATTCCACCAAAGCAAAATTGACTATCTTGGATATCGCATATTGCATGAGGGAATAGAGATGGACCCTGGAAAAGTTCGGGCTGTACTGGAATGGGCCGCGCCATGCACCTGCAAACAACTACAGAGTTTCCTGGGATTTGCTAACTTCTACAGACAGTTCATCCCCTCGTTCGCCAAAATCACACTGCCAATAACAAATCTCCGGAAAACAAAAGGTGAAGTAAAGCCAAAGCCCTCCCGGGCCCTTGAATGGACTATGGACTGTCAGGCAGCATTTGAAAAGTTGAAACGGTTGTTTGCTGCTGAACCAGTCCTCAAACATCCGGACATGGAAGAGCCTTTTGTAGTACAGGCTGACGCGAGTGACGTGGCAGTAGGAGCAGTACTTCTGCAAAAGAATGCAGAAGGGAAATTACAACCCTGTGCTTATACATCCCGAAAATTGTCGGAGACCGAAAGGAGATGGGCCATATGGGAGAAGGAAGCTTTTTGCAGTACGTTGGGCATTATTAATGTGGAGACAATTTCTTGAAGGAGCTAAGCATCCTTTTGAAGTTTGGACTGACCATAAAAACCTGGAGGCTTTGAAAACACCGCGTAAACTGTCACCAAAGCAAGTTTGCTGGGCTCAGCACTTCAACCGTTTTAATTTCACTCTACGCTACCTTCCTGGTGGAAAGAACTTCTTTGTCAGGTTTCGGCGTAATCTCAAATAAACTTCATTCTCAAACACAAAGTCTTTGATGAATCTCTCATTTATTAAAGAATTTACGATCCGACCTAAACTCATATGCAGCCAAAACTGATTCTCCGAAACCAAACCCCTCCCCTTCTGCCTCACAATATCTCAATGCCCATTGGCCATCTTCCAAGTCAGTCTCTTCTGCCAACTGCTTCAGATCACAGGAATGTCCCCCTCCCTTCATCACCTGGGTAACCCTATCTATTAAGGAAGGGGGAGAAGGACAATATCTCAAATGCCAAGCACTAAATTTCAAACTGTACTGCTCGCTCCGGTTTTTTTCCCCTTTTTCCTCTTTGATTATGGCAGCGATGAAAAAATGCAATTTAACTCGCTGACATTCATGGCGGGTGCACTTTCCAGATTGCCTCAATACAACAGTACCAAGGAGGAAGTGGTGTGCCCGATCATCCCTTCAACCCAACTAGCGGCACCAGTGACTACCAGAGTGCAGGCGAGGGGTGATCCAGGCCTCTCGGGCGATTTGCTTCAGAAACTACAAGAAGCTCTAAAAACTGATGAGTGGTTTCCAACCCACTCGAATGAATGTACACTTCGTGATGGACTAGCTTGGGTTGGAGCCAAATTGTATGTTCCTGCCAGTTTGAGGGTGACAGTGTTGCAGCACGCTCATGACGCCAAGGTGGCGGGACACTTTGGATTTGTTAAAATTCTACATCTCGTTAAAAGACAATTCTGGTGGCCCACACTCAAAAAGGACATAGAGGCATATGTAGCTAGCTGCCCAGTGTGTGCCTCAGCTAAGAGAGCTCCGGGGAAGCCACCTGGTCTACTTCAGAGTGTGGCAAGGCCAAATGCCCCTTGGAAAGAGATATCCATGGATTTTATTGTAGAACTGCCAGAGAGTGGGGGGTGCACAGTCACATGGGCAGTAACTGATTTGTTTTCCAAACAAGTACATTTCATCCCATGTTCTAAGATCCCTTCAGCTAAAACCCTTGCAAAAATGTTCATTCAACATGTTTATAGGTTACATGGTGCTCCAAAATGTATAATTTCAGACAGGGGTGTGCAATTTACCTCCAACTATTGGAAGCAGTTTCTAATGTTAATAGGCTCTGCCCGGGGTTAAGCTCCGCCCACCACCCCCAGACAAATGGGGCTTGTGAGAGAACCAATTCCATGTTAGAACAGTATCTGAGGTGTTACATAAATTACCAGCAAGATAACTGGGTGGACTTATTGCCATTTGCGGAGGTGGCGTATAATAACTCCATACATAGCAGCACAGGGTTCACTCGGTTCAAGGTGGCTTCTGGCCAAGAATTTGTGCCAATCCCAGAGCTACCTCAAGATAACCCACAGAACCCCTCTTTGATTGAGTGGATCAAACAGTTACGAGGCACTTGGGCAGTAACTCGAAAAGCTCTAGATGAAGCACACCGAGCACATAAAGCCCAAGCCGACAAAAAGAGGTGCCCCGCACACGCTTACAAAGTGGGTGATATGGTTTACCTTTCCACCAAATATTTACAAACTCCCCAGAAATCAAAAAAGCTCGGACCCCAGTATGTAGGCCCTTTCCCAATTACTCGAGTCATTAATCCAGTCACAGTTGAATTGGAATTGCCAAAAAATTTACGACGAATCCACCCTGTGTTTCATGTCAGCTTGCTGAAACCGGAACATTCGTCCCCTTTACATCCGGTCCAGGAATCTCCTCCTGTCCCCATACTGATTGAAGGAGAACAACATTTTGAGGTTAAGGAGATCTTGGACTCTAGGAACCATCACGGTAAAGTGCAGTATCTAGTGGCCTGGAAACACTTCCCATTGTCTGAAGCTGAATGGGTAAACAAACGTGACGTCCGGGCGCCAAAGAAAGTACAGTTGTTTCACACCAAATATCCTGATAAACCTTAAAATTTAATGTTGTGCTGTTATTCCCTTTCCTTTTCTCTTTTCTTTTCCCTTTTAGGACTAACATCTCTTCTGAAGAGGGGCCGAATGTCAACCTCTGCCTTTACTGCTTTGGCTGCCATGGTAACGGGGGGAGGGGAAGCTAGCATGGAGGGGGGAACCTTGCTGGAGAGACAGAGACAGAGAAACAAAAGTGATACTTAAGCTACTGGGCTGCATCTTTGAAGCTGCTATCGGGTCAACGGTCATGGCATTCCTGATTGATGACGCTGCCAGACGTGTGCTTCCACCTGACCTCTGGGAGACCCTTGGATTGGATGATTTACAATGGACAGTGGGAGGGAATGCTTTCTATCTGTAATTTTCGCGCTTTTACCTCAGATCCTGCTTTCCTTTGGTGGTGATCACTTCATTTTCTAGTAAAAGTACCTTTCTCTATAAATAATGGAGTTTGGGTCATTCTTTCCTGGACTTTGAAGGAAGCATACCTGACAGTAATAGTCTTAAAAGTTAGAGAAAGGATTCAGGGGGAAAGTTACAATAAGTATAAAAAGAGAAAGACGACGAAGAAGAAGAAAAGAGAATGGGATAAAGGGAGAAAAATATTAAGAAGTGTAATTTTGGAGAGACCAAAAGAAAATGGTTAAAAGGGGAAGAATAATGGAGAGAAGGAAGGGAAATAAAATATATATTAGTTGATTTAAGAGAATTGTGTTAATAGTAGAAATTGTATGTAAGAAGCATACAATTAGTAGAAATAGTAGAAATTGTATGTAAGAAGCTAACAAGATGAAGTATATTGTTTATTGTAAAATGGATCAGCAGATGTAATATGAAATGTAATCTGGTTTAAATATGAAAATAACTGAAATTAAGATATAAAATTGAAATTGTGATGGGGATTTAGAACTCCCAATTGCTCCAGCTCCTCCTTTTTAGGTCCCACTTTAACCCAGATGTTTTCCAGGGGGTTCTTTCTTCCATGAAAATTAGAGATTAAAAGTCTCTCACCCAGATCGATCACACTGTTCTTCAGTCTTCCACGCTTTCTTTTCTGGTGGCTGTCACAGCTTCGGTCTGGGACGCAATGGCCATCTTTTCCTTCCTGTCGGGTTTGAGAGCCTTCTCCGGATCAATCAGGGAGTTTGCGGGCTCCCTGAGACCAGCGAAGTGTGCTCTCTTTATTCATCACCCCTCTGAGGTGATTTAGATCCATCCGGACCTCCCGGCAGTTCGGATTTAGGCGCAATACCATGGAGCTCCGTGAGACACGTTGTGTCGCCGCGATGTCAGCCACACCCTCTAATAGATTAACACTTGCAATTAAGGAGAACAAACAAACTGAATACTACACGACATGGGAATTATTTTATCAATGGTTAGAAAATAAAAACGGAAGTTAGAAATAGGGAAATAAGATTAATGAAATATAGAAAATATGTTAAGAGAGATGTAAACACTATATTATTATGACTATTAGGATTATTATGTTTATTATTACTATTATATTCTTAGAAGATATGTTAAGAGGGAGAAGTGAATATATTTATTATGTTCAATATAAGTATTGTAAAATCAGAGAATTAATATTAATGTAATGAATACTGTTGTAAACTTTGATTATTACTGCACAAAGATATTTGTACCCAGACGACATACTGTTTAATGAAAGATGGAATTATTATACTAAAAAATAAAATTCTTTATAAAAAAACAAAATATGTCAAAACGTGGAATGAAATAAAATAAGACATTTCATGGTGGGATCAGTCTTTGATGGGGAGAATATCTGTAATAAAAATTAACATATTACCAAGAATGTTATTTCTATTAAAAAAAATTGACTTCAGATTTACTTTTTATATCCACAGTAAATCTTCAACAACGTCCCTTGAGGGGGATGATGTTGAGCTCTGTTTAGCGCTTGAATAGCCCCTCCCATGGGCTCTTTCAAGGGAGTTGTTGTCAATTCCCTGGCTTTGAAGTCTGCATTTGGGACGGCTCTCTCCGTAGTTGTGGCAGAGACCCCTTTCTCCTCTCCTGGGGGTTCTAGAAGGGCAGTTCCTGACCATGTTCCCGGCATCTCCACACTAAAAACAGAGTGCCAAATCTCTGTACCTCTGCCTTTCTTTTGCAGCTAGTGACTGTCCAGCTGACCCTGTTTGCGTAGGTTCCTCTCCCCCGGGTTGGTTTCAGTTGGCATAAGGGGAGTGAAGGTTGGGTAGTGAATGGGATTCATTGGCAGCCTGCAACAGTTGGATTGAGTTCATATCTCTTCCACATGTGAGTCAATAATAATGCAAGCCCGTTAAGTTTGGTCTAGTGTCTGTGGAACTCCTTGCCTGATAAATTAATCCACAACCTAGTTGTTCAGATCCTTCCTGAAATGAGCCAACAGAGCAGAGGCGAAATGCTACCAGTTTGGGCCGGTTCGCCCAAACTGGTAGTAAAAAATGCTACTGGTTTACCGAACCAGTAGTAAAAAAATGTAAAAAAAAGTTCCGACGATCAGCTGAACGACGCGTGATCGTTGGAACTTTTTTTTTTTACTTTTTAAGCATTTTATTACTACCTATTCGCCCGAACCGGTAGAAAAAAAAATGCTTTAAAAAGGTAAAAAAAAGGTTCCCAAGATCACAGCTGTGCCGCGCGATCATCGTAACCTTTTTAAAAAACTTTTTTAAAGCATTTTTTTACTACCGGTTCGGGCAAATAGGAGGTAAAAAATGCTTTTAAAAAGTAAAAAAAAGGTTCTGATGGCACAGCTGTGATCTTGGGAACCTTTTTTTAAACTTTTTTAAAGCATTTTTTACTACATATTCACCCGAACCGGTAGTAAAAAATGCTTTAAAAAAGTTTTAAAAAAGGTTTCCAAGATCCCACGCCACAGCTGATTCCCGCCTCCCCCGGTGTTCTACTTACCTTCCCAAGCCTCCTTTTGGAGTGTATGGTACATGTACGCGCAGCACACATTTGGTGTCAACTGTGCATGCATGCACGCAGCACACTCTTGGCGCGCAGCACACATGCGCAGCCAGTGAATCGGTACCTGTTCAGATTTCACCACTGCAACAGAGCTATTTCATTTGAAACTAAATTGGCTTTGACTAATTGGAATTCCTCTGTATTGTTGGACTCTCCTACTGCCTTGTTGAAGTTCATGAATCCGGCATGTCATTGTGACTTCTTGTATGGGGTCCCTGAAGTGGTCTCTAAAGTTTGCCATGAAGTTCTGATAGTTATTTATAATAGGGTCCTTGCATTTGATTATGGGGAGTGCCCATCACGATGTCGAGGCTGTCAGGAGACTTAGTACAAAGGAGATCTGCGACCAGTTGGTCAGAAATTATGCTAGCCAGGTGCCAATAAAAAACCTGCATTGTGCCATGAAGGTTCTCTTCTTTTCTGACTCTCCTCCAAACTTTTCTGGCAAACAGCCATGAGTTCTTTGCAGCACAGGCAGTGCTGCCAGAGCAGAAGCTGGGGCTATCAGTGGTGATGGTGGAGGTTGAGCTAAATTCTGCAACAGCTGGACAAACTGAAGCATTGTAGCTGACATATTTTGCATCTTGGGTTTCCAAGCCATCCTGGAATCACAGGACAGCCTCCATCATGGTATTGTCAGCCTCTGCTGCAGCTTGCAGATCTGATGCCATCATAGGGGTTTCTTGCTATAGTCCGGTATAATATTTTGAGGTGAGTTCACCAGATTAATGTCAGATGTGAAGAATCAGGGTCACACATTAAGTTCCAGTTCAGAAGAGTTATTGAAGCCTATACACAAGGATCTGGTCAACTAACGGTCAGCATTAAATTGGCGCTAGATAAGTTAACAAAATTCAAGGGGGGCTGGACTTAGAGCATTTGTGGACATGTAATGATTCTAAGCTTAGTCCTCTCTTGACTCTGCCTACAGGCTCTGCCTGCTTTTCTACTACAGGGGAGGGCTTTCAGGGTGCTAACCAACCCCACAGCTGCATACTCCAAGCATGCTGTGAGCCCCAAGCAAGCAAGGCAGCAAAGCCATGTTTTCAAACCTTTCTGAAAGGTTAGGACAGTGGGGCCCAGCCTCATGCATTATGGACCCTCTGGAGGACCCTCCTCCCAAATGCCGCTTCCGCCGAAGCGTAGGTGTCCAACTTATAATGCCGAATGAACAGTGAGGGGGAGGACCATGTAGCTGCTCAATACACCTCCTCGATGGAGGCCTGTGTCGCCCATGCCGCTGTGGTAGCCACCGTCCTGGTGGAGTGAGCCGTTATTCGGCTAGGAGTTGGGAGGGCCTGAACCTCATATGCCTTGGCTATGCAGGCCCTCAGCCACCGACCCACCATTGAAGGAGTGACCCTGTTGCCTAATGCTGATGGTTGGAATGAAACAAATAAGGACTCTGTCCGTCGAAATGAAGATGTACGCTTGATATAAATACATAGGGCCCTTCTGACATCCAAGGTATGCCACCTGTGTTCAAGGGCATGTCGTGGCTCCAGGCAGAAGTTTGGTAGGACCAACTCCTGTGCCCTGTGAAACCAAGTGTTAATCTTGGGAATGAAAGACGGGTCCAGCTGCAGGATAACCCTGTCCTGGTGAAAGATGCATACATCTTATCTTATTGACAAGGCCGCCAGTTCTGAGATCCTGTGAGCTGAAGTGATGGCAATGAGAAATGCCACCTTGAGCATTAGAAAACGCAGTGTGGCTGACTGTAAAGGTTCAAAGGGGCCGCTAGTGAGGGCTTGCAAAACCTTAGTCAGGTCCCAGGTGGGATACCTGTGAATGACTGGTGGGCATAAATTAGTAGCTCCCTGAAGGAATCTGTGTACAGTGGGATGTCTAGAAAGTGATTCCTGTGTTCCTAGGGAGAAAACAGAAGACAACACCGCAACCTGTCTTTATGGTGTTGGGCGTCAACCCTTTATCCAACCTCTCCTGGAGGAACTCCTGGAGGAACTCCAGGACTGTTGTGGCCTGTCAGCGGCCTGTGCGGATTGTAGCTGATTCTGACAGCGAGGAGGCTGGTGTGGTGCTGCGCCAGCAGCCTGTGCAGCTGGCACTCGAGTCATCATTTTTCCCCCCCTTTTTCCGTAAAAATAATTTTAAAATTTTAAAATTTAAACATTTTAATATTTGGGGTTTTAATATTTTATAATTGGGTTTTTAAATAGTCGGGGCCATTGTTTAATTTGGTTTTATTTGGCTTTTAAATTTTGTATGTATGTTTTTTACTTTTGGCTGTTCACCGCCCTGAGTCCCCTTGGGGAGAAGGGCGGTATACAAATCTAAATAAATAAATAAATAAATAAATAAATAAATAAATACAATGAGGAGGCTGGAGAAGATGTGGTGCCAGAGGCAGGGATTCAGCCAGGGCCTTCAGAACCTCCAGAAGCTCCTTTAAGTGAAGAGGATGAAGAGGAGGAGCCTCTTCTTGATGCATGGGTGCACAGAGCTGCCAAAAGGCAGGAGTGGCTCCTCAGGAGGAGGTCTCCTCGAGAGTAAGGCTTGGGGCTAATTGGCCACTCCCTTAGCCTATTTAAGGAGGAATGCCGACTGAAGCAAGTTGTAGGGAACAACTTTAGTTCACTGTACTTCGCATCTGGATTCTCTGCAAAATTGCTTCTGGGCTTTTTGCCAACCTTAGTAAGATTGTGATTACTTTATCTTTGGTTTCTTGTAGGCTGTTAAGAAAGTTTATTAACAGCCTTTGTTTTGAAAAAGACTGAGTTATTTTAGTAAATTAAATTTTGTACAAACTTTGTGTGTGGTGTATTCTTTGGGGTCCATAGCTGGGGCAGAACAAGGACCTGGGCCACCAAGGCTCTTGGTGGATCAACCTGTAGCCTGGAGCACCAGGTGCAGAAGGACCGCCAGGTTACGTTGTATATTCTAGATGTGGATTGTCGTCTGGATGCCTGAATGGTGAGGATAACCCTGGGAGAAAAAAGTTTGTGCCTCAGGGCCTGCCACTCAACCGCCATGTGGTCAGTTATAGCCACTGGGGTTGTGGGTGGATCAAGACCCCTTGGTTGAGATGGATCCTGTCGTCCAGGATTCTCCAAGGCCGCTCTACCAATAGACTCATCAGGTCGGTGAACCAGGGCCTCCTGGGCCAATGAGGAGCCAGAAGGATCACCTCTGCCTTTTCCTCCAACAGCTTCCTGATGAATGCTGGAATCAGGGGAAGAGGAGGAAAGGTGTACAGAAGGCCTGGAGGCCAAGGTGAGCGGAGGGCATCTATCCCCTCTGCACCCCGTGTCTGGTACCTGCCAAAGAAGCGAGGGAGCTGGGAATTCTCTGGGGATGCAAACAGATCCAGGACCGGAGTCCCGTATTGATCCGACAGCCGCTGGAACAGCGAGTGATGGAGGTACCATTCCGCTTGATCCACCGTTGTCCTGCTGAGACTGTCTGCCGGTATATTCAGAACCCCTGAGATGTGCTCGGCCCTCAACGACAGAAGGTGTCACTCTGCCCAGTGACCCAACTGACCTGCTTCTGCCATGAGGGACCTGGAATGTGTCTCCCCTTGTCTGTTGATGTGTGCTTTGGCTGTCACATTGTCTGTTAGGACTAATACATGGCGACCAGAGATTGAGCCCTTGAAGGCCTTGAGAGCCAGAGCCTTGAACTGCTCTGAGCTCCAGCCAATTGATCCTGTGAGTCAGGTCCTCCTGGGTCCACCTGCCCTGGGCTAGCATATTTTGGCCATGTGCTCCCCAACCGAAAAGGCTGGCATCGGTTGTGATGGTGACTCGGAAGGGTTCCTTGAACAGGCAACCCTTGAGGAGTGCTGTTGATGTCCACCACTGGAAGGAACACCGCATGGTTAATGGGAGTCTTACCTTGTCCTGAGAGTTGCTCCTGCCAGATCTTTGATATGGCAGGAGGAGCCATTGCAGCGTCCTGGCTGGCCTCCCTCCCTCCCTCCCTCGTTTCTGACAAAATATTCAGAGACACCCTTGTGCCAAGTGAAATTGGAAAGAATCCTTTATATTCCCAATGCAGCCAAATACTCTTTCTTCAAGTATCTGAATTTGCAAAGTCATAAGATTACTTATTATTTTCATAATGTCAGCACTAAAGGTCTGTACATCAATGAGATAACACAAACTAAAAGATCAACCAGAGGCAACATTTTGAAATGTGAGAAGATCGCCACCATTACATTTTGCCAGTTTCAGGTGTGGCTTGGTATAAAGAAAGAGTCCAGGTATGTACCTCGATAAGCTTTATGCGTTTACTCAGCTGAATAAAGACGGGCCTCCCTTAGCAAGGCAGAACCCTGAACACACTTTGACACTCATATTTATGTTTTCTACATTGTCCACTCTTCTCCACCCAGAAGCACTGGCACACTCCACCCAGACAAGCTGGCACACTCTAGATAAGATAAAGAAGTACAGAAATAGCCATCCACCGCCCTTGGAGGTCCTCCAAGGACATTGGGTGTCATCTCAGGGACTTGGGGTGTTTCCTGAGGAACTTTCCATGACCTTGAAGGCCTGCAGAGGCAATGGTGACATTAGCACATATGCTCCCTCAAGACTTTCAATAGAAACATTAGATTCCTGATCAACAATTAATGTGAAAGTCTAACAAATGTCCTTACTTGAGAAACTTTACGCTGAGTCACATCTATGCTTTCACTTAAGTGAGTGTCTTCCAGCAGATAAATCAGTTCTGATGCTTAGAGGTGAATGTTATATTAAACTGGAATAACCACATGGAACTGCTTACTAGACAACATGCAAATACGAAGTTGCTTCAATTACCAGAAGAAGAAAACTGAAAAGAAAACCCACACTAACACAATACAGTTTCATTCTTTTGAAAATACACATATAAACAATAATCTTACATGAAAGCAAAAGAAAAAGAAAAGAAACAGAGCTTTTAAGTCATGAAACTCAAAAGCACATTATTTATCTCCCTAATTCAGGGGTGTCAAACTTGCGGCCCGCAGACCAGATGCGTCATGTGCTGGCCCCACCCCTGCCCAGTTTAGCAAAGGGGAAAAACTCCCGATAACATCACGTGATGCTGCCGTGACGGCACGAGTTTGACACCCCTGCCCTAGTTGGTCACAATGAACAAATTCCTAGAGAAGGTAAACCCAGAGGGAAATGAGACTTCATTTATGGAAAAGCATTTCTGAGGATGAGGCAGAATACTGATCAGAATACTGATCATCTCATTCTGATGGCCTCAGTAGAGAAAATCAAACAGCTGTTATTGGCAGAAATCTGGGCATGACTCTGCTTGCTTTTAGCTTCAAGCTCAGAAAGGAGAGGGGGAAGACTGCACCTACATCTGCATGTGTATTGAGAGAATACAAACATTATTGAAGAATGCTAAATGCCAGGAATCCTCCCAGTTTTGAAGCTGGGTTTGAAAGTATTCTTATACATCAGTATTTCTCAACCTTAGCAACTTTAAGAGGGTTGGACTTCAACTCTCAGAATTCCCCAGCCAGTATAGCTTCAAATGTGATTTCTTTTTCCTAACTCTAATTGGAAGGAAGGTTGAAGTATGCACAGCAGAGCACTCATCACAAACAAATGTGAGTTTTCATCTCTCACACTGCATGATTTGTGTAAAGAACAATTTTAGGAAGCTGTGTAATATACTGTAATGACTCCCTCAACACTTTCCCAGGTACCTCTAGAATATGTCAGTTCAGAGGAGGATGAACCAGTTCCAGGCACGTCAGGAGTGGAGTTGGTAAATGGCTCTAAGCAGCCCGTCTGAGAGTGATTTGACTGAAGCACAGCTGCAGCAGGACAGCCCTGAGGCTTCAGGTGCAGCCAGTCAGCAATAAGGAAGAAGAATTAGTTTCTGCACCTGATCCAAGAACAGATAGGGCAGAAAAAAGGCAATAGCAGTGAAGGTCAGCCTGATTACTCACAAGGAGGCAGCCTTGTCCCTCTTGATGGGTTGCACCAGAAGCTGGCTATTTAGCAAAGCAGACAGATAGAGATGATGATGTTCATTTGAGTAGCCTGTGGAACTCATTGGGGTTGAGCTGGTGCTAGTATAGGGAATTGCTGGGGAATACCAAGTCAGGCTTGGAAGCCTTAATAAAGACTTCTTACACCTGTGGTGTGTGAGGAGCCAGCACATATTTATCCCAGTTTTTGCTACTGATGGTTCTTAAGACTCTACGGTAGTGGCCAAAATTGTGGAAACCTTTTGGGAAAAGTGTATTTTCTAAAACTAGCTAATAACACCACTTTTTTTTTTTGAGTAGTACCATAAAATTATATATCAATGGAAAGATAATTTAATCAAGAATGTAATGCAATAACTTTTATGAAGGATTTGCTATTAGAATAGCAGTTACAGTATAAAGAAGAAAAGTGAAACACATAGAAAAAATGAGATATACAAAAAGTATCATGTCAGTTAATACTTACTTGGGTAACCTTTAGCATGAATTACGGCCTTACAACATCTTCCCATGGAATGAACCAAGTCTTTTAGTTCTGCAGCTGTTATAATGTGAAACCAAGATTGAAGGATTGCTTCTATTAACTGGGTTTTATTGCTGGGTCACTTCTGACTAACAAGTTTCTTTAGTTGGCTCCATAGATTTTCAATTGGGTTAAGGTCTGGGTTATTCCCAGGCCATTCCAGCAGTGGAATATGATTATCTTGAAACTGTCAGGGAGTTGATTGATCCCATCCTGGCTCTGGGATAATCGCACCCTGGTTTAGAGGTTTGGACCGAGGCTTTTCCTCGAAAGTATACATTAAGAAAATAAAACCCAAAGAAGTATTTCTATGAAAACTCATTTTATTGTAAAGTAAAAAATAAAGATAACTCTTACTATCTAATTAATTGGCTACATCTTGCCAGCGTTCCTGCCTCACCTCTTGGCAGGAGAACAAAGGAGTAAGAAGGAGGATAATGGAGGCTAGAAAGGAATGCACGCTTGCGCACTTAATACTGATAACAAAACTTGGCAAAACTACAGTACGCCTATTAGACCAAAAATGACAGCTCAGCTGGGAAATACAAGAACGCAGTGACAATCCCCTTCTTTGCCAGTTGAGCGAACATCAGGTACATCATCACATAAGGCACATCTTCTTACGCAGATACTCGTGTTGAGCTGCTGGGAGTGGCTTGTTGAGGATATCTGCAATTTGATCATGTGTAGATACATATTGCATTTTGTTCTACAAACCTATGAATACAGAATCAACCCCTTCAGTGCTAAGTTTCAAGAAGTTCAGTGAATAGAATAGAAACAATATTTTTCTGATTGTTTGGAGTAGAATAGATCTGCACAAGAAGAAAGTGAAACTAAGTGTGAGGAGGAAGGGGCAAGCAGACAAGCAGTACAAAATGAAAGTGAAACTTTCTGAGCACAATACTGCACAGCCACAGACAGACAAGTCTTTGGATCTTTTTGTGTGTATGACCTGAGGTTTATCACATTCTTTCCTTGGAGGAAAAAACCTATAATGGCAGCAGGCCGTAAAAGAGACCCAGTTTGGCAATATTTTAATGAAGTTCCTTTACCTATCGGTAAGGCAGGCATGCGTGCAAACTGCAAACACTGCAACAAAGAAATGCAAGGCCTGGTGGCCCGAATGAGGCAACATCATGAGAAGTGCTGTGATGAAGATGACCAAAGAAACACATTTGAACAGGCAGGATCTTCAGGTTGGTAAACATTTTTATTGAATCATATTTCTAAAGACTGCCTTGAACTGTCATGTTTGAACAAAATTATATTTCTTATTATTACTGCATGTTACTGTCATTTGGTACAGTTATGAAGAAAAGCAAATATTCCTTTTGGGGCAGTGCTGTGTACAATAAGCAGAAATTGTATAAACAATAAAATAACAGCATTGACTTTTTGTTTAGGGGAATTCATGGATTCTGGAAACTATCCACCTTCAAGATCACCATCCTCCTGTTCTACAGTTTCAGAGTTATCCATCCAGGATAGTGCTTCATTAGCATCAGCATCATCAGACACCCACAGCCACATATCACTATCACCTAAAAGAAAGAAAAACCCCTTCCCTCCTGGAACCACCATAGATAAATTTGTGATAAAAACTAGCAGATTAGAAAAAGAGTTAATTGATGAAAAAATTACCCAGTTTGTTTATGCAACGAACTCTTCTTTCCGTCTGACTGTTGTGTCTTCGGCTCCCGAGCCCGGACCTTCGGAGGAAGAACCCTCCGAAAGTGAAGAGGAGGAGGAGGCAAGGCCCCCCTCTCCTGGCCCGTCTGGTTTGGCACCACCCCAGGCCCCAGCTGAAAGCCCTGAGGAGGAAAGCTCCTCTGAGTCAGACGTTAATGAGGAGAGGGAGTGGATTAATCCCAGGTGGCGACGATCAGAGAGACGGGCTCAGCAAAGGAGTGGGTGGGGCCGAGCACGAGGTGATGAGTCACAAAGCCAACGCCCCACAAGGTATAAAAGGAGCTGACCTTACCTTGTTGGCTTTTGTGACGAACAAATTATTAACTTGGCTGCTTGTTTCCTGAAGTACTGCATCAGATAAGTGTTTGCTAACTTTAAGACTGTTTGTTTTTGGACATGCCGGAGAGCCTTATCAGGGACTGGCCGTGGCAACTCAAAATAACAGCTGTCTTTATCTCTCCCGGGCTCGCTGCCAGCTTGTTGTTTATGAATGGTGAATAAACGACTTTCGTACACTTCTGTTTGTGTGTGTGCTTGTCTGGACTCCTGAAGCAGGGAGGGGACAGAACACTGACTGAGAACCCACATTTCATTAATATGGTTCAGTCACTGAGACCAGGATACAGTCCACCCAGCAGAGCAGATGTTGCAGGGAAGGTGTCAGGGAGTTGATTGATCCCATCCTGGCTCTGGGATAATCGCACCCCGGTTTAGAGGTTTGGACCATGGCTTTTCCTTGAAAGTAGACATTAAGAAAATAAAACCCAAAGAAGTATTTCTAAGAAAACTCATTTTTATTGTAAAAGTAAAATAAAGATAACTCTTGCTA
This sequence comes from Ptyas mucosa, assembly GCA_012654045.1. NCBI lineage: Eukaryota > Metazoa > Chordata > Lepidosauria > Squamata > Colubridae > Ptyas > Ptyas mucosa. The sequence continues at coordinate 41,090 of WNWU01012602.1, forward strand.
CCTAAATTAATGAGCTACCTAATTAGCTACATCTTGGCAGCATTCCTGCCGGACCTCTTGGCAGGAGAACAAAGGAGTAAGAAAGCTAGAGAGGAATGTGGAATGTGGAGGATGCGCAGTTAGCTTAGAGAGATAAGAGTGAGCATCTACGGCAAGTGTAATAGTCCAGAAGATGAGAGCTCAGCTGGGAAATACAAGAACGCAGTGACAGAAACTGCTGGATAAAGTGTATGACAGAAAAATGGAGCAATGTGCAACAGCTCTGGAGGGTAGAATTGTTAACCTAAGTATTGATGGGTGGAGTAATGTCCACAATGATCCTATTGTATGTGCTTGTATAACAACAGAAGAAGGGTCACAGACAATGCTGCAAATGTATCCAAGATGAGAAGAAATTTAGAAGAGCAGGAAGGGAATACAAAGCTAATAACATATGGTTGCAGTGCTCATTTGCTGCACCTCTTAGCCAAAGACTTAAGTGTTCCAGAAATAAAGACTAATGTTGTTGAAATTGCTAAATACTTCCGTAACAATCATTTTGCTGCAGCAGCTCTGAAAAGGATGGGTGGAACCAAGCTAACGCTCCCACAAGATGTTAGATGGAACTCTGGTGGACTGTTTTGAGCAGTATATCAAGAACTGGCCTATTCTGATGACAGTTTGTGAAGAAAATTGAGATAAAATAGATGGCACTGTCACGGCCAAAATCCTCAACATTGGGCTTAAGAGAAATGTTGAACATATGCTGAGCATCCTGAAACCCATCTCTGAAGCTTTAAACAAAATACAGAAAAATAGCTGTTTTATTGCTGATGCTGTTGAAATTTGGAAGGAACTGAGTGAACACTTAAAAACAGAACTACACATGGACAGAATTAAATTACAAGCATTAAAAAAACGAATGGGACAAGTACCGTCTCCAGCTCATTTTTTGGCAAATATTGTCAATATCCAGTATCAGGGTCAAAACTTAAGTGCTGAGGAAGAGGAGTTAGCTATGACATGGGTATCCAGCAATCATCCATCTGTAATGCCAACTATAATAAACTTCAAAGCTAAGGGGGAACCATTCAAGAAATATATGTTTGCTGAAGATATTTTAAAGAAAGTCACACCAGTGAACTGGTGGAAGTCACTTAAGCACTTGGATTTAGAGACTGTTCAAGTAATGATTTCACTTTTAACAGCAGTAGCTTCTTCTGCAGGCGTTGAAAGAATATTCTCTTCCTTTGGACTCATTCATTCTAAATTGAGAAATCGTTTGGGACCTGATAAAGCAGGAAAGGTTGTTTTTCTTTTCCAGATTATGAACAAAGAAGAAGATGAAGATGACGAGTGAGCTACAGAGGACAGTATTTAAGTTTTTCATGTGTAGGCTGGGCTGACAGTCTAAGTTTCTTAAAATATATATATTTTGTTTAGCCAAATTAGTTAACAAACATGGATGTTTGTTTAAGCAAATAACATGCTGTAATGTTATTGTTTCAGTTGAATAAATCTATTTAAATTGTTATTATTAAGGTAATGATTATTTTTCTCCTTCCTAAGTACAACAGAAAAGTTGTCCAAATATGAATGATTAACCTATTAAACTGGGGATAAAAAAACTAATATGAAAAGTTGTTATTCTAAAAATCTTCATCTACTTGCATATTAAAGTTATACCAGCAAGAATTAGTCTTTATGTAGAAAACTATGATTTAAATCAAGCCTTACTGACTAGTGATTTAAATCAAACTGATTTAAATCATGATTTGTGTTTTGCACTGAGAAGAGGCTTCTGTCTTGCCACTCTGCCATAAAGCCCATTGATTTATGTGCGCTATCCAACAAAATGAAATTCAATGGTGAAAAAAGTAAGGTTCTACATTTAGGCAAGAAAAACAAAATGCACAGGTACAGTATAGGTAGGACATAGGTATATACATAGGTAGTATATGTGGTACCTTGCTCAATACTGGTGACTGTGAGAGGGATCTTGGAGTCCTAGTGGACAATCACTTAAATACGAGCCAGCAGTGTGCCGCAAAAATTTCCAAAAAAGCCAACACAGTTCTAGGCTGCATAAACAGAGGGATAGAATCAAGATCAGGTGAAGTGTTAATTCCACTTTAGAATGCCTTGGTAAGGCCACACTTGGAATACTGCATTCAGTTTTGGTCGCCACGATGTAAAAAAGATGTTGAGACTCTAGAAAGAGTGCAGAGAAGAGCAACAAAGATGATTAGGGGACTTGAGGATAAAACATATAAAGAACGGTTGCTGGAACTGGATATGTCTAGTCTTATGAAAAGAAAGACTAGGGGTGACATGATAGCAGTGTTCCAATATCTCAGGGGTTGCCACAAAGAAGAGGGAGTCAAACTATTCTCCAAAGCACCTGAGGGTAGAACGAGAAGCAATGGGTGGAAACTAATCAAGGAGAGAAGCAACTTAGAACTAAGCGGGGTGGGTTCTACTTACCTTTACCACCGGTTCACAACGGAATCGCGCGCATGCGCTGGCTTCACTTGCGCCCGCGCCTTGCTTCTGTGCATGCACAGATCACTGATGATGACATCTGGGGTGGTGGGCGGGGCCTCCCGCCAGTTTTACTACCGGTTCTTGTGAACCGGTCCGAACCGGGGGCAACCCACCACTGGAACTAAGGAGAAATTTCCTGACAGAACAATTAATCAGTGGAACAACTTGCCTCCAGAAGTTGTAAATGCTCCAACACTGGAAGTTTTTAAGAAGAGATTAGATAACGATTTGTCTGAAGTGGTGTAGGGTTTCCTGCTGATTAGAAGACCTGTAAGGTCCCTTCCAACTCTGTTATTCTATTCTATTCTATTCTACAATGATTGCAGTGTCTCCAGGTCATGTGATCATCATTGATGTGACCTTCCCAGCTGGCTTCCAACAAACAAAGTTAATGGGGGAAGCTGGATTTGTTTAAAGATTTCATGATTCACTTAACATCTGCAGTGATTTGCTTAACAACTGTGGAAAAAAGGTCATAAAATTGGGTGCAACTAACTTAATGACCACCTTGCTTAGCAACAGAAATTCTGGTCCCTATTGTCATACGTTGAGGACTACCTGACTCTATTTAAATACAGTTTTAACACAGTGGTCTTAAAAACAATTTTTAAGAGTACTGTTAAATTTTGGATGAATATTCATTTGCTTTTCATGTCTATGGAGATTCTTAGTCATCCAGGTCATAGTGTCCCAAAGGTGCTTTTTCAAGAGGCAACTGTAAGTCCAGTTGCCTCTTGAAAAAGCACCTTTGGGATGTTTGCTTTTCATTTTATCTGAAGCAATGGATGACAGCAAAAGGACTTTAGTTTTCCCAAATTTACATTTTGTTAAGCCACCTAGGCAACTTTATAGGGCTTGCCCATTTCCTAAGGAATTCCATAAGAGAGTGACATTCTTTTAGAAAACAGTTTTCCCTTTAAGAAATGCCACATTTGTTTACAAAATAGGAAGCTTAGCAGGCATATCACTATAATGAAGTCTCCGAAAACTAAAAAATACTAACAGTAGTATTTACAGGTATCATGTTGCCTATCCTCTAAATTCGTTCTTTTCGAGATAAGCGTGCAACAGATTTCTACAGTATAGGTTTTGGGTGTTAGGAAGCTGATTTGAAATTGAGTTCTAAACTGGCTATTACTGAACACTTGTTAAGAGTATTACTGAGATTTTCAATAGAAGTTTCAGAAAAGCTGCAGAGATCAGCTTTATCAAGATATGTTTACATTGCACTTAGCTGTGTATCTATACCACATGCATGTCATCAGTTTATGCACACACTATCAGCCAAGCCACAAAAGTTGTGTTTAAAAAGCAGAGGGCTTTCAGAGGGCTTTCTGAAGGGCCCTTAAAGCTCAAATATACATTTGTTGATGGGAGAAAACTTTTATTTTAAAATTATCAGAAGATAAACTTCTTTGAAAGCATTCTCCTATAATAGAATTTATCTAGACTGGTGAGTTGGAAGAAACAAATCAAAATAAAAGTTCAACCTAAGACATTTTTCTGTTTAATTTTGAATTAAGTCTATGAAAATTGTTATTTTTGTGAAAAATGTTCCTGTTAGTATCTTGACACTCACAGAGAACAGCTATTAAATTCTGCTGTTAGGCAAAACTTAACAAGAAGAGTAACTTACCAGTTTTCATGCTACTTTATTGCAGCATGGTGTACTGTACAGTATTTCACAACAGCACAAGCTTAATTTGGGTGCTGCCAAATTATGCATCCTTAATAGAGTTTGATATCTTTGTTATGCAGAGTTCTTTCATATAATTTGAAATTCACTCATCAGATGCAAAGCATTCACCACTTTTAAGTGAAAGCACAATTTTAAGGGGAGTTTTGACAAAATGTCCAATCAATTACTGTCATTAACAAATACACTCCATACACTTTGTTTGCCTTCCAAGAATGGATACTGTCAGGATGCTGAGTTCTTTGCCAGATAATTTCTGTACTTGCCCTGCATGATCATAGCATTTATAAAACCCTGGCCTCCTGGTTCATTTATTTGTCTTTTTCAAATACACCGCATATAAGTAGTTCTCACTTAGTGACCAAGATTGGAACTGGCAACTCTGCCACTAGTGCCATGGTCACTAAGTAGACATTCATGTGACTGCAATGGGCTAATGACCTCACTTCACCTGTGTTTAGCAAATCACCCTGGTCATTAGGCAAAACATCATGTGACTCTGATTTACGATTTTACTTCTGCCTTGTCTATTAACTCTGTTGTAAATCAGTTGCAAACCACATAAATGGTGATCATGTGACTGGGATGCTGCAACAGTTGTAAATGAATGCTGGTTGCAAAGCATCTGAATAGTGATTACATGACACTGCAATGATTTTAAATACAAGGATTGGTCATTATTCACTGCTTGAGCTGGTGAAGGAAGCATAAAGCTGTTTGCCTTTGATGGATTTTGATCTGATTTGTGTGAAGGATCTGAAGAGAAACCAGTGTTTGCCAGTAATAGAGACCCAATTCCATCAACCCATTGTCTTTGGAGGTGGGAATATTGCCCCCCCTCCATGAAAATTTTGCTACAGCTGTCCTGGTTATTTCTTTCATCTGTAGTTCCTCCCTTCTGTTCCTACTTCCTTTCTCATATCTCTGATACTAGAAGTATTTGCAGATTCTTGCAGTTCTACCTAGTTTCTTTCTTATTACATCATTGATTGAGTTATTGAATAAAACAAAATTACTGCCTACCAAGCCTCATTATAGGAAGCAGAGGGGTCCTTGGTACTCTCAGAGTTTGGTTGTTTCCTTACCCTACTAGGTAACATCATCAGTGCTAGAAGGGGATGGAGTTTGGTCTCTAAAGAAAGTGGAGTCTAATGTGGAGGGAAGTGGTAAAGGAACAACTTGTTTTTCCCCAACATTTTCATAGCTGTAGCTATAGAGATATCAGCCAAGTGGGTGGGGAAGCACATTACAGGTAATCCTCAATTTATGACTACAATTGAACCCAAAATTTCTGTTGCTAAGCAAGACAGATGTTAAGTGAATTTTGCCCCATTTTACAACCTTTCTTGCCATAGTTGTTAAGTGAATCACAGCAGTTAAGTGAGTAAAACAGTTAAGTGAATCTGGCTTTCCCATTGACTTTGCTTGTCAGAAGGTTGCAAAAGGGGATCATGCAACCCCAGGACACTGCAACCACCATAAATACGAGTTAGTTGCCAAGCATCTGAATTTTGATCATGTAACCATGGGGATGCTGCAGTGGTCGTAAGTGTGAAAAGTGGTCCTAAGTCACTTTTTTCGGTGCTGTTGTAACTTCGAACAGTCACTAAAGGAACTGTTGTAAGTTGAGGACACAATTTTTGGCAGTGGGAAAAGAGGTTCCCCTTTCCTTCCTTCTGAAGTTTATCTGCATAAACTGCTTCTCTTCAGTTTAACCCCTTTTACCAATATTTCCATTACAGTACTTCCTGTTCTTCCTTTTTTCCCAGTAACATAATTATTGTATCTCATTCTGTGGTAAGAAGTCTGTCAGTGAACTATCTTTCATACTGTGTTGACTTTGTGTTGACTTTTTAAAAATGATTTGATTTTTATCCTGCCTTTATTACTTTATAAGTAACTCAAGGCAGTGAACATACAGGTGAAACTCGAAAAATTAGAATATTGTGCAAAAGTTCATTTATTTCAGTAATGCAACTTAAAAAGTGAAACTAATATATGAGATAGACTCATTACATACAAAGCGAGATAGTTCAAGCCTTGATTTGTCATAATTTTGATGATTATGGCTTACAGATCATGAAAACCCCAAATTCAAAATCTCAGAAAATTAGAATATTACATGAAATCAATAAAACAAGGATTGTACATAGAACAATATCGGACCTCTGAAAAGTATAAGCATGCATATGTACTCAGTACTTGGTTTGGGCCCCTTTTGCATCAATTACTGCCTCAATGTGGCATGGCATGGATGCTATCAGCCTGTGGCACTGCTGAGGTGTTATGGAAGACCAGGATGCTTCAATAGCGGCCTTCAGCTCTTCTGCATTGTTCGGTCTCATGTTTCTCATCTTTCTCTTGGCAATGCCCCATAGATTCTCTATGGGGTTCAGGTCAGGCGAGTTTGCTGGCCAATCAAGCACAGTAATCCCATGGTCATTGAACCAGGTTTTGGTACTTTTGGCAGTGTGGTCAGGTGCCAAGTCCTGCTGGAAAATGAAGTCAGCATCCCCATAAAGCTCGTCTGCGGAAGGAAGCATGAAGTGCTCCAAAATCTCCTGGTAGACGGCTGTAATGAAGCACAGTGGACCAACACCAGCAGATGACATGGCTCCTCAAATCAACACAGACTGTGGAAACTTTGCACTGGACCTCAAGCATCTTGCAGTGTGTGCCTCTCCATTCTTCCTCCAGACTCTGGGTCCTTGGTTTCCAAATGAGATGCAAAAGTTGCTCTCATCAGAAAAGAGGACTTTGGACCACTGAGCAACAGACCAGTTCTTTTTGTCTTTAGCCCAGGTAAGATGCTTCTGACATTGTTTGTTGTTCAGGAGCGGCTTGACAAGGGGAATACAACATTTGAAGCCCATGTCCAGGATCCATCTGTGTGTGGTGGCTCTTGATGCACTGATTCCAGCCTCAGTCCACTCCTTGTGAAAGTCCCCAACACTTTTGAATGGCCTTTTCCTGACAATCCTCTCCAGGCTGTGGTCATCCCTGCTGCTTGTGCACCTTTTTCTTCCACACTTTTCCCTTCCACATAACTTTCTATTAATGTGCTTTGATACAGCACTTTGGGAACATCCAACTTCTTTTGCAATTACCTTTTGAGGCTTTCCCTCCTTATGGAGGGTGTCAATGATGGTTTTCTGCACAACTGTCAGGTCAGCAGTCTTTCCCATGATTGTGATTCCTATTGAACCAGACTGAGAGACCATTTAAAGGCTCAGGAACCCTTTGCAGGTGTTATGGCTTAATTAGCTGATTAGAGTGGGACACTTTGAGCCTAGAATATTGAACCTTTTCACAATATTCTAATTTTCTGAGATTGTGAATTTGGGGTTTTCATGAGCTGTAAACCATAATCATCAAAATTATGACAAATCAAGGCTTGAACTATCTCACTTTGCATGTAATGAATCTATCTCATATACTAGTTTCACCTTTTAAGTTGCATTACTGAAATAAATGAACTTTTGCACGATATTCTAATTTTTCGAGTTTCACCTGTACATAATTCTCCTTCCTCCTCCTAATTATCCCCACAATAACATCCCTGTGAGGTGTGTTGGGCTGAGAGAGAGGGACTGGCCCAAAGTCACCCAGCTGGCCTTCATGCCTAAGGAAGAACCTGAACTCAGTCTCCTGGTTTCTAGATCAGCACATTCACCACTGCACCAATCCAGCTCTCCAATTTTTTCTTTCTTGAGTGCCTTTTCTCTCTGGAGTTAGTAACCATACCAGAAGCTCATAGGTTCCTGACAACAAACTTTTGGAGGGCAAGTGTTAAGGTTAGGGTTATACACACACACACACACACACACACAAATTTATAACCTCCCCTTCTGAAGACTTTTTATTTTTCCAACTGGAATGTAACATTCTGAAGTTGCTATTTCTCACTGCAGAATATTTGAATTTAAAATGTATGTTTCTTGGCATGTCGTTCACTTAGTTGTGTCTTTTTTCTCAGTGGTTCATATTTAACAGCAACTCAAGCACTGCTTTATTTTATGTCATTTCTGTACTCCAATTAATCAAGTTGGGGCAATTTAAAAAGAATGATTAAAGAACAATAGATTGATTGATTGATTTGATTTGTTTGCTGCCCATCTTGCCTCAAGCTCTGGGCAGCTTACAAACGTTAAAAACCAATAAAACATTGAAGCAATAAATCATAGCAATAATTTACAATTTAAAAGATGGGGTGAAGGGAGCAGGATGCGCATGGGGGAAGGTGGAGTCTTGTCTTAATCTGTCAACCTCCTCCAGCGTCATGAAACCCCACTGGGGCCCCAGGCCAACTGGCTGAGCCAGGTCTTCAAGCCCTTACAGAAGGTCAGTGGTGTGGGTACAGATCTCACATTGGGGGGGCGGCACAATGTTCCAAAGGGCAGGGGCCACGGTAGAAAAGGCTCTTCTCCTGGACACCGCCAGTTGAAATTCCTTCACAAATGGGATCCGCAGCATGCCCCTTCTGCCAGCAAGAGTGGGACAGGCCAGTCCCATTGGGTTGAGATGGTTCCTCAAGTAACCTGGACCCATGCCATGAAGGACTTTAAAAGTGATAACCAACACCTTGAATTGTACCCTGAAGCAGACTGGCAGCTAGTGCAACTCATGGAACAGCGGTGCAACGTGGGCCACCCTAGGGGGCACCGGGACCCTGCAGCCCAGTCCCGCTTCCCCGAGGGAGAGGAGAGGCCAGGAGGAGGGGGCAAGGGGATAGCAAAAGGGCAGCAGGGCTGCTGATAGCCAAGTGCTAAGGCAGGACTTCCCTCAGACCCTCCTTCCCTCTCATTCCAATCTCCTTCCTTCCTCCCCCTCCTCCCCTCCTTCCTTCCCTGCCTTCCTCCTTCTCATTTCCATCTCCCTTCTTTCCTTCCTTCTTTCCTTCCTTCCTATTGCATTTTTCATTAGGTTAAAGACAAGCCCCTCTTCCCTGTCACCCACTCCTCCCTCCTCAAATGGCTAATCTGCCTGCATATTCAGACACACAGCTGTGAGAGATTGAATCTGTGCCATTGATAGATGAAACTTGGGATAAGATTACATGGTTTTGAATATCTTGATGACGTATTTGAACAGTCTTTTAGAGGATAGCTCAGGAGTCTGCAACCTTAAACACTCAAAGAGCCATTTGGACCTGTTTCCCACAGAAAATAAAATACCGGGAGCCACAAGACCTGGTTGGGCATGGCCAACTCTCATCTCTCTCTTTCTCTCTCTCTCCCTCTCATCTCTCTCTCTTTCTCCCTCTGTCTCTTTCTCTCTCTCCCATCTCTCTTTCTCGTCTCTCATCTCTCTCTCTGATCTCTATCATCTCTCATCTGTCTTTGTCTCATCATTCCCTCTCTCCTCTCTCTTTTTCCCCCTCTCACCTCTCTCATTCTCTCCCTCTCATCTCTCTCTCAATCTCTCTCTCTCTCTCTTGTGTGTGTGTTCCCTCTTGAACTATTTCCAAAAACAGGCGAGGATTGGGGTTTTTTTGCTGATGATGTTCTTTCTTCTTTGGGTGCTTTTTACCATATAATTTAAATCAAGAGTCATTTCAGGTTCCCAGATAAATGAAGCTCTTTTGTCCCCCTGCTGTGGCTTCCTGCCAGCTGAACCCACCACTGGCTGGCCCTGCCCCTCCCCCTCCCAGTCACTCCTTGCCTGAAAAGGTATGGGCGACGGCAGTGGATGGAGACTCGCTCCATATTCCAGAGTGGGAGCAAAGCGGCCCTGTACTTGCCTCTTCTTCTGGCCCTTGTTGGTGCTGCGTACATCTTGGTCGCTCGGGGAGACGTGCGACTTTCTCTCTGCCCCAAGACACTGGCCCGGCCAGCTGCAGCCGATGCTCCGCATTGTAATAGGCTCCAGGAGGAGCAGGGTACGCTGTCTCCTCCATTGTGAAGTGCACTAAATTTAAGTGTGCTGCACAAGGCGCTGCAAGAGCAACGAGCAGGCCATGAAGGCGGCGAGAGTACCGGTGTCAGCCGCAGCAGGGTCAGGCCAGTGTCTCGGGGCAGAGAGAAAGTCGTGCATCTCATCAAGTGACTGAGGTGCACGCAGCACCAACAAGGGCCAGAAGAAGAGGCAAGTACAGGGCCACTTCACTGGAATATGGAGCGAGTCTCCATCCACCGTTGTCGCCCTTACCTTTTCAGGTGAGGAGTGACTGGGAGGGGGAGGAAGGGGGCTGGGCCAGCCGGTGGTGTGATCCGGTTTGGCAGGGAGCCATAGCAAGGGGCCCAAAGAGCCACATGCGGCTCCAGAGCCACGGGTTGCCAACACCCGGGATAGCCTAATATAAATGCACGGAAATATTTCTAATAACAAGCATTTGTCTATCCTCCTGTTTGAAAGGCAAGCATTCACATATCATTTGCCTTTGTATGTGAAGGCAAACTTTTCAATAAATGCTTCTTCCAAGTGCTTCTTCTACCACACATGATTGAAAATGGGGATTCCCTTTCAAGAAGGGCCAGCCTCCCTAGTGCAGGACTGGCTGCTCCCCTGCCTCCTCCTGTTCTGCAGAGAACTGTCAAGGCAGAAGTTGGACTCAGAGGAAACTGCTTCCTGCAAACTTTCTCCTCCATGTTTCCACACGCAGCAGCGTCCTCCTCCACCTCCTGCTTTGCTAGGAGGGGGCATCAGACAGGGAAACGCCAATGATGTTTGGGATTGGGAGAAGTACGTCTCCTTTGGTGTGCTGTGCACACGCACGTTTGCACACACACCCCATTCCAGCCTTGGAGAGTTTTATCCACATCTCAAATTACAAACTGTCAATCATGCCTGGGCTTGGGGAGGAGGCCCTCTCCTTCCTTTGTGGATAAAGTCCCCAAACATGGAATGCTATGTGTATGTGTGTGTGTTTTTGTGTGTGCACAGGCGCGCGCTTGGCTGCAAGCAGTTTGGGGAAGTGAGGAGTGTCACTGCATTTTTTAATTTGCCAGCTGTGCTTGAACTCTGCCACTTGCCGTAGATGCTCAGAACTCTTATCTTTCAGTTAACTGCGCAGGTCTGCATTCCTTCATTCCTTTACTTCTTCTTTCTTTTGTTCTACTGCCAAGAGGTCCGGCAGGAACACTGCCAAGATGTAACTAATTAGCCAGTAAGAGTTTTTTTATTTTCTTTACAATAAAATGAGTTTCTTAGAATATATCTCGGATTTATTTTGCGTATCAAGTATGCTTCAAGAGAAAGGCCACGATCCGCCTCTAATTAAGAGCAATTACCCCAGGAGGGGAACAGGGTTTGAATGCCACCCTGACATGGAGCTTGTGGGGCACCGAATTGTCCCTACATTGAGTTAGCTGGTGTGACTTTTTCCATCCTGACCCAGCTGTCCTGACTCAGCCATGCCCAGTGAGTGGCGTCAAGGTGGCCATGCCCACCTAGTCACGGCAACCCCGCTACTGGCTCTTTGAGGGCAACCATAATGCTAATGCAGCCCTCAATGAAATTGAGTTTGACACCCCTGCTGCTTACTGAGCAGCAAGCAGTAGGCACTAGTGCTGACGTTCACTGACAATGAAGGGTCCTTGGTTGCTTCCTTGCAGATGTTTCATTACCCAAACTTGGTAACATCATCAGTGCTGGTAAGGAGTGGGGTTTGCTCTTAATTTATATTCTAGTGCCTTGCCCTGTCAGTGTTGGTGGGGGTGGTCTTAGAGGTTCTTTGGTTGAACTGTTTACTGTCAGCTTGTTCAGCAGTTCCCTGATTGGGGTATTGTTTACTTCTTAATTGTTGGTCTGATGTTAATCTTGGTGTTAATCTCTGCTCATCTGGGTGTTGATTTCTGGTGGGGAGGTGTTTTGGTTTTTTTGTTCTCTTTTTGGCTTGTTTCCAAAAAGTTTTTTATTTTTTAAACAAAAACAACATAAAAACATCATCCTTCCAAACAATTACAGACAGTGTTTCGATTGGTTAAAATCATTTCGTGCTCTCAAAATTTTCAAAGTTTCAATATATGACAAATGTTCTTTCCTCTAACAAAAAACAAATGTTTACACATTTTATCCGAATTTCATTTCATATATAATATTTCATCTCCATGCTTTATTATATATCCATTGATAAAATAGCTCCCATATCAAATAATATTGTTTATCTTCCTGTTCTCTTATTTCAAATGTCAATCTACTCATTTCAGCACAGTCCAGCATTTTCTTAATAATGTCTTCATCAGTAATTATCTTCTCTCCTTTCCAATTTTTTGCAAATACAATTCTAGCTGCTGTTAAGATATTCACAATTAAATATTGCAATTCTTATTTGAATGTCTCTGGTAAGATCCCTAATAAAAATATCTCTGGTTTAAAGTCAATATGTCTCTTTGTCATTTTTTTCCAACCACGTGTGTATCTTAGTCCAAAATCTCCTTGCTTCTACGCACGTCCACCACATATGGTAATAAGATCCTGGGGTCTGATGACACTTCCAGCACTTCTCTGATTTGTTCTTGAACATTTTGGTTATCCTTGTCGGGGGTAAATGCCACCTGTAAAACATCTTATACAAATTCTCCTTATATGCTGTAGACATTGTCATTTTATAATTATGTGACCACAATTTTTGCCATTTCTCTAAATCAATACCATAACCAAAAATTTTCCCCCACGCTATCATTGATTCTTTAACTTGTTCTTCTTCCAATTTTACCTCTAACAAATATCCATATAACTTTTTAATTACATGGTCATCAGAACCCATTAATATTTTATCTAAAATAGTGAAAACATTATAAAAACCTTCTTGTTTGAGATCTTCTCGATATCTAGAAAATATTTGCATATATGAAAACCAATCCATCTTAAATCCCTGATCTGAATATGAATATGAAAAAGCTTCAATTGTAGATACCCAGACTGGAATCTTCAAGTAATGATATTTTTTAATCCTCTCCCAATTCAAAAATAAAGCTTCACGTATCTGATGTCTTCTAAAATACCCCTGTATTTTAGTTCCTTTGTACCATAAAAAGGCATGCCACCCCATCAACAAATTATGTCCCTCCAAGTTCAATAATCTAGTGTTTTTCAATGTTATCCATTCTTTAATCCACATTAAACTACCTGCTTGATAGGATAATTCAAAATTAGGTAAGACAAAACCACCCCTCATTTTAGCATCTTGTAACAACTTAAGTTTTATTCTTGCCTTCTTTCCCTGCCAAATGTATTTCAACACCATTTTATTTAAATCTACAAAGAATTCCTTACCCAACTTTATTGGAATTGAAAAAGATACAAAATTCTAGGTAAAATATTCATCTTAATAGTTGCAATCCTACCAATCAAGGATAACTGCAAATTTCCCCATTTCACCAAATCTTGTCCTATCTGTTGCTTAAGATTATAATTATTTTCTTTAAGTGAACTACACCTCGTTGTCAATTGTATCCCCAAATATTTTACCTTGTTTGTGACCTGCATCTTTGAAATCTCCATCAATTCTTCTTTTTGTTTTTTTAACATAACAGTATTTTTAGTCACTATCTTTGTCTTTTCTTTATTAATTTTCAAACCAGCTACTTCCCCAAACTCTCCAATGTTTTCTATCAGTTTATTTATTGATACTAGTGGTTCTTCAATAATAAAGACCAGGTCGTCTGCAAAAGCTTGTAATTTGTATTCTTCTTTTCGGATTTTCATACCTTTTTATCTCTTTTTCTTCTCTAATATTTCTATTTAAAACTTCCAGTGTCAATATAAACAACAATGGGGACAATGGGCATCCTTGTCGAGTACCTTTTTCTATCTCAATAAAGTCAGTCAATTCTCCATTGATCATTACCTTCGCCGTCTGTTTAGAATATATGGCTTCAATTGCCTGAATAAATTTCCTGCCAAAGCCCATCTCTTCCATTTGTAGCATCATAAATCGCCAGTTCACATTGTCAAATGCTTTTTGTGTGTCTAAAAATATCAAAGCCATCTGCTTTTCAGGATGCGCTTCATAATATTCTAAAGTATCCAGAATTATTCTTATATTATCTCTAATTTGTCTTTTTGGAAGGAATCCATTTTGATCTGAATGTATAAAATTGTTCAAATATCTCTTAAGTCTTTCTTTATAATCTGAATTTAGCAAGGATATAGGCCTATAGTTTTTGATCTGTTGTGGGTCTGTATCTTCTTTATGAATCAATGTAATATAAGCCTCAGTCCATGATTTAGGTATTTCCTTTTTTGTCATTACTTCATTCATAACTTCCAATAGCAGGAGACTTAAGGATTCTTGTAGCGTCCTATAGTATTCAATCGGCAGACCATCTGGTCCTGGTGCCTTTCCATTCTTCTGCTTCTTGATTGCTCCTTTCCAACATCTCCTCAACATCTTTAGGAATCTGTGGTAATTTGCTTTTTGTAAGTACCTTGCCACTTTTTCCTCCTCTATTGTCTCTCTTTTATAAAGTTGTCTATAATATTCTTGTATTATTTTCCCCATCTCTTTATTTCCAAATTTACTTTGTCCTTGATTGTCAAGTAATTGTATTATTTTCCTTGATTCTCTCTCCTTTTTCAATTTATATGCTAGCCATCTTCCTGGTTTATTCGCATTTTCAAAGTAGTTCTGTTTGGTGATTCTTATTTTTTGAGCTAGTTCTTCCTTTTCCAGCAGGTCCATTTTATGTTTTATTATATCCATTTTTATTTTAACATCTTTCTTATATGGATCTTTCTGGAATTCCTTTTCACATCTTTTATAATCATCAGTCAATATTTTCAAGGTTTGTCTTTTCTTCACATTTCTTTTCCTTGTATAGTCTATAATTAATCCTCTAGCGTAAGCCTTCATTGTATCCCAACGATTTTGTATCGATGTTTCTTCTTTATTTTCCTTAAAAAAAAAATCCAACTCTCTTTCCATTTTCTGTCCAAAATCTTTCTCTTTTAATATTGTATTATTTAAAATCCATCTAGCTCTTCGTTTCCGCCCTTTCCAAATAGCAATCACAGGATTATGGTCCGCCCACAAATTTGTTTCTATCTTTACTTGTTCAATATTCAAAGTCAAGTCCAGTGTTGTCCATATCATATCAAGTCTGGACCAAGATGAATGTCTATCAGAATAAAAAGTATATTGTCTATTTTGCCCATTTCTCTCCCTCCAGATATCTTTCAAGTTTATTTCCTCTACTATTTTAAAAAAGGATCTCGGTAGTGTCTTTCTATTATGTCTTATTATTTTATGTGTTTTATAGTCCAATTTTTCATTCACGATTCCATTAAAATCTCCCATCATACATATATTGTTATAGTTCATTTCAATTATTTTGTTGTGTAATTTTCTATAAAAGTCACTTTGTTTTTTTTTTAATTTTAAAAACAAAACTTTATTCATTAATAAAAACATTTAAAACATACAAGTTTCTCTTAATCAAGAGACAAATTTACATATACAATACACAACTTCACCTGCTAACTAATTTCCGTTATATATACATATATACATATATGGCGACATACCGTGGCATATTTCGTTTTCTATTCCTCTGACAGTGCTGTTTTTGATTATATTGATTTCTTCTAAATTCCGTCTCTACCCATTTCCCTTTCTCTGGTTTATCCATTGATACCATCTATTCCATATTGTATAATATTTTAAGTCCTCCTTATCCTGTAACTCTAAAGTTTGTTTGTCCATTTCTGCCCATGTATATATTTTTTGTATTAACTCCTGATCAGTTGGCAATCGATCTATTTTCCAAAGCTGTGCTAATGCTAATCTTGCCGCCGTAATTATGTGCAGTATTAAATATTTTATATCATTTCTAATATTCTTTTTAATCATGCCTAATAAAAAAAAATTGGGTTCTAATTCAATTTCATAATCTGTTATCCATGTTTTTATCTTATTCCAATATTTCTTAATTTCTGGGCAGAGCCACCAAGCATGGTAATAAGTTCCTTGTGCTTCTTTACATTTCCAACAAGTTGGGTTTACGTTTGGGTACATTTTTGCTAATCTTGCGGGGGCCAGATGCCATTGATACCACATCTTGTAATGATTTTCTTTGTAGGCCACCGATTTTGTCATGCTGTAGTTATTTTCCCATGCTCTTTCCCATTCTTCCAGCTGTATACTGTGGCCAATATTCCTCGCCCACGCTATCATCTGCCCTTTAACCAATTCTTCTGCCAAATCATATTCGAGTAGATATTTATATATTTTTCAAATTAATTTCCCTTCTTTAGATTCTAATAATTTATCTAATCGATTTTGTTTTAAGTCTATTCCTCCCTCCTCCTGATCCTTCCTATATCTTGTTTTTATTTGTGAGTAGGGCCACCAGTCTATTGCTATTCCTTGTTCTTTTAGTTCTTCCCTAGTTTTTAATTTCCCCTGCATATCCAATATTTCTCTATATCTTAATATTTTTTGTTTTGATAGTATATTGGGGTGAGTAATTGCTTCTATTGTCGATAACCAACCAGGAATTTTTATGTAATGTTTATGTTGAATTTGTTGCCATGTATTGATTAAGAATTTCCTAATAGTGTGGTTGTTGAAATGTTTATATATTTTATTTCCAGAATTCCAAATAAAAGCATGCCATCCCTTCATTAGATCATGTCCTTCCAGATTTAACAGCCTTTGGTTATCCAGGGTTATCCATTCCTTAATCCATAATAAGCTTGCAGCCTTATAGTATTTTTGCCATGCCGGGAAACCAAATCTGCCTCTAATCTTGTCATCTTGTAATATGTTTAATTTTATTCTTGATTTTTTCCCTTCCCACACAAAATTTGTCGTTATTTTATCCAAATTATCAAAGAATTTCTTGTCTAATTTTATTGGTATCGTTTGGAATAAATAAAGGAGTCTTGGAAGTATATTTGATTTTATCACTGCTATTCTCCCCAGTAAAGATAGTCTTAATTTCCCCCATTTATCTAAATCCTCTTTTATTTTCTGGACTAAAGGTTCATAATTATCCTGTTTTATTGTTACCGTTCTAGCTGTCAGATTTATCCCTAAGTATTTGACTTTTTTGACTGCCTGTAATCCTGAATCTTTTACTAATTTCTCTACTTGTTTTGTTGTCATATTTTTTATTATCATATTTGTTTTTTCTTTATTAATTTTTAGGCCTGCTACTTTTCCAAAAGTTTCAATTTCTTTTATTAATTTGGGGGTTGTTTCTATTGGATCTTCTATGAAGAAAACAAGATCGTTCGCGAAGGCTTGGACCTTGTAATCTTCTCTCTTAATCTTTAATCCTTGTATTTCTTTATTTGCCCTAATTCTAATTAACAAATTTTCCAACGTTAAGATAAAAAGTAGGGGCAATAGTGGACATCCCTGCCTTACTCCTTTATTTATTCCAAAAAATTTCGTTGGGTCCCCATTTACCAAAATACATGCTTTTTGGTCCTGGTATATTGATATTATCATTTTTGTAAATTTCTCACCGAAATTCATACTTTTAATTTGTTGTTTCATAAATTGCCAGTTTACTTGATTGAACGCTTTTTGTGCATCCAGAAAGATCAGGGCCACCTGTCTCTCTGGATGCATCTCATAATATTCTAAAACATCCATTACCATCCTTAAATTATTTTTTATTTATCTTATGGGTAAAAAACCATTTTGGTCCTGATGTATTTTGTTATGTAATATTTTTTTCAGCCTATTAGCAATTATACTCATAAAAATTTTATAGTCGGTGTTCAACAAAGAAATCGGTCTATAATTTTTTATTAATGTGGCATCTGCCCCCTCTTTTGGTATTAGGGAGATGTACGCTTCCTTCCACGTGTTTGGTAATTTTGCCTCCATCAGGGCTTCATTATATATTTCTAATAATATTCCGTTTAATAATTCTCCAAATGTTTTATAGAACTCCATTGGTAGACCATCGGTCCCCGGAGTTTTATTATTTTTCTGTCTTTTCAGCGCTTCTTTTAATTCACCTGCCGTAATCTCCCTGTCTAATAATTCTTTTTCTTCCTCTGTTAATGTTTGTACTCCCTTTCCTTTTAAGTAGTGTTCAATTTCCTCCGTTGTTACTATATCCTTCTCATAAAGTTTTTTGTAATATTGGAGTATTATTTCCTTTTTCTTCTCTATACTTTGTTGGATCCTCCCCTCCTCATCTTGTAATTTCTGAATTGTTCTTTTTTCTCTTTCCTTTCTCAACCTGTATGCCAACCACCTCCCCGGTTTATTTGCGTGTTCGAAATAATTCTGCCTTATATATTTTAGAGACATTGCATATTTCCCTTGTTCTAATATATTTAACTTATGTTTTGCCGCTATCCATTTTACTCTTGTTTGTTCATCCCCTGGTTTTCCTTGCAATTTACTTTCCCAAATTTGAATTTCTTCTTGTAATTTATTATATTCTTTTTCTCTCTCTTTTCTACGTTTTGCATTATATGCTATTGTAAGGCCTCTTACGTACGCCTTGGTTGTGTCCCATAAATTTTGTAGGGAGGTGTGTTGTTTTGTATTCTCCTTATAAAACAGTTCTAGTTCCTTTTCCATATATTTCTTATATTCTTTTTTTTTTATTTGATTTGTATGCCGCCCTTCTCCGGAGACTCAGGGCGGCTTACAATGCGTTAAGCAATAGCCTTCATACTTTTGTATATTTATACAAAGTCAGCTTATTGCCCCCACAAACTGGGTCCTCATTTAACCTACCTTAGAAAGGATGGAAGGCTGAGTCAACCTTGAACCTGGTGAGATTCGAACTTACAGTAATTGCAGACAGCTCGTTTTTAATCACTATGCTTTTAGTCTGATGAGCTAAACCAGGCTCCTGGTTTTCTTTTATTAACTGAGTATTCATTGTCCATCTATTTTTCTTTCTCTGCTGCCCCTTCCATGTCATCATTAATGGGTTGTGATCCGCCCAATCGTTTGGTAGAATTTCCACCGCTTCTATGTCCCTCATTAATATGCTGGATACCCATACCATGTCTAACCTAGACCAGGACTTGTGTGGGTTCGAGTAATATGTAAATTGTTTGGTTTCAGGATTATAGAACCTCCAGCTATCTATCATGTTTAACTCTTCCACCATATCTGTAAAAGTTCTGGGTAATACATTTTTCTTATTTTTATTTTGCTGGGTACATTTATAGTCTTTTCTCACATCTAAAATAGCATTAAAATCTCCAATCAGACATACATTTTCCATTTTTTGATCCATAATTTTCTCATGCACTTTTTTATAGAATTCTAATTGTTTACTGTTTGGTGCATATATTACTACCAATAATATATTTTTGAAATCAAATCTTAACTCTATCATCACTATTCTACCTTCAGTATCTATATATCTTATATTGCTATCTATTCCTTCCTTTATATATACCACTACTCCTCTTTTTTTTTCTGCCAAAGATGAATATGCTTTACCTAATTTCTTATTTTGTATATATTTTATGTCTTGTTTTCTTATGTGTACCTCCTGGAGGCACACTATATCCAACTTTTGTTTCAGAATTTTTTTGAAAATTTGGTATCGTTTGGATGGTGAGTTGAGTCCGTTTACATTCACTGACAAAATTTTTAGAGTTCTTTCCATTTCTTACTGACTTTCCTGTTGTTGTTTCTTCTTTGCTTCTTCTTGTTCTTTTTTTTTGCCTCTTGTTTGCACTCCTCCTTCCTCCTGAGTCTCTCCTTCATCTTCTTTTCCTCCTTGTGGTGGAGTTCTTTCATGTTCCCATCTCTGCTTTCCTTTTATATTCCTTCCTCCTTCTTCTTTACTATCACTTGTTATCTCATTTCCTGTCATTTGATCATATAATTCCCTTGCTTTGCTCTGCGAATCCACCTTTATTTTCCTTCCCTGCCACGTTACTAACATCCCTTCCAGCGGCGTCCATCTAAACGGTATATATCTTCTATTTAGCAGCGTGGCCAGGAACCAGTACTCTTTTCGCAAGTCTCTTATTCTTTTAGGGATTTGTTTCAAAGTTATTATTTCTTTATTCCTATAGTACATAGGTTCGTCCTTCGTTATTTTGTATACAATATCCCTCACCTTTCTTCTTACAAATCTTATATGTACCTCCCGAGGGAGTTTGTTTTGCCGGGCGTAATTTGTGTGAACCCGATACACTTCATCTAATTCATTTATTATTTCTTCCCTTTCTCTTTGGAGAGACTCAGCTATCATCTCTGCCATTATCATCGTCAGGTCTTCCTCCCTCTCTTCCACTACATTTTGGAAACATAGGTAAAATGCCGCTTTTTCCATTTCCAATTGCACTACTGTATTCTCAAGTTCTTTATTTAATCCCGTCATTTTTGTATCCAATGCTTCCAGCTTTCCTTCTGTCAATTCAGTCTTTTGTTCTATTTCTTTTATTCTTTGATCATTTTTTTGAATAATTTCTTTTATCAGGTCCATTTTTTCATCAATCTTTTGGATGTCATTCTTAACTTCTCTCTTTACCTCATCCATGTCTTTTCTAGATTGTTCATGATTTCTGGTCATGCATTCTTGTATTTTAACCATTGTTTCTTGGATTGTCATTAATGTAGCTTGCATCGTTGGCATACTAGGCGTGCTGGGTTGCTTCTCTGATGCAAACATTCCCTCCAATGTTTTCTGTGACACTGGGGAGGCCGATGTTCCTGCTAAGATTGATGTTATTTTCTTTCCCGTTTTCAACGTTGTTGTAGTAGTGCTCGTCATTTCTTTCAAAATTCTATATTGTTCCTCCAATATTTTATCAACTTTCTCCCAAGTCACCATCCAAAATTTTGAATTATCTTTTTCTCTTTTCTTTAAGTAAAATTCCTTTGACTAGTTAGTTATCTCTATAAAATCTTCATAAAAAATGTAGCAGTACTATAAGTTTAAATATAATATAAATATTACAATATAATACTAATATACATTGATATAAATAGTTAATATAGGTATAAATAGATATAAATATGTATAGGTATGTATAAATATGTAGTTTAGATAATCACAAACTTAATCAATTCTTAATATTTAATAATTAATAATTATAATACTTAATTTATCTAACATCACAAAAAATTGTTCAAATTTAATTAAATTTAATTACTTCCCAATAATTACTTCTAAGTCACTATAATTATATAGATCTTAAATATTCTTCTAGCTTATTATATATTATTTTATATACTATTTTATTATTACTAAACAAGTATC
>WNWU01012602.1:72449-118915 GCA_012654045.1 Ptyas mucosa
ACAAACTAAATTCAATGGGCTTTATTAAGTCCGAAACTGATGAGTGCGTGTTCACAAAAAGATCTAACAATGCATATGAAATAGTTCTTGTTTATGTTGATGACATTGTTTATATTGGTCCAAATAAGCAGATGAGTGAAAGTTTTGCCAAAGCTTTGCAGAGATACTTTACATTGAAATCTTTAGGTCATATTAGCACTTATTTAGGTGTTCAGATTGACAAAACACAGAAGGGGTTTAGTCTTTCACAAGAAGATAAAATTGAACAAATTTTGCATCATTGCAACATGAAGGATGCTAACACAACAAAGACACCCATGCAAACAGATTTTCACAACTTGACACAAGAACCGAGTCCTGAGTTCGAGGATCAAACACTTTATCGTTCAGTCATTGGGTCACTGTTGTACATTAGTAGTTGGACCAGACCCGACATTGCACTTAGTGTTAATCTCTTGTCTTGACACGTAGGTAAGGCAAAACAGTTTCATTGGACATGCGTCAAGAAATTATTGAGATACCTAAGGCACACAAAACACATGAAGTTATTGTTAGAACCAACACATACTGATTATGCAGAGTTATGTTGTTATGCAGATTCTGATTGGGCGAGTGATAAGAAATCACGCAAAAGTACTTCAGGTTATATGATGTTCTTGAATGGATGTCCTGTTTATTGGCAAGTGCGTAAACAGAATTTTGTTTCTTGTTCATCTACTGAAGCTGAATATGCTTGTGTTTCAGATGCATGTAATTCTCTAACTTGGTTTGATGCTTTGGTCACAGATATCTGGACACGTCCGATCCGACCAATCACCGTGATGGAAGACAATGAATCGGTGGTTTATATTTCTGAATCACATTTCACAGGTTCTAGGTCCAGACACATTGACATCCGTTACCAGAACATAAAACAATTGGTAAAACAAGGTTTTGTTAAATGCAATATGTATCTACACATGATCAAATTGCAGATATCCTCAACAAGCCACTCGCAGCAGCTCAACACGAGTATCTGCGTAAGAAGATGTGCCTTATTTGATGATGTACCTGATGTTCGCTCAACTGGCAAAGAAGGGGATTGTCTGGACTATTACACTTGCCGTAGATGCTCACTCTTATCTCTCTAAGCTAACTGCGCATCCTCCACATTCCACATTCCTCTCTAGCTTTCTTACTCCTTTGTTCTCCTGCCAAGAGGTCCGGCAGGAACGCTGCCAAGATGTAGCTAATTAGGTAGCTCATTAATTTAGGTAGCAAGAGTTATCTTTATTTTACTTTTACAATAAAAATGAGTTTTCTTAGAAATACTTCTTTGGGTTTTATTTTCTTAATGTCTACTTTCAAGGAAAAGCCACGGTCCAAACCTCTAAACCGGGGTGCGATTATCCCAGAGCCAGGATGGGATCAATCAACTCCCTGACACCTTCCCTGCAACATCTGCTCTGCTGGGTGGACTGTATCCTGGTCTCAGTGACTGAACCATATTAATGAAATGTGGGTTCTCAGTCAGTGTTCTGTCCCCTCCCTGCTTCAGGAGCCCAGACAAGCACACACACAAACAGAAGTGTACGAAAGTCGTTTATTCACCATTCATAAACAACAAGCTGGCAGCGAGCCCGGGAGAGATAAAGACAGCTGTTATTTTGAGTTGCCACGGCCAGTCCCTGATAAGGCTCTCCGGCATGTCCAAAAACAAACAGTCTTAAAGTTAGCAAACACTTATCTGATGCAGTACTTCAGGAAACAAGCAGCCAAGTTAATAATTTGTTCGTCACAAAAGCCAACAAGGTAAGGTCAGCTCCTTTTATACCTTGTGGGGCGTTGGCTTTGTGACTCATCACCTCGTGCTCGGCCCCACCCACTCCTTTGCTGAGCCCGTCTCTCTGATCGTCGCCACCTGGGATTAATCCACTCCCTCTCCTCATTAACGTCTGACTCAGAGGAGCTTTCCTCCTCAGGGCTTTCAGCTGGGGCCTGGGGTGGTGCCAAACCAGACGGGCCAGGAGAGGGGGGCCTTGCCTCCTCCTCCTCTTCACTTTCGGAGGGTTCTTCCTCCGAAGGTCCGGGCTCGGGAGCCGAAGACACAACAGTCAGACGGAAAGAAGAGTTCGTTGCATAAACAAACTGGGCATTTTTTTCATCAATTAACTCTTTTTCTAATCTGCTAGTTTTTATCACAAACTTATCTATGGTGGTTCCAGGAGGGAAGGGGTTTTTCTTTCTTTTAGGTGATAGTGATATGTGGCTGTGGGTGTCTGATGATGCTGATGCTAATGAAGCACTATCCTGGATGGATAACTCTGAAACTGTAAAACAGGAGGATGGTGATCTTGAAGGTGGATAGTTTCCAGAATCCATGAATTCCCCTAAACAAAAAGTCAATGCTGTTATTTTATTGTTTATACAATTTCTGCTTATTGTACACAGCACTGCCCCAAAAGGAATATTTGCTTTTCTTCATAACTGTACCAAATGACAGTAACATGCAGTAATAATAAGAAATATAATTTTGTTCAAACATGACAGTTCAAGGCAGTCTTTAGAAATATGATTCAATAAAAATGTTTACCAACCTGAAGATCCTGCCTGTTCAAATGTGTTTCTTTGGTCATCTTCATCACAGCACTTCTCATGATGTTGCCTCATTCGGGCCACCAGGCCTTGCATTTCTTTGTTGCAGTGTTTGCAGTTTGCACGCATGCCTGCCTTACCGATAGGTAAAGGAACTTCATTAAAATATTGCCAAACTGGGTCTCTTTTACGGCCTGCTGCCATTATAGGTTTTTTCCTCCAAGGAAAGAATGTGATAAACCTCAGGTCATACACACAAAAAGATCCAAAGACTTGTCTGTCTGTGGCTGTGCAGTATTGTGCTCAGAAAGTTTCACTTTCATTTTGTACTGCTTGTCTGCTTGCCCCTTCCTCCTCACACTTAGTTTCACTTTCTTCTTGTGCAGATCTATTCTACTCCAAACAATCAGAAAAATATTGTTTCTATTCTATTCACTGAGCTTCTTGAAACTTAGCACTGAAGGGGTTGATTCTGTATTCATAGGTTTGTAGAACAATAGGATTAAGGTCTTTTTCTCAACTCTGTTCATGTTATAACATTTTTGCTGTGAAGAAGAGGCATGTGATCTCTGCTGAGTCAAATTCAGTTTTGAGAACTGCAAAAGTAAACCAAGCATCTGTGATAATATCTTGTAGGCAGAGAAACTGCCCAATAATCTTACAAAAACCTTTGGAAGAGCATGATATTGTGAATGGATTAATGGAATTTATTTACCAAAAAAATTAAACATATACAGCCTTATTCTACATAATTAAAAAACTAATCTTTATTTCATGATGGAATAACCTTTGGATGGTAATATATTTTCCTCAAAAAGCATTTTATTTAAAAAAAATCCGATTTAAATCAAAAAAATCTGATTTTTTTGATTTTTTAAAAAAAATCATTGAATTTTATCCACCCTGCATGAAAGCCCACTTGGAGTTTGTAAAAAAGCACCTGAAGGATTCTCAGACTGTGAGGAACAAGATTCTCTGGTCTGATGAAACGAAGATTAAACTGTTTGGCCTCAATTCTAAATGTTATGTCTGGAGGAAACCAGGCACTGCTCATCACCTAACCCAGGGGTGTCAAACTCGCACCGTCACGTTGTCGTCACGTGATGCATCATGACTTTTTCCCCCTTCGCTAAAACGGGTGGTCTTGACCAGCGCATGACGCATCTGGCCCACGGGCCATGAGTTTGAAACACCTGACCTAACCAATATCATCCCATGGTGGTGGCAGTATCATGCTGCAGGGGTGTTTTTCAGCAGCGGGGACTGGGAGACTGGTCAGGGTTGAGGGAAAGCTGAATGGAACAAAGTACAGGAATATCCTCAATGAAAACCTGTTCCACATCACTCAGGACCTCAGATTAGGCCGAGGGTTCACTTTCCAACATGACAATGATCCTAAGCACACAGCCAAAACAACACAGGAGTGGCTTAGGGACACCTCTGTGAATGTCCTAGAGTGGCCCAGCCAGAGCCCTGACTTGAACCCTATTAAACATCTCAGGAGGAACCTGAAAATGAGTGTCCACCGACTGTCACCATCGAACCTGACTGAGCTTGAGAGGAATTGCAAGGAAAAATGGCAGAAAATTCCCCAATCCAGATGTGCAAAGCTTTGTCGTGTCATACCTAAAAAGACTCAAGGCTGTAATTGCTGTCAAAGGTGCTTCAACAAAGTACTGAGTGAAGGATCTGAATACTTATGCCAATGTGATATTTCAGTTTTTTTCTTTTTAATAAATTTACAGTCATTTTAAACTTCTCTTTTCGCTTTGTTATTATGGGGTACTGAGTGTAGATGAGAAGAAAATGAATTTCAACAACTGTAGAATCAGGCTGCAGCATAACAAAATTGACAAAAGTGAAGGGAGTCTGAATACTTTCTGAATGCACTGTAGGCACACATAAAAGTATTACACAAGAAAGAACGCATCATAAACAATCAGCATTTATTCATTTTTAACCTTTTAGCAAAAAATGACAACATACCTAAGCTCAGTAGTTTTAACTTGTTAGTTTAGGCTTAAATATTACACATTTATGTCAAAATCTACTAAATTGCCAGCAATCATGCAAAACTAGAAAACAACCTTAATTTGCTTAGACCAGAAATGCACCATCATTAACATATTAACATTATTCACTATTAAATGCTGAACACATGTAATTAAATTTGCCTCAGAAATGTTAACTTCACAGTAAAGTATTAATTGGCTCATGTCAAAACCTTAAAAAAAAGCAAAAAACAAGATTCATGCTAACATTAGTGTACAATTCATCCCTAACACTAAAGTAGGGTGTTTACCGAGAATAATGTTTAATATAAAGCAAAGTGCATACAGAAATTTATAACAGTTTTAAGGACAAAAAGTGGTCCTATTCATCTGGTCCCAGAAATTAAATGCAAAAAGTCTGACATATGAGCTCTGATGAGCCATTTATAAATACTTCAGATTACAGATAGTATAATGAAAGAGTTTGTCTGAAATCTTCAAATATGTTCCTGTTAATCCGCAAAGGATGCTTGTGATAGCTTAAAATTTCTGTTAAATGCGTGTGATGAATTACTTGTTATCCAAGGGTAGCAGCTGCTCCTTACCATTTATTGTTAAAGACTTTAACAGGCCATCTTCTTCAACTTCTACTCTTTCTTGTCCACTCTCAACAATTCTGCAGGATAAAAATTAATGGAAGTGCATGGGTATTGGTTTTTGATTTTTTAAACAGTAGTAAGATAACACATGAACTTCTTGTCCATAAAGTGATTCACTACAAGACCTCACCGCAGCAAACTAAAATGGAAAGCTTCATTTTATCCACAGGTTTGAAGCAATTAATTCTCTAGTTGTCAAAATCCTTGCAAAATTATGAACCACCTTTTTAACTATGATTCTGAGTCATTTCAGACACACCACATACTTTTTCTTTATGAAGCGTATCTTGGGCACTTCAGCCACAGGGATGCCAACTTTAGACTTATCCCCAGGAACAAAAATGATACATAACAACATAAAAGCGAGTCAAACACTACTGAAAGAAATAGTTACCGTATATACTCGAGTATAAGCCGACCCGAATATAAGCCGACCCCCCCAATTTCACCCCCAAAACTGGGAAAACTCATTGACTCGAGTATAAGCCGGGGGTGGGAAATGCAGCGGCTACTGGTAAATTTCAAAATAAAAAAAGACTGGTCAAAAGTGCGAGGACCTGTCAGAAATCACTTTTTTCAGCCCTCTGGGTAGTCCTTTTGTGCATATGGACTACTCAGAGGGCTGAAAAAGTTATTTTTGACTGGTCCTCGCACTTGTGACCAGTCCTCGAACTTACGACTGTCCTCACATTTTACGTTTTTGCCCTATCTTGTCACCATGGTGAAGAGAAGCAGTTGTGAAATGAGTGACATGGTTTTAAGAATGCTGCATGGGCATAAATGTGAGGATGGTCATAAGTGTGAGGACCAGTCAGAAGTGTGAGGACCTGTCAGAAATGACTTTTTTCAGCCCTCTGAGTAGTCCCTAGACACATATATCACATGACCAGCTAGCCATGCCCACCCAGTCACTGGCTTGATCTAATTTCAGGCAAGTTGAAGCCTCTGTTAAGAGATACCAGGGCTGGGCAAATGTGGCCCTTTTACAACCTGTGGACTTCAACTCCCAGAATTCCTGAGACAGCCAAGCTGGGAGAACCCACTAGCTAGCAGCCAATTACAAGAAGGCTAGCTAGCAGCCAATTACAAGAAGGCTAGCTAGCAGCCAATTACAAGAAGGCTAGCTAGCAGCCAATTACAATCAGCTCGCAACTCAAGCTCAGTGCACATGGAATCTCCGGTGAAGATTTCTTTATTTCTTTCTCCCTTTAAGCCCCCCCCAGCCCGTTTTTGCTTCCAGGGGGCTGCAGAGAGTCTTGCTAGGCACCCCTAGCAAGACCCCTTGCTAGGCATTTTTTTCGTGACCCGAATATAAGCTGAGGGGGCGTTTTTCAGCCTGAAAAATGGGCTGAAAAACTCGGCTTATATTCAAGTATATACGGTACTATTCTGTAGTTTTGTTTTCTTTTGAATGGAAAGAAATAGTATCCACAACATGCTAATAAATTTAAATTTAAATCACTGTACCTCTTTGTAGTGATTTTTCTGCCATTAACTATTTTAGTTGAAGTTGATACAGATTTGAAATTACCCATTCCACTACCACCAAATGATGTAGAGGAGAAAGAAGTAAGGCCTCCATGGCCAAGAGAACCAAATGAAGTAAAACCTATTAAGAAAAAGTGACAATGTATTTGGCCAAGGTAAAGGAACCACATTAATTCAAGAACTCAACAGTAGCTTCCCACCTATATTTTTGTGTTTAGATTAATGGAGAGACTAATGTTTGGAACTATCAGGCCATTTATTTAAGATAATATTTGTTCACCAATATTGAGAAATATTAAATACTAAATATTCAGAATACAGTCAAATTACCAAATAATAGTGGTTTACACCAAACACAACTACATCTATCCTCACTGCTCAAATATGGAGTTACAAACAGTAATCAGAACTCTATTTTGTAAAATTGAAAATTATGTAACTAGTTTAGTTTATGTTGTACATCCTTTGAAGGGCTAGAAAACTGGAGAACCAATGGAAATCCAAATATTGCTAATTCCCATGCTTGACAGAGCTGCCAAATGGTGCAAATCAGTAATACTCTGGAGCACCAAAGGCTCTTCAAACTTGAAATAAATTTTAAAAACTCAAATCATTGGGCCCACCCTAAGCAACTGTTGCTCTCTTTTAGTTGTCTATTCCTATAATTCTAGCTTGCATACATGGTGTCCAAGGCAGACTCACATTTTGCAGGTCTGCACAGTTTAAACCTTGTGCATAAACATGTGAAATTTTATTTCTTTGAGAATTGTCCATTTTAATGTCTACATTGTAATTAAGTTCATCCTACCAGTATCAAAGGAAGAAAAACCACTCCCAAAGGCAGGAAATGCACTGAAGGCAGAGAAAAATGAACCACCTCTGCTTCTGTTTCCACGTGACCCTCTTCTATTACCAAGAAAGTCATCAAAAGGATCGTCTACAAATAAAGTTAAAAAGGGATTAGGATTAACATGTGAATTTCTGTATTAATTAAACATAAAGGTTTAAAAATGGAAATTTAAATATTAAGATGCATCTCCAGCATAATTTATTTCAATCTTTTTTTTTACTGAAAAAGTTTTCAAATACAAATTTCCCCCCCTTTCCCCCCCCATCCCCCACAGGTTATACATTTAAATCGTATAAACTATCAAATACATTTCCCCCTTCCCTCCCCATCCCTACCCAACCTCCCCTTCAGACTTCCACTATATGAATCTATTATAACTACAAACACAATATATATTATTCAACCCCTTCATATTCTATCCCCTTTACTCTAATCAGCATAATCATATTTATCTAATCTCCTTCAGCTGAAAGCTATATAATATTTTCTAGTTTGATATTTATTTTGTATATAGTCAATCCATTTTTTCCATTCTTGCACATAATTCTCTTGTTTATGGTCTTTTAAGAAAGCAGAAATCTTCGCCATCTCTGCAAATCCGGCCATCTTCTGGGTCCATTGATCAATAGTAGGCAGGACATCTTTCTTCCAATATTGGGCGACCAACAATCTAGTGGCTGTCACCATATACAATATCAATTTTGTTTCCCCCCTTGTAAAATCCTTAACTATACCCAATAAAAACAATTGTGGAGAAAATTGTAGCTTTTTCTTCAAAACGTTTTGCATAACCCACCATATTTTTATCCAGAAAGCCTTCACTTTCTTACAAGTCCACCATATATGATAATATGTAGCATCTAAACAATCACATCTCCAACATTTTGGTTGAACATTAGGATACATACATGACAATTTCTTAGGATCTAAATGCCACCTATAAAACATTTTATAAAAATTCTCCCTCAAATTCTGCGATTGTGTAAATTTAACATTCTGGACCCATATTTTTTCCCAAGTATCCATCATGACTGGTTCTGTAAAATTTTGTGCCTATTTAATCATACAATCCTTAACCAGCTCTTTTTCTGAGTCCCTTTCTAGCAAAACATTGTAAACTCTCTTAATATGCATCGGTCCTTTCTCTTTTATCTGTCTAACCAATTCTACTTCATACAACATTATACCAATTTTTTGATCTTCTTTCCATCTCATTTGTAATTGATTATACTGTAACCAAGTCAAAATAATTCCTTCGTCCAACAGTATTTGTTGTGTCTTCAGCTGCCATCTACCCTCTTCAATGAAGAGTACATCTTTATATAAAAACCCCCCGAGTGACTTAATATTTGTATTCCACATGGTATCAGCAAGATCCAGCCAAAGCAGTATTTTATAATCCCATTTGAATCGGTGCTTTTTCCATATTCTCATCCAGGCACTTCTAAATATATGACTATTGAATACTTTGTCCACTTTATGATCATAAAATAAATATGCGTGCCAACCCCATCCCAAATCGTGGCTTTCTATATTTAATATTCCATTCTTTGTTTTCCCAAACCAATCACTAGTATGTATCAATGCAGCTGCTTCATAGTATAATTGAAGGTTTGGGAGTTTAAGGCCACCCCTCTCAGTATCTTGCATAATTTTCAATTTAACTCTCGGTTTTTTCCCATTCCAAACAAACTTGTTCACTCCTTTTTGCCATTCTAACAATTGTTTATCAGATTTAAGCACCGGTATCATTTGAAACAAAAAAATAAATCTGGGTAAAACATTCATCTTTACTGCTGCTATTCTCCCAAGTAAAGACAATTGCAATTTTTCCCAAGTTTGCATTTCTTTTTGTATCTTTTGCCACAACAGTTCATAATTATTTTGAAACAATTTTATATTTAAATCTGCTACTTGTATTCCTAGGTATTTAACCTTCGATACTATTTCAAAACCTGCCATCCTTTCAAGTTCCCTGTTTTGAGTCATTGTCAAATTCTTTGTTATCATCTTAGTTTTTTTCTCTGATTCAGTCTAAATCCTGATACCATACCATATTCTTCTATAATAAATTTCAACTGGATTATTGATTCCATCGGCCGTATTAGGGTAACCACCAGATCATCTGCAAATGCCCTAGTTCTGTAATCT
This sequence comes from Ptyas mucosa, assembly GCA_012654045.1. NCBI lineage: Eukaryota > Metazoa > Chordata > Lepidosauria > Squamata > Colubridae > Ptyas > Ptyas mucosa. The sequence continues at coordinate 82,163 of WNWU01012602.1, forward strand.
TCTTGCCTTATAACTATTCCATTTAAAGAGTTTGAGTCCCGTATTGTGTTCAGCAAGACTTCTAAGGTTAAAATAAATAGCAATGGGGATAATGGACACCCTTGTCTTGTACCTTTTTGTATGTTAAAGTTCGCAGTTAAACTTCCATTAATAATAAGTTGTGCAAATTGCTCTTGGTATATCGCTGCGATTGCCTGTATGAAACGAACCCCAAAATCCATTTTTTCCAAAGTCTTTATTATAAAATTCCAATTCACTCGATCAAAGGCTTTCTCCGCATCCAAAAAGGCTAGCACTGCAGGGATCTGTTTATTCTTTTCTAGATAGTCCAACAAATCTATAATTTGCCTAACATTCTCTTTCATATATCTGCCTTCAATAAATCCTGCTTGATCATGATGAATCACCTCTTGAATAGCTGGCATTAACCTGTTGGCTAATACTTTTGCAAAAATTTTATAATCCGTATTTAAAAGAGAAATTGGTCTAAAATTTTCTGGTTTTTTCGGACCTAAATCTTCTTTCGGTATCAATGATACAAAAGCTGCTTTCCATGAAGAAGGTATGTTACCACCTTGCTGTATGCTACAAAATAAGTCTTTAAGGTGGTCAATCATTTCAGCTTGTAAAGTTTTGTAGTAAACTGCAGTTAGGCCATCCGTCCCTGGAGCTTTTGCTGGTTTCAATTGTTTTATAGCAAAACTAATCTCCTCAGCTGTTATTAATTGATCCATTCTTTCCTTATGAGCAGATGAAATCTTAGTAACCCTTTTTCCATCAAGATACTTATCTATAAATGTATTCTGTATATTGTCCTTGGCATATAACTTAGAATAATAATCCAAAAAGGCTTCTTTGATTAGTTCTTGCTGAAAAACTTCCTTCCCGGCATATTCAATGGTGTCAATCGTTCGTGTAGTTAGTTGCTTCCTCAATGTATAAGCCAGCCATCTGCCCGGCTTATTAGCGTTAGCAAAAGTATTATGTTTTGCAAATTGTAAGTTAGTTGCTGTTTGTTCTGCTATAAGCATTTGAAATTGGTCCTTCAAAAGTTTAATATTTTCTTGTAATTTCCCATCTGTTGGATTTTTCATCAAAAGCTGTTCTTTCTTCTTTATCTCTCCTTCCAATTCTATTCTCTTTTTCTGTCTATTTTGTTTATGCTTAAAATTCATTTGTATCAGTACCCCTCTCATATATGCTTTACCTGCATCCCAAACTATTTCAATAGGGGTACCTTTATTTAAATTCCATCTGAAAAATTCCTTTATATGGTTCTTAAGTTCATTTACATTCTTTTCATATCTAAATAAATTTTCATTTAATCTCCAAGATTTTCTTTCTTTCTTTCCTATCTCAATTTCTATCCATACCAGACTATGGTCTGTTAATGTCCTAGGAAATATCTTCGTTTTCCTCGCTTTAACAAGTAAATCCACCGTTAGCAAAATAAAATCTATCCTAGAGAAGGATTTATGCCTATCAGAATAAAAAGTAAAGTCCAAATCGTCTGGATTATGGATTCTCCATATATCTTTCAATTCCAAATCCTCTTTCATATCAAAAAAGGCATGCGGTAATTTAACACCTGTTTTAGCTGGACTCTTTTTATCCTTTTTAGGTTGAATAACTCCGTTCCAATCTCCCATAATTAAAATAGATGTAAAATTCCAATCTAGAATTTGCAAATGAAGCATTTTATAAAAACTTTCTTGTTGCTGGTTAGGAGCATAGATTCCAACCACCAAGGTTGGACCATTATCTGTAAAGAGTTCAATTGCAATATATCTCCCAAATTCATCTGCTTCTATAATTTTAGCTGAAAATTTTTTATTTATATATATCACCACTCCATTCTTCTTTTCCACATTTGAAGCAATAAATTGCGTTCCTAATTTGGAATTTATCAAATATTTCTGATCTTGTATTCTAATGTGAGTTTCTTGCAAACAAATAACATCATTATTAAATTGTTTCAGATAATGAAATTCTTTCTTTTTTGTGGAGAATTCAATCCATTCACATTCCAAGACAAAAATGTAATTATCATTTGGGCTGCTCTGAAGTTTTGAGAACATTTGCTGGAGATCCCTTTGCACGCAGGTAATCTTCGGCTTTGTTCCTCCCATAACTTCAACTTGTACCTTATCCTTAACCTTCTTTGCTCGTTGTGGCTTGGCTCTCTCCTGTTGGAGTGCTTCCTGCATTTGCTTGGAGGCTGCTCTGGTTATACGTTGATCATCCGCTTTAGATGCCATCAGTTCAAGATCCAACGCCACTTCTCTTGTAGTTTTCGATATATCCTCTAGGGAAGAAACTGGAAATGGTGCAAAAAGATCAACCAGAATACCCCGTGGCTCCCTGAACCTCCATTGCTTCCTTTTGTGACTGTTTTATTTGTTCTTCCGTCTCCAAATCAAACTGTCTCTGTTCTTCAGCTTCCTTATTTATTGGAGAAGATGTTCGTGGAGTTGTTGAGCCCGCTTTCAAAATATTATAATAGAAATCTTCCGCTTTTGCTATAGTATTTAAGCGATATCTCACTCCTTGCATCCTCAATATTATGCCAACTGGTGCATCCCATCAAAACTGTATATGTCTATTCTTCAATTCAGCCACCAAGAATCCAAAATCCTTTCTATCTTTTAACATTTTAGGAGGCAATTCTTTGAAAATTCCAATTTCAGATCCATCAATTTGAACAGTAGAGGTAAATGACCTTTGCAAGATATCATTTCTTATTCTTCTGTCTGTAAAATATATCACCACATCTCTAGGCAATTGTCTATAAACTGCCACCCGAGAATTCACTCTGTAAACCTTGTCAATTTAAAAAAAAAATCTCATCAGGATCATCAACCTTTAATAACACTGCCAAAGCATCAGCACAAACTTTCCTTAAATCTTCTCTACTGTTCTCTTTTATACCTCTAAGCCTAATGGCAAATTCCATTTGCCTAAATTTCATCATTGTTATCTCATTTTCAAGTCTTTGGTTTCTTCCATCCACTTCACTAATTTTAGAATCCGTATCCCTCAGCCTAGTATCCACTTCCAATGCAAGCTTTTCCACCTTTTTATCAATCTGCAGAACAACATCAGACAGGCCTTTCACCACTGTTTGGATGTCCTTGTTAACTAATTCAAACTTTTCTTGGACAAGCCCTTTAACATCCTTAATTTCTTTAGTAATAAATTCTTTTAAATCCTGGAAGTCATCCCCCTTTGTCTGGCTTTGTGACTGTTCCGGCTTATGAGTGGGGGAGCCCCCCCCTGCTGACTTAGCCTCTGCTTTTGTTTGCTTTGATGACATTTTGCCACGCATACAACTTCTATTCCCAATACAAAATCCAAATCTTCCCAGTAATTTCTCCAGATTAAATCAGTTCAATAGGAATCTCTGTAGTTGATTTTATTTTTTTTATTTTTTTCTCCCCCTTCAAGCCGAATCTGTAACTTTGTAAAGTATTGCAATAATTAAACCAGTCCACTTTCGCTTTCAGCTGCTCTTTCTGCTGAAAGCAATCGCCATCCCCCCCCCTTTTTTCCCCTTCTCAGAGTTTCTCAAGTTTTAGGATTATAGTTCTTTAAATTGATCCACAGGGCTAAAAATACTTGCGTTTTATTTTAAAGTCCCGATTCCACCCTGCTGTTGTGTTTGGCTGTTTAGTTGGTTGCGCTGTCTGGCTCTGCTCTAGGCAGAGTTTCCCCATCGTCTGGAGCTTTAGCAACTTAAAAAGGGAGTCCCACCCTGTTAACTCCCCAGAGCACCTGGGGGTCTCACAGGGGACTCTACCTACGGTCGCCGGCTCTCCTCACCACATCCTACAAGATCGGGAGTTTTCCGAGCCGTTTCTGTTCTCCGAAACGGCTCTTTGACAGGCGGCAGGGCTGGCGGTCTTCAAAGGACCATCAGCGATGAGCGCAGCTCAACCGGAAGCCCTATTTATTTCAATCTTTGATTTGAGAGTATTATTGTCACATAAAGATTTATTAGTGCTACATTATATCCATGTACACAAAAATATTATTGATAGTTTTCAATAGGTCCTTTACCAGAGTCACCCAACTGTCTTCATCCTTAAGATAGGACTACAACTCATGATCTCCTGGTTTCTAGCCTGGAGCCTTTAACCACTGCACTACCCCGGCTCTCTTCAAGAAGTCCTACTCCCAAGGAAATATGCACTGAACTTCAGCCTTTTAAGTGTAATTTTCTAATATAATAAAAAAACAACCTGTGGAAAAGTTAAGTAACTTGTGTTTCACTGCCACTTTAACTATATCCTTTTTTAGGTGTAGGAACTTGGGAACCTGAACAAAAGTGAGAGTAATTAAGAATCTAAATCTGTTATATTAGCCTGATTTGTGACATTTTAACCATACATATATTAAAGAAATCTCCATGAAGGTATTAGAAACGCTAAATGGAACAATAAAAAGAATACTCTTATTGCTTATGTGGTCTATGTGTTTGTTTACAGAAAAGGGATTTTGCTTTTGTAACAGGTCTTATGGTATATAATGCGTAAAAAATTGATGTTACCTGACTTCCGGTTTGGCATTGCGGGGATGCAGTCAGGGAAATGGTGGGGCTCTGATGAGCCCCGCCAAAACCCCGACTGGCTAACCACCGCTGACAGGTCTGTGGACCTACCCTGTCCTGAAGAGACAGGGGAAAGAGAGGGACCCCTTGGGCAACCGAGAGGAATGGGCAAGTTCCTCGGAGGCTGGAGGAAACCCTCTAAGTCAGCGGTGGGGGACGGCAGCCATGGCGGCTGCCTTGAGACTACAACAAATCAGGACAAGCAAAGTGCAGGAGGAAGGAAGAAAGGACGAAGTGCTTCGGAGCCGGGTGAGTGACACCAGCCCAGGCAAGAAACAACGCGTTAATGAGGATATTTATAAATAAGACCCTCAGCCTTACCTAGCAGCTGAAGATCTGAGGGGCTTGAAGATTTTGAAAAAAAAGGAAAGAAGTTTTAAACCCTTTAAGAACTTTATTCCACGACTGATTGATTGGAGGGAATTGCTTATTAACTAAAGAGAGCTGGATATTTGAACTTTCCTTCTAAAACCGAAATGAACTTGAAAAGAGAAAAGCGATAATTAAGGACTTGCCACCTTTAAAAGCCAGACAAAGAGATCAAATGGATTGCTACATAAATGTTTCAAAATGGCGATTGAAGCTGTCACTAAGTGAAAGTGTTGATTGTGGAAACTTGTTTTTTTCTGAAAAGAACCTATTTGTCTTGTTACATATTGTGGATTACTTTGAAAAGAAAAGAAAAAACTATGGCTTTTTGAACTTTGGAGATTCCTATTCTGTCATTCGATGGTTTTACAAAGAAAGAAGAAATACAATGACTAATAAACTTTTAACTAACTGGTGTAGCAATAAAAGGCTTGGCGAAGGACCAGAAGTGGAGAAGCTGATGTTTTACTGGAAACAGACTTTATAATAGAATTAAAAGGACACGCAGAGTTTTAAGCATGGAAGTATTGACTTTGAATTGAAATGCATATGGACAGATAAGGAAAAGAAGAAGCAAACTAGATAAATTTTTGATGTTTGAATGTTTAATTGTTTAAATGGTTCAAAATTTAAATGAGCTTTAGATAAAAACAAGAAGTGTTTATGGTAAATAAAGATAGAAATATAATAAAAATAGAAATGGGAAACTAAGGTGACTAAAAGTGATATGTTCATAAAAGCATAACTTGTAACATGTTTTAATTTGATAAGAAACTGGTGGATGATAATGATGAACAACTGTTAATGATTTTAGATGATGTACTAAGGTACACAGATGGAAGTCATAATTGTGATTGCATTTAACACATGTTGGAAAGGATTAATATTAAGAAATAAATGGGGATACACCCTGGAAGAGTACAGTTGGAAACAGTGAGTTAATAGACAACATATGGAAAAATAAGTTAGCAGAATAGAAGTTGGAGTTAATGGAGGAGAATATGCTGAGAAATCAACCAAATAATGAAATGCTGGAAATCAGCCAAATAATAGGTGGAGTTAAGGAGGAGAATGCTGTTAATCAGCCAAAATAAAATGCTGGTAATCAGCCAAATAAAAGGGGGAGTTATGGAGGAGAATATGCTGAAAACTCAGCCAAAATATGCTATGCTGGAAATCAGCCAAATAATAGGTGGAGTAATGGAGGAGAATGAGGAGAATATACTGAAGAATAATTATTAATAAGGGGTAAAAAGAAAATGTTGGATGATAATTAAAATGAAATGGTAAATTCTGAAATCTCTGTGTAAAAGTTTAAGAACATGATAGGATGAATTGGGTATAGAAAACAGGAAAAATAGAAATTTTGATTAATAAATAGAAATAAAAATTGAGTTGTATACATTTGGAATTTAAGATTTGTGGTGATAAAATTGTAAGGTAAATATATAGATTAATAGAATAGGTTGTCTTTGTGTTTAATGTTGTTGCTAAAAGGAGCAAGGGATAAAAAATTTAGATAAAGTGGTATTGAATTTTGATTTATAATTGAATTTATAATTGAATATAAAAATGAGCTCTGTCTTAGTAGATTAGGATGTATGATGAGATAAAAGAAAGATTTATTAAGATGTTGATTTATGTTAAAATTGTTTGTTCTCATTTGTTAAATAAGTGTACCCATTTGTGACCAGACCAAGACTTCGTTCTTGAAAAAAATTTCTTTTTTATGTTTATGTTGGAAAAAATAAAAATACAAAATACAAAAAAAAATTGATGTTACCTGAAAGCAGAGTGCAAGTTGTCAGGTCCTGACATGGTCTTAAATAAATCATATTTTCCAAACAAATAGTCTTTGATGAAATCTTTCATTTATTTAAGAACGAACATGTCTGGTCCTGACTCCATCGGTGCCAGTACTGACCTGCTAACCCCCAAACCCTTCCCTTTCCGTCCCTCATTACCCAGCGTCTCATTGGCCATCTCCCAAGTCACTCTTACTACGTCACCTCACAGGAATGTCCCCCTCCCAACCCATCTCCTAGGTGATGTTATCTGCCGGGTTGTAACTGTGTGAAAGGTCAACCTACTTCTTCTCTCTCCTTTTCTTTCTTTTTTTCCTTCATGTCAGCACTAGGATGAATGAAACTTGGGGTGCTGACATCCGGCCCCTCCCCCTTCCCTTTTTCCCTAGGGGAAAACAAGGTAATACCCGTTATCCCGTCCGAGGGTGTGCCCCCCCCCCCGGCTTGCCCGGGTGATCTGTATGGTATTTGGCTATAAGGCGGTCAGCTTGGATGTTTGTGCTCTTCACCCAGGAGGCCTCTGATAATGGGTAACCCTTCCATTTAATTAAGTATTGGAGGCGCCCCCTGTGCCATCTTGAATTGAGAATTCGCTGTACCTCATAGTGAGTTTGGCCCCCAACGACCAGGGGGCTGGGGGGTTCACGTGGTGTCGGCCTTAAAGTAGACCCCACTACAGGCTTCAGGAGGCTGCTGTGGAAAACAGGGTGTATCTTCCCTAGCAGCCGGGGCAACTGCAGTTGTACTGTGACCGGGTTGATTATTTTTACTATAGGCAATGGTCCTATAAATTTCGGGCCCAATTTCCTGCTCGGGAGTCTAAGTCTCAAATACTTGGTGGAGAGATAGACCTTCTCTCCCACTCGAAATGGTCTTTGGGGAGCTTGGTGCTTGTCTGCTTGTTTATTATAGGACTGTGCCGCCTTGGCCAACGCCCTCTTAACGTTCTCCCAGGTTTCTCTCAACATTGCCATCCAGTCATTCAAACTGACTGAGGAAGGGGGCTCCCTCGGGTACTCCGGCATGGGGACAAAGTCCATACCACTCACTATTTTAAAGGGGGTTAATCCCGTGCTACTGTGGACAGCATTATTATACGCAACCTCCGCAAAAGGTAGGAGGTCTGCCCAATTGGATTGTTGGTAATCGACATAGCACCTTAAGTATTGCTCTATCATGGCATTCAGTCTCTCTGCCCCCCCATTGGTGCTCGGGTGAAACACTGAGCTGAGGCCTTGGGATGAACCTATGGATTGTAGGAACTCCCTCCAGAATTTTGCAGTGAACTGGACCCCTCGGTCGGAGATGATTCTCCTGGGGACTCCATGCAGGCGGTAGATGTGTTTCAGGAACAGTTTGGATAATTGGCGGGCTGAGGGCAGCCCGCTGCAAGGAATGAAGTGTGCCTGCTTGGAGAATAAGTATATTACAGTCCAGATCACTGTATTTCCACCACTCCTCGGTAGTACTACTATGAAGTCCATAGCAATCTCCTCCCATGGTCTGGCTCCCTGCCACGTGGCAGCGACCCTGCCCGAACTACTCGACGTCATTGCCGGGGTGGCGGTTGATACCCCCAGACTTATTGTCATGGGAGATTTCAACCTCCCATCTGCGGGTGAGGCGTCAGAGGTGGTTCGGGAGTTCATGGCTTCCATGACGGCTATGGACCTGACCCAGTTAGTTCAAGGCCCCACTCACATGGGGGGACACACTCTGGACTTGATTTTCGTCTCTGGTCAGTGGTTGAATGATCTTGGTAGAGGGGACCTAGATATTAAATCCTTGTCATGGACAGATCATTTGCTCCTTCACCTGGACTTTCCTACAGCTTTCCCACGCCGCAGGGAGACGGAACCGACCAGATGGTTCCGTCCCAGGCTCCTGATGGAGCCCGAAAGGTTCCTGACGGAGCTTGGGCCGTTTCCTGAGACTCTGGCACACGACTCAACTGAAGAGCTGGTGGCCGCCTGGGAAAGTGCTACCTCCGGAGCTTTGGACCGCGTCGTGCCTTTGCGGCCTCTGACCCAATGCCAATCTCAATTGGCTCCTTGGTTCTCTGAGGAGCTGAGAGAGATGAAGCGTCGGAAAAGACGCCTAGAGAGCATTTGGAGGACTAGTCAATCCGTTTCCGACTGGACACAGGTGAGGTCTTATATCAAGACCTACCTAGTGGCGATAAAAGCGGCAAAATCTAACCATTTTTCCGCTCTTATCGCATCTGCAGAGAACCGCCCAGCCACTCTGTTTAGGGTGACCCACTCCCTTCTTCGGGGGGGGAGTGCAGGAAGACCCCTTGCAGGGTTGTGCTGAGGATTTTGTGCAATTCCTGCATGATAAAGTCGCTCGGATTCAGGATGGCTTGGAATCCAACTGGATGAGTCCACGGGAGGAGACGAGGGGAGGTCTTGAGAATATTATCTGGGAGGAGTTTGATCCTGTGGCTCCCGAGGATGTGGACAGGGTTCTGGGTAAGATTAGTGCCGTCACGTGTTTATTGGACCCGTGTCCCTCCTGGTTGGTACTGGCCTCCCGGGAGGTTACACGAGGCTGTCTCCAGGGAATTACAAGCACTTCTTTGAGTGAGGGTGCCTTTCCTGCCGCCTTGAAAGAGGCGGTGGTGAGGTCCCTCCTCAAGAAGCCTTCCCTGGACCTGGCTGAATTAGCTAACTACCGTCCGGTCTCCAACCTTCGTTTTGTGGCGAAGGTTGTCGAGAGCGTGGTGGCACGACAGCTTCCCCGACACCTGGATGAAGCTATCTATTTGGACCCGTACCAGTCGGGCTTCAGGCAGGGGTACAGCACTGAAACGGCATTGGTCGCGTTGGTGGATGATCTCTGGAGGGCTCGGGACAGGGGTTGTTCCTCTGTCCTAGTCCTATTAGATCTCTCAGCGGCTTTTGATACCATCGACCATGGTATGCTGCAGCGGTTGAGGGGGTTAGGAATAGGGGGTACCGTTTTACGGTGGTTCTCCTCCTTCCTCTCCGACCGCTCGCAGTTTGTGTTGGCAGGGGGGCAGAGGTCGACCTCGAGGCGTGTCGTATGGGGAGTGCCGCAAGGGTCGGTCCTCTCGCCCCTTCTGTTCAACATTTATGTGAAGCCGCTGGGTGAGATCATCCGTGGTTTTGGGGTGAAATGTCATCTGTACGCTGATGACACCCAGCTGTACATTTCCACTCCAGACCACCCCAACGATGCCCTTGATGTGATGTCTCGCTGCCTGGAGGCCGTGCGGGTCTGGATGGGGAGAAACAGGCTCAGACTCAACCCTTCCAAGACTGAGTGGCTGTGGCTCCCGGCGTCCCGATATAGTCAGCTGGTGCCATCGCTGACTATTGGGGGTGAATCTTTGCCCCCCACAGAGAGGGCTCGCAATCTGGATGTCCTCCTGGACGCACGGCTGTCTTTAGAAGAGCATATGACGGCCGTGGCCAGGGGGGCCTTCTATCAGGTCCGCCTGATTCACCAGTTGCAGCCCTTTCTGGATCAGGACGCCTTGCGCATGGTCACTCATGCCCTTGTCACCTCCCGGTTGGACTACTGTAATGCTCTCTACATGGGGCTCCCCTTGAAGAGCACTCGGAGGCTCCAACTGGTCCAGAATGCGGCCGCGCGGGTGGTTATGGGCGCAACCCGATGTGCCCACGTGACACCCCTCCTGCGCGAGCTGCACTGGCTCCCAGTGGTCTTCCGAGTGCGATTCAAGGTGTTGGTCACCACCTTTAAAGCGCTCCATGGCATAGGACCCAGGTACCTTCGAGACCGACTTCTGCCACCAATAGCCTCCCACCGGCCAGTCTGCTCACACAGAGAGGGTCTCCTCAGGGTGCCATTGGCCAAGCTATGCCGGCTGGTGACACCCAGGGGGAGGGCCTTCTCTGTGGGAGCCCCAGCCCTATGGAATGAACTGCCCCCGGAAATGCGTAAGATCTCCGACCTCCGGGTATTTCGCTGTGCCCTTAAGACCCTGTTGTTCCGTCAGGCTGGGTTATCAATGTTATTATTATTATTATTGTTGTCGGTTCAGCTACCGGTTGCAACAGTCCGGGAGGGCACCCTGGTCATCCCTTCATCGTGGCACAAATGGTACAACTCTTTACATAACTGTCTATGTCCTTTCTCATGTGGGGCCACCAGAACTGTCTTCGTACTAAGTGCAGAGTCTTTAGGAAACCGAAATGTCCCGCTGGTTTAACGTCATGGCTCCTCTTGAGGATCAGGGTGCGTAGGGTCTGTGGGACATAGAGCTTTGTCCCCTTCCATGCTAGGTCATCCCTTTTTGTCAAGAGATGTTGACTGTCTCGGAACCAGGGGTCCGCCGCTGTTTCAGTTTTGAGCCTTGTCGTTATGTCGCTTGCAAGTTGACCCTGCTGGTCGCACCATTGCCATCTGGTGACCACCTGACCCACGACTTGGGTAGAGGGGAAGATGGCGTTCACTACCTGCTCCCGCTCACTGTTATATTGGGGCATCCGGGAGAGTGCATTGGCCAGAAAGTTCTTCCCCCCTGGGATGTGCTTAAGCTCGAAGCTGAAATGATTGAAGTATTGCGCCCAGCGGACTTGCCTGGGAGACAACTTCTGTGGGGTTCTAAGGGCCTCCAGATTCTTGTGATCAGTCCAAACTTCGAACGGTCTCTGGCCTCCCTCTAGTAGGTGTCGCCAGGTCAGCAGCGCCTATCTCACCGCGAACGCTTCCTTCTCCCACGCCGCCCATCGCCTCTCTGTGTCGGTGAGCTTTCGGGAGGTGTAGGCACAAGGTTGTAGGCTCCCTTGGCCATTCTTTTGGAGCAGCACGGCCCCTACTGCCACATCACTGGCATCTGCTTGGATGACGAAGGGCTGTTTGGGGTCAGGATGCTTTAAGACAGGTTCTTTTCCAAACATCTCTTTCAGTGCTTCGAATGCCCGTTGGCAGGTTAGGTCCCACTGTAGGGGTTGTCCCGGGTGGGGCTTCGTTGCCGGACTCCCTGTCTTTAGGAGGTCCGTCAGAGGTTTGGCAATTCTTGCAAATGAGGGGATGAATTGTCTGTAGAAGTTCGCGAACCCTAAGAAGCTTTGCAGTTGTCTGCGGGTGTGAGGGGGTTGCCATTGTAGAACTGATTGTACTGCTTCTGGTTGAGGATTCGAGGTGACATGGCATGGTAGGAGCGAGCGCTCTCTTCCAACGCCACTCATAGTCGCGTTTTGGGGACCCTTCGAGGCGTTGGGGCTTGAGGGGCTTCGCGGGCTATAGTGAGGCATCGGCAGGCTGAGTGGTGAATCGCAAACCCACTCCGCCGGACCGATATTCACTGCCAAACCAACGCAGCGCGTCTACCTTCAAATGGCAGACTTGAAGCCTCGATAATCGACAAGGCAGGAAGCGAGGAATTCCGGTGAAAGGTGGTGTGAGAGAGCGCACATACCGCTACCCCCAGGTACATGCGAATACACTGTTTAGATTGAGCTGGCCGGGCCGGATCGAAAGTGCTTATCGAGAAAACAAGCGACGATTGAAAGTGAAGGGATTGCGAGCGAGATTGCAGAGCGTGGATCGCGGACAGGCCGGCGAGAGATCTGAGGGGAGAGTGTTACGAAAGCAGAGTGAAGGCACTCACTGAAAGAGGAAAACATCGGCAGAATAGATTGAATAAGAGAGTTTTGGAGGTTTGAGAGGGCGGAACTGTGGACAGAGCGAGAGGTGCTACTGGGGACCAGAACAGGAAGTGTATCCATTTTGGAAACCAATGACAAGAATAACGAAGGACTAGAGCGGCAGGAAGAACCATCAGAAAACACAAGTGGAATATTTGAACTGATTAGCCCAGGAATAAATAGAATAGACTCGAATTGAACTAAATTGAATGGAGCGGAACTGAGTCAAAACATTTTGATACCTCAATTTCTTTTCTTTTCTTTTTGGATACTAACAAGTGAGAAGACAGAAAGGAATAATCAGCAACCAATTAATCAACTAAGAACAATTAAGTAACTGAACTTTCTTTTGCTGCTTTCTCCTTTGCTTTGATAGATTAAAAGTATTAATTAACTGGTATATTCTTATTTATATTTATATTGTACTGATCCATATTTAGTTCCACATTTATATATTATAGTATACAAAACATAAGAGTATAAGAATATTAAATTTATAACAATTGGATTTATTAAGTTTTTTATTGTATTAATTATTTAATATATTGTCTATATTTATACATATAATCAATCCTATTAGCTATATTAACTTTACTGTTTAAGATTTTTATTGATTAATATTGGGAACAGTGATTTATTAAGAGATCAATTAATTAAATACTTATCTAATTAGTTACTTATACATATATCTATTGATTTGTATTATAATAAGAAAATATTTAACTGATTTTTGAAATTGATTGTGATATTTGATACAGGATTAGTCATTTATAGAAGTGTAGCTAACTCATAGGTAAATCTTATAATTGAACCTGAATTAAGGATTAAGAAGAGTCTAATTGAGTGGTAGATTAGACAGTCTTCGTAGACATAGTAAACGAAAAGGAAGGAAGGTTAGTGGATGACCATTTGGAGAAATATTGATAGGATAGTCAAAGACCAAGTGAGGATATTGAAAGAGATGACAAGCTTTGCAACCACTGTGACTAAAACAGGAAAGAAAATAACCACAAATATCTCTAACCCCACGATCACGATGTCTTCACCTGCGGCGCAAAAATCAACGGAAAGCTTGGCAACCATGATTCCCACAATGCAAGCGATGCAGCTATCACTAACAACCATTCAAGAAACGATGCTCATGATGCAGGAAAAGATGGCCAACAACCATCTAGAACTGAAAACAGATATTAAAACTATTGATCAAAAAATGAATGATTTTCAACAAGCAATACAATTAAATGAACAGAAAATAAAGAAAATTGAATCTAAGATTGAGCAACAAGGGAAAGATCTGGACACAGTGGACCAAAAATTAATGGCGCAGAACAGGAAGTTGGAAGATTCAATTACCCAGCTGGAAATGGACAGAGCATCCTTTTACTTGCGCTTTCAGAACATCTCAGAGGAGAAGGAAGAAAACCTGGGACAAGTCATGGTGGAATTAATTGCCGGGGTCTTGCAACAAGATACGGAACAGATAATAAAGGAGCTTGATGAAGTGTACAGGGTACAAACGAATTACGCTAGATGAAATAAGCTACCCAGAGAAGTGCACATAAGGTTTGCCCGGAGGAAAGTTAAAGATATTTTTTACAACATGGTGAGGGAAGAACAAATCACATATAAAGGCAAAGAAGTGATCGTGCTGAAACAAGTTCCAAGGAGGGTGAGAGAGCTAAGAAGGGACTACAGATTCCTAGCGTCCCAACTGAACAGGAGGAATATACCTTTCCGATGGACCTTGCCAGAAGGAATGCTAATAACATGGCTAGGAAAGAAAATTAAAATAAACAGCTTGGTAGAGGCCCAGGAATTTGTGGATCAATTGAAAGGCTCAGAAGAGGAACAAAGCAGCAAGGAGGAACTGGAGGGGGCCACCATGGAAGAAGATCTTACCCAACGGAGTGGGTCAAAAGAAAGGTCATCGGAGGAGAAGGAAATAGAGGAGAAGGAAAGTAAAGAGGAAAAGAAGAAACAGAGACCGCAGAGAGTTACCCGAGCGAATAAATACTAGAACCACACCAAGACATAGAATGGACTGGAAACTCCTATCGGTTAACGTAAATGGTTTGAATGATTATAAAAAGAGAAAAATATTCTTTACCAAATTAGCTAAACAAAATCTGGACATAATATGTTTGCAAGAGGTACATGTCAAAAAAGGAAATGAAAAATGTTTGGAATACAAGAAACTGGGAGAGCTATATACATCTTTGGCAGAGAAAAAAGAGAGGGCTGGCCCTATATATTAAAAAGGGAATAAAAGCAGAACTAAAATATACAGACCCTAAGGGTAGGATATTAGCTGTGGAAATCATGAGAGACAGTCACCCAATCTTAATTATAGCCATCTATGCCCCAAATAAAAATTCCTGCCAGTTTTACAATAAAGTTAGAGAAACAATAAATAAAATGGACAATAATAATAACATATGCATTATTGGGGACTTCAATGGAATTGTGGATCCAAATAAGGACCACAAAAGATCTAAAGGCCAAAAAGGAAAAAGGAAGAGCCTACCAAAATCATTCTTTGATTTAATTGACGAATTGAACTTGATAGACATCTGGCGAACCCTAAATCCACATAAAAGACAATTTACCTATTACTCAAACCCCCAAAAAACTTGGTCCAGAATTGATATGATGTGGGTGAGCAGAAATATAGGACTGGATATCATGTCAGCGGAGATTGTACCTAATATTTGGGCAGATCATAATCCACTAGAAATTAAATGGAAAAGGAAATACAAGAGAGGGAATACAAGATGGAGATTGAACACACAATTTTTACGGGACAAACAAAATGTTGAGAAAGTAAAGAGAGAGATAAAAGAGTTCTTCGAACAAAATGAAAAAGAACCGACGGACCAAGGGATAATTTGGGACACTATGAAGACTTTCATAAGAGGACTGGCTATAGTATATGGAGCACACAAAAACAAAGAAAAAAGAGAAACCCAAAAGGCACTACTGGAAGAATTGGGGAAAGCAGAGAAGGAAATCCAACAAAACCCAGATAATGAGTTAGTGAAAGAAAATTGGATGACTATTCGTCATAAAATAAATATAATTGATCAAGAAAAATTAGCATATGAAATTAAACGAACTAAACAATATCATTTTGAGAATGCCAACAAACCGGGAAGATGGCTGTCCTATAGACTAAAGAAAGAAAAAGAGAAAGGGATAATCTACCAATTAGAAGATTCAGATGGCCACATTATAAATAAGGAGGAAGAGAAATTAGAGTTGATTCGTGAGTATTATGCTACCCTGTACAAAGAAGAAGGGATACCTAAGGGAAAAGTAGAACGATACCTACTGGAAGAAGAACTCCCACGGATTGAGGAAGAGGAAAAAGAGATGCTAAACAAAGAAATTACAATGGCAGAGTTAAAGACAGCAATATCTAACCTTAAAAAGAATAAATCACCGGGCCCAGATGGATTCCCAGGGGAACTATATCAAAATTTAGAATTAGAGGATATCCTCCTTCCAAAAATGTTAGGAATTTACAATGAGGCTTTGACTAAATACAAAATACCAGAATCATGAAGGGAGGCGTATATCACACTTCTCCCAAAAGAGGGAACGGATACAAAATTAATAAAGAATTATAGACCGATCTCCCTACTCAATACGGATTATAAAATCTACATGAGCATCTTAGCAGGAAGGTTAAAGAAAGTTCTGAATAGGATAATATACAGTGACCAAAATGGATTCCTCCCGGGGAGACAAATAAGAAATAACATAAGGACGGTACTAGATGTAATAGAATATTATGAGGAACATCCGGGCCAAGAAATGGCACTGGTCTTTGTAGATGCCCAGAAGGCCTTCGATAACTTGAACTGGGAGTTCATGATACAACAGATAAATAAAATGGGATTAGGACAAAACTTTGTAAACACCATAACATCGATCTATGAGAAACAAAGGGCCAATATATTAGTTAACGGAGAATTAACAAAGACCTTCCAAATTAGAAAGGGATGCCCCCATCACCCCTTTTATTTATTTTAGCGCTAGAAGTCCTATTAAAAAGAATCAGAGGGAACAAACAGATTAAGGGACTGAAAATCAGAAAGGAAACTTATAAAATTCAAGCCTTTGCGGACGATGTGGCATTGATTATAGAGGATCCATTGGAATCAGGCGTTCAAATTTTAGATGAATTTGGTAAGTATGGAGAGGTGGTGGGACTCAAACTTAATAAATCAAAAACCAAAATGTTGACTAAGAATATGACTAAAGAGCGAATGAGAATTTTAGAAGAGACAATGGAGATACAAGTGGTTAATAAGGTCAAATACTTGGGAGTTTGGATCTCAAAAAAATGTTCAGCCCTTAAAAAAGACAACTATATACCTTTGATTAAAAATATTAAACAAGATTTAGAGAAGTGGGAGAAGTTACAGATATCCTTTCTAGGAAGAATTTCAGCAATTAAAATGAGTGTCCTACCTAAATTGTTATATTTATTCCAAACAGCTCCAATCAAATTAGACAAAAAATTTTTTCGGGAACTCAACACTATGATTAGTAAATTTATTTGGGGAGGGAAGAAACCGAGGATTGCAATTAGAAATTTACAAGACAAAAAAGATAGGGGTGGGCTCGGACTTCCGATATGGGAAACATACTATAAGGCAGCGAAATTAGTTTGGCTAAAAGATTGGGCAACCCTGAGTAATAAAAGAATTTTGACACTGGAAGGGCACAATCTACAGAAGGGTTGGCATTTCTACCTTTGGGAAACCGGAAAAATAACAAGGACATATTTTCATAAACATAAAATAAGGGATACCCTCATGTCAACTTGGAGAGAAATAAGACAGAAACATTATATCAAAATTCCCAGATGGCTCTCCATGATGGAGGCGATAAATTACCCTAATGTATTAGAACTTGGTAAAACAGTCAAATATAAAGAAATATTAGACGGGGCAGGGAATCTTAAGACAATGGAAGAAATGAAAGAGCAAGGCACTTATATAGAATGGTGGACATATGCACAAATCAAGTCGAGATATAAAAAAGATAAAGAAGAACCGGGGATAGAGACAGGCATCAATGGTTTAGATAAAGTTTGAATGGGTACGGATGATAAATTATTAGCCAAAGTGTATAACTATTTGGTGGAATATGACTTGATAGAGGAAACTGTCAAGGACACAATGATAGCTTGGGCTAAGAACATAGGACAAACTATAAATTTAGAAGAATGGAACCAAATTTGGAACACCAACCTTAAAATGACCAAGGCTACAACCTTCAAGGAGAATCAATACAAAATGATCTACAGGTGGCACTTAGCACCAGCTAGGATTGCTAAAATCTACCCCAATACGAGCCCAAAGTGTTGGAAGTGTGGACACCAACAAGGCACATATTACCACTGTTGGTGGACCTGCCCCAAAGCCAAAGAATTCTGGAGGATGATAGGTAAATGGGTGTCGGAAATATTAGGAGACACCTTCGAATTAGACCCAAAAATATTTCTTCTGGGAATCCTTAAATCTTCGTACGCAAGAAAGAAAAAATACCTAGCTATACACATAATAACAGCAGCAAGAATATCTTTCGCCCAGTACTGGAAAGAGAAGAAACTGCCGCCTGAAGAACTCATAATTAGAAAAATACTGGAATGTGCCGAATTGGATAAATTAACATTACAGATAAAGGACAGAGAGGAAACGGATTATTACTGTGTATGGGATATGTGGCATGAGTGGCTAGGGAAAAGAAATCAAAGTAATGCTCGTGAGAGCTTAAAGTGAAACTAGACAGTTAGCTAAGATAAGTAGATGGAAAAGATTGGTACTACTGGTGGTGATTAATGAATTGGATCTAAGAAGTAAGTAGGCAAATAAAGATAGAAATACTATGGGTGTAAGAATGCAATATGAGTAGTACCTGCCAACCCAATTCAGAATAAGAAGGCTATTCCATGTAAATAATGATGTAATTATTACTTACATGTATATTGACACTACAAAACCGGAAACGTTGAATTGTATTGTAATTTTGTAACAATAAAAGCATATTAAAAAAAAACAAAACTGATTGTACTTTGGCTGGATCCATCTCTACCCCCTCGTTTGATATTCGGTAGCCTAAGTAGTCTAGGCGTGATTGGTGGAACTCGCATTTTGACAGTCTGACATATAGGTTCGCCCTCAGCAGTTTCTCCAATACTTGGCGGACGAGGGGTAAGTGTTCATCTAAGGTTTCCGTGTAAATGAGAATGTCGTACAGGTAGACAAGAACCCCTTTGTAGAGGTGGCCATGTAGGACTTCATTTATCAGTTGCATGAACACTGCTGGGCCTCCCTGCAGTCCAAAAGGCATCACCTTAAATTGGAAACTTCCTAGGGGGCAGTTGAATGCTGTTTTCCACTCATCCCCTTCCCTGATGCGTATTCGGTAATAGGCTTCTCAGAGGTCTAGTTTGGTGAAAACTTTACCTTTGGCCAGGTGGGCTAGCATGTCTTTCATGAGGGGAAGGGGATATAAGTTATGTATGCAGACGGCATTGATCCCGCGGAAGTCAACTACTAGACGCATAGAGCCGTCTTTCTTCTCTTTAAAAAGGACTGGTGCCGCGACCCGTGGTTTAGCTGGCTCAATGAAACCCCTTTGTAGGTTCTTGTCTATGTAGTTCCGCATTTCTTGCATTTCGCGGGGCGTCATGGCATATAGTTTAGGCTTAGGTAATTTCGCTCCAGGGATGTTTTCAATGGCGCAATCGGCCTCGCGGTGGGGGGTAGAACATCACACTCAGCCTCGCTAAACACCTCTGCAAGGTCTTGGTACTCCTCTGGGATCTGTTCTGTGTTGTGGGAGCTGTCCGATGCGGCCGCCAGTTGCTCTGCTGTCCCCTCAGGGACGGGCCCTTGTATTGGCGGTTTCTTCCTTTGCTGTGGTGGGAAAGATTGGGGCTCCTGCGTGGGGGGCATCTCCCCTGGTTGGAGCGGTAGGGGTTGGGGGCCCTTTGCAATCCTCAGCCTGCGGGTTTCCTCTTGCCACCAAATGATTCGGCCCCACTTTTTTAGCCAGGAGAGTCCCAGTATGACTGGATCTGTCATTTTGGGGGCTATTATGAACCAAATCGTTTCCCAGTGATCTGCTAGCTCCAGCCTCACTGGCTCGGTCAAGTGTGTGGCGTAAGTCCCCCCACTAGGGATCCATCAACTTGTTCAAATCAAATTGGGTGGTTGAGTTTTTTAGCACGGATCCCCAATTTTAGGACTGTGGGCAGGTTGATCAGGCACCTCGTGCAGCCTGAATCTATTAGGGCTTGGAAAGTCCCTTGGGTCCCTGTTTTTGGGGCTGTTAGGCGTATAGGGAAGAGAAAGGGTGGATGGGTCCACTCACCATTGGGTCGTCTTTACCCTTGTCCTCGCTGTCATATGACTCGGAGGATTGATTTCCCTCATCTGGGACCACTTTTGTTTCGGTCAGGTGGGAGAAAACCTCTGGTCTCGGGGGGGACTCTCCGTGGCGTGTTGGTGGAGCATTTGGGCCCTCGTTCCGGTTGTGCCCTGGGCTGTGGGTCTGGCCTCAGTCTAGGGGTTCCACACGCTGCTGCCGGGTGACCAAGCCCCCCGCACCTGTAGCACCTCAGTGGGCTTCATGGGGTGACTGGCCTCTGGGTGGGCTGTGGCGCTGCGGTTCCTCGTCTGTGGGGTGGCCCCTGGTCTGGGTGGTCTCTCTCCTCACTATTTGGTTGCTTCGACATGTCATTGGCCCGCAGCCCTCTGTCGACTTTTATTGCTATCTGGAACCATTCGGAGAGTCGGTTCGGGATGTCTCGATAAGTGGTCACTTGGGCAATACGCTTATCTAGGCTTGTTCTAAAGAAATACACCAGCAGTCACTCTGGTAGGGGAGGTAGGGTCCCAATGACTCTCCTGAATTCACGGATATGGTCTCTGATAGGCTTTCCCTTCTGTATTAGGTTTCTGAGCTCGTCCTCTGCATAGGGGTCCTCCTCTGCCTCCTCGAATTGGGTTCGTAGTAGTTGTAAGAACTCATCTGCGTTTCGCAATTGGGGGGCCCTTTTCTTGTAGAGGGCTGCTGACCACCTTCTTGCGTCTCCTTCAAATCCCTCTGAGATGGCACTGACTAGGGCTCTGGGAAATGGATAGGTGTCCATAACGTCCGATGTAGATATCAGCTGTATCGAGGAATTGCGCTAGCTGGTCGGGGTCGCCATCGAACTTCCCTCTGAAACAGGGTGGGTCCTCTCTTGGTGCCCTATCCTCCCAGTGCGGGGCTCTGTAAGCCTGCTCTGGTTGCCTGCTGGTCCTCTTCCTCTCCACTCATTTTGGGGTAGGGCAGGGATGGCCTGTCTAGGCTGCCCTGCTTGCTTTGCAGGGGGGGGAACCATGGATGTACCTCTGGGCTTCTTCTCCTTCTGCTCTGGTGGGGGGAAAGGCTGTGCTTTCGTCTATGACGTCTCAGTTTGGAAAGCTCGAGTGGGCCCCCTCTCTCCTCAGGCCTGCCTGATGGTCCCTCCTCCAGAAAGATGGCACGGTCAAATTTCTCTTTCAATTCATGTTGTGGGCTCTCAAGTGGCCTCCCCGAAGATTTTTGGTGCCTGGCCTGCTGCCAGTGCCATAGCCAGTCTGCCCTCCCCAGCTCACTTAGGGGCTTCCCCTTGTCTTGAACGTTCGGGAAGGGAACGTCAACCTCTGGGGATTTTGGCAAAAACCCCGAATACTTATCTTTTTTTTTTCCTTGGCTTGCAGCTTCGCTGGGGGAGGGACGAGCCGTGGCTTCGTTGCATCCAAGCTGGCTGGAATCAGGGCTGGCTCTTGTCCAGTTGCTTGAATCAAGCTATCTCCGGAAAGATTACTCTCTGCCATAATTACTGGACTGTGCTTTTATTTACTCCAGACATCGGGGGAGGGCGCTGGAGGTTTGGAAGTCAGCCAGCTTGGCTTGGAGAGGAGTACTGGCACTCTGTCAAGTCCTGACGTTGTCTTAAATAAATCACATTTTCCAAACAAATAGTCTTTGATGAAATCTTTCATTTATTTAAGAATGAACATGTCTGGTCCTGACTCCATCGGTGCCAGTACTGACCTGCTAACCCCCAAACCCTTCCCTTTCTGTCCCTCATTACCCAGCGTCTCATTGGCCATCTCCCAAGTCACTCTTACTATGTCACCTCACAGGAATGTCCCCCTCCCAACCCATCTCCTAGGTGATGTTATCTGCCGGGTTGTAACTGTGTGAAAGGTCAACCTGCTTCTTCTCTCTCCTTTTCTTTTCTTTTTCTTCATGTCAGCACTAGGATGAATGAAACTTGGGGTGCTGACACAAGTTATTAATCAAAACATTTCATCTTTGTTAGTTTTAAAATCAAAGTTTACCATTTTATGACATTTGATCCAGAGATACTTGAAAAAATATGTATAAATGAATATATGCAAAAAAATTACCACAATAAAAGAAGGCAATTTAAATAATGTGATCTTCAACATTTAATTGAAGAATGACTGTGTCACAGCACTTTATAATCAGTCTAGTCTAAGATCCAACAGAACCCAAACTACCATAATCTAGGTCAGGGGTCCCCAACCCCAGGGCCGTGGCCTTTTTGAAACCAGGCCGTGGGAGAAATGGGCACGTGCACGTGAAGCTCCACTCACGCGAGCAGCAGGCAAGTGTGCACACGAACCTCCACACTCGCAAGCGGAGGGTGCTTGCCCTGGCGTGCGAAGCCCCATTAGATGTGTATGTTTATTTGAAAAACTGAAAAAAACCCAATTTGTTCAATATCACCTCAACAAAAGGACTCCAGGCACCCCCAAACTAACCACTTCTAAGCTTCCATATTGCTAGCCCTGCTACTTTATAAAACATCTGGAATTTTTAAAAAAGGAGGAACAGCAAGACATGCTTCTGCTGTTACGTAAGACTGAAACCCTACAGTAGAATTGTAAGTAGAGTTCAATATGTCCTTAATTTTAGCTGTTTATTTTTATTTTAGAATTTATATGAAGATCAGACCATCTGAGACATATTTGTAGGGCATTATACTTACGTTGTTCGTTCAATCGCTAGGTTGTGTCTGACTCTTTGCGACCTCGTGGACCATAGCACACCAGTCCCCCCCTGTCTTCCACTGTCTCGCAGAGTTTGCACAAATCCATGTTCATTGCATCGAAGACTATCATCCTCTGCCATCCCCTTCTCCTTTCGCCTTCAATCTTTCCCAACATCAGGGTCTTTTCCAATGGGTCCTCTCTTCTCATATGGTGGCCAAAGTATTTGAGCTTCAGCTTCAGTATCTGTCCTTCCAAAGAACATTCAGAGTTGATTTCCTTTAGGATTGGCTGATTTGATCTCCTTGCAGTCCAAAGGACTCTCAAGAGTCTTCTCCAACACCACAATTCAAAAGCATCAATTCTTCAGTGCTCAGCCTTCCTTATGGTCCAACTCTCACAGCCATACGTTACTACTGGGAAAACCATACCTTTGACTATACGGACCTTTGTTAGCAAGGTGATGTCTCTGCTTTTTAATATGCTGCCTAGGTTTGCCATAGCTTTCCTCCCAAGGAGCATGTGTCTTTTAATTTTATGGTTGCAATCACTATCTGCGGTGAACTTGGAGCACAAGAAAATAAAATCTGTCACTGCTTCCATTTCTTCCTCTTCTATTTGCCAGGAAATGATGGGACCAGATGCCAAAATCTTAGTTTTTTTAATATTGAGTTTCAAGCCAACATTTGCACTTTCTTCTTTCACCCTCATCAAAAGGCTCTTTAGTAGGGTGTATCATTTAATGGGGTGAAAATTAATTTTTGCCATTTTTTTCAGTGAGGGGTTCTAAAATATGTGTTTTTACACCAAGAATTCAAATGTTATTTTTGCAATTGCATGACATTTAGCTTGCTATGGTAAATGCACGTCTAATCATATACCCCACAAATACTGTTAACTCTATCTTCTCAAAATTACACCTTGTGCTACAAAAATTAAAGTTTTTTGTTGCAAGAATCTTATCTAGCTAAGCAAAAAATAAACCATGCAATCATAAACTAACATCAGAAAGCAATTATCTGAGTTACAAAAATGTTTAAGCGAGTTTCATCAAGCCTTGTTTTGTTTTGTTTTGTGCTTCAACATCAGCCGCTAACTTGCTTCTTGGCCTCTGATATAACCCTCATGTTTCTCATGTGTATACACTCTGCTTGCTACCTCTGTGACCTGTTTCACACGTCTATTGATTGGGCATGACAGGGCCACTGTGGTACTTGCCTTGGTTCATCAATGAACTTCTTTATTTCCGCTGTAGTCAGTTTGCACGTCAAACATAGCTCATATACATCTTCAGACCAGCCAATCAGCTGCAGCAGAGTGGATGCTCTGGCTTGACCTCTACCCAGGGCATGGCACCACCTTCACAGCCAGTATTAACATTTGTAGAATCTCCTCCAATTGCCTTCAAGCTTTTGTCAATGCCTTTCTTCTTCATGAAATACACCAGATTATCTGCAATCACTTGAGCAGGTTTTCCTGTTTTTGAGCCTTTCTCTGGAGTGAAATGATAAAGACATCTTCCACCTGGCTCACTGCACACAGAATAATGTTCTTCTTTGATGGTACTGGGGAATTGCTGGTCTGAATTGCTTGCTGGGGAATTGTTGGTCTGAAAAGTTATGATATTTGTGTAGTTACTTACCAAGCACATCTAAATGATATTAAAGTAACCAAAATATCTTTGCAATCCCCAAGGCATGTCACAATTTTTGAGTACCCCTAATGTTTGGAAATTGAAAGCTGAAAAATTTGACATGGCCTATTCTCCGTTTCTCCTTTGCCTTTCGCTTTCCTTCTTTCCTCAGCTATTTGTAAGGCCTCATGAGACTGGCAATTCACTTTCTTGCATTTCTTTTTTTGGGGGGATGGTTTTAGTTGCTGCCTCCTGTACAATGTTATGAACTTCCATCCATAGTTCTTCAGGCACTCTGTCTACCAAATCTAATCCCTTAAATCTGTTCACCACTTCCACTTGTGTATTCATAAGGGATATGATTTAGGTGATACCTGAATGGCCTAGTACAGTGATGGCAAACCTTTTAGGGACCGAGTGCCCAAACTGCAACCTGAAACCCACTTATTTATCGCAAAGTGCCAATGTGGCAATTTAACCTGAATAATAAGGTTTTACTACCAGTGGTGGGATTCAAATAATATAACAACCGGTTCTTCCTAATGACCTGGTGGGCGTGACTGGGGTGGTGGTCATGTGACTGAGTGGCCATGGCCAACCCTACGTCACTCATGTGGGTGGTGCCTGTATGAGACAGGCAGGGTTGGGGAGGTAATCCAGGGGTCTCTAGTGGGTGGGGCGGGGGGAGGAAAGAAAGATCCAACCTGTTTGTGTGTGTGTGTGTGTGAGAAAGAGAGAGAGGAAGAGAGAGCACACCACCGCCAGCCCTGATATAACTCTCAGAGATTGGATTGGATCTCTCTCTCACACACACACTCTCTCTCTCTCTCTCTCTCTCACACACACACACACTCAAGTTAGATCGGATCTCTTTCTTTCTCCCCCTGCTTTAGGCAGGCTTAGAAAGTCTGCCAGGCCCAGCATGCTGCGGATGCCCCTCACTCACCCCTTTGCCTGGCTTCCCTCCTCCGCGGTCTCCTCGGTGCGTGCTCACGTTCTCCCTCCCCAGTCTAGCTTGACGCAGGCAGCAGCACAGCTCACATTGCCCTTTCCAAGCCTGCTGTTGGTAAAGCTGGGCGCCGGTGAGGGCTGGCTTTTTGCCTAGCTTTGTCTGACTGTCGGAGGGAAAACGGACGGGGGCCTGGGGAGGAAGCCTGCATCAAGCTAGACTGGGAAAGCTGGCTGCAAGAGGAATAGAAGCTGGGTGAGCCAGACCCAGACGCTTCCCAAGTCCCCATAATCAATTTGATATTGATATTGACCATCTGGCGATGTCCAAGTGTAGTGTCGCCTCTTGGGTTGTTGGAAAAGAGTGTTTGAAGTTGAATGATTTGCCTTGGATTCAAAAGGAGTTCATTCTGTTGTTTTTGAAATTGTACCCCAGTACTGTCTTTTCCTACTCTTTTATTGATTATGAAGGCTACTCCATTTCTTCTGAGGGATTCTTGCCCGCAGTAGTATACCTGATGGTCATCTGAATTAAATTCACCCATTCCTGTCCATTTTAGTTTGCTGATTCCTAAGCTGTCGATGTTCAGTCTTGTCATCTCTTGTTTGACCACATCCCACTTGCCTTGATTCATGGATCTTACATTCCAGGTTCCTATGGAGGAAAAAAATCTTTACAGCATCAGACTTTCCTTTCACCACCAGATGCATCCACATCTGAGTGTCCTTTCGGCTTTGGCCCAGTCGCTTCACTGTTTATGGCACTACTAGTACTAGCCCTCTACTCTTCCCCAGTAGCATATTGGACATCTTCCAACCTGAGGGACTCATCTTCCGGCGTCGTATCTTTTTTCCTTTTGGTACTGTCCATGGGGTTTTCATGGCAAAGATACTGGAGTGGGTTGCCATTCCCTTCTCTAGTGGATCATGTTTTGTCAGAACTCTCTGCTATGACCTGTCCATCTTGGGTGTCCCTGCACAGCATAGCTCATAGCTTCATTGAGCTACGCAAGCCCCTTTGCCATGACAAGGCAGTAATCCATGAAGGGGTTCAAGACATTAAATACATCTAAATTACATTTTTAAAAAATAGTTATGAATGGTCCTTAGATGAATTATGTCATTTAAAAACTAACAATAGGGGGAAATAGTTATTGAACTTGGTGGATCCCGTTAAAAGTAAGAATTCCATATGCTACCCATCGTTTTTTTGCCACAGAATCTGCTTTACATGTATATATGTTTATAAAGATTAGAGAATGAATTGAACTACCGTGTTTCCCTGAAAATAAGACCCAACCAAAAAATAAGCCCTAGCCTGACTTTTTTGGGGGGGTGGGCCTAATATAAGCCCTACCCCAAAAATTAGCCTGGGGGATGGGCGTGGCCAACACAAGAGGTGGTGAGCACACGGGGGCAGACGGTGTCTGGCAGCAACCGCAGCCCACTGGCCACTTGGCACAATGCAGACAAGTCTGAGTGTGGAGGCAGAGGTGGTGGGGAGAAACAGGTAATCCGGATGTGCTGTGTGGCTGCCTGGCTTGTGGGAGGCTTGCACAGTGGCACCGGCAGCAGGCAGAGGCATGGGGGGGGGGGGGGAGGCAGGTGATCCTGACACCCTGAATGGGCACTTATTACGGTGTGGCTGCAGGCAAGCTGAGAGACATTGGAACAGAGTGGGCGGCACATTGGGATCGCCTCCGCTAGGCTCTGCCATGCACTTTTCGCCCAGAGGGAGACTAGAAGCTTTGCTTGCAAACGGGGCACCCCATTTGCAAACAGACGAAGCTAATCGCTGTGTTTCAAAGTGCCCCGTTTGCCAGCAGATAAAGCTTCCACTCTCCGCCATTTCTGTGTCTGGGCAAAAAGTGCATTTGTGCTGGGAAGCCCTGTAAACTGTTGCGGCCACAGACAAGCAGATGGTGGGAGCGGGCGGGCACAAAATAAGACATCCCCGAAAATAAGTCCTAATGGGTCTTTTGGTCCTATATACCGTGTTTCCCCAAAAATAAGACAGGGTCTTATTTTCTTTTGAACCCCGAAATAAGGGCTTGGCCTTATTATCGGGGGGTCTTATTATTTCGGGGGTGCAGGAGGCCCTGGGCAGCCTGTGCACTCACAGCTGGGAGTCCAGCAGAGAGGCTCCCTTTGCACACCGCCATCAAGCCCTTCCCCTCCCGCGGAGTGTGTGTGTAGAACGTGAGCAGCCCAAAGGCACCAAGCCGTGCGAGTGCCTGTCCCCACTCCCCACTCGCGCGCCTCCCAGGCCTCATCATGTTGATGTGGGCAAAGCCGGTGAGCACCAGGTCCTTGAGGAGCTCATAGCCAATGCCGCTGGCACCCACCACCAGCACCCACGCAGAAGCCACGGCCTGGGCCAGCTCTCCCTGCAGGGTCCAGCTCCAGCCGTCACCATAGAGTGGGAAGCACACTCCCAGAGCGGCCGCTGCCCTGGCTGGGGTTTGGAAGCCGCAGAGGCAGAGTTTGGGGGAGAGAAAGAAAGACTTCTGCAGCTTCTGCTGCTTCCCTTGCATGCAGCCAAAAGCTTCCAAACCCCAGCCAGGGCAGCGGCCGCTCTGGGAGTGTGCTTCCCACTCTATGGTGACGGTCGCCAGAGGCCTTCCCTTCCCCCCTGCTCCTCTCCACTCCAATCATCCCACGGTGTCCCCCCCGAGCGCTGACTGACCGGAGCGCCCACCAGCGAACCCGGGAAGCCCCTCTGCCTTGGGAGTCACTGGATTGGACAGCAATCAGGCTAGACTCTTCCTGGGGAAGGGAGCCTCGCGGGACCCTTGCCCACCCTCCCTTCCTCCCGCAGGTTGAGTTTACTCTTTCCAGGTGCCCAGCAGCGAGACGCCAGGCAGCCGTGCCCAGGGCAGCCCCAACAGACACAGCTCAGCTGGCCCAGCCATGGGCAACGCTCCTTGCCTGTGGCTGAGCTTGGCTGCAGGGGGCTGCCGGGCCTCTGCAGGCAACGGTGGCAGCAGCACCTCAGCCAACCCCGCCGAGACCCACGCCCAGCTGCAGGATGCACCAGGCCTGCTGCCAGTGGCCGCCCTGCCAAGGAAGCCCCAGGGCGGCGATGCTTGCGCTGGGGCTGCTGTGGCGGGCACTCGGTAGCGCAGGCTATGCGGACGTGGCACCTGGGCGCAGGGGCGAGATTGGGAGGGCTGCCACCATGGCGCAAGAGCAGGAGCAGGCACTCGAGGTCTGTCGGTGCCGCGGGTGGCGAAAGGGGTGGGTGGCACAGGAGTTTGCAGGGATGTGGCTGTCTTGGGAGGGTTGGGGGTGTGTGAGGGACCTGTGTGTGTGTGTGTGAGAGGGGGGGCTTATTTTGGGGGGAGGGCGTATATTTAGGCCCACCCCAAAAGTCAGGCTTGGCCTTATTTTTGGGACATGTCCTATTTTCAGGGAAACACAGTATATATATGTTTCCCCAAAAAATAACACTGGGTTTCTCCAAAAAGATGGCCCACCTTGAAAAGAAGCCCTATCATGTTTTTGAGCGCATGTGATCAAATTAAGTCCCACCCACAAAATTAACCCTAATTAAGACCCCGCCCATTCCAGGGTGCAGGGGGTGGGGCAAGGCAAAGAGGTAAAAAATAAGCTAGGGTGGGGAGGGGAGTGGTGGAGCAGAAAATTAGAATAGTACATGAAATCAATAAAACAAGGATTGTACATAGAACAATATCGGACCTCTGAAAAGTATAAGCATGCATATGTACTCAGTACTTGGTTTGGGCCCCTTTTGCATCAATTACTGCCTCAATGTGGCAAGGCATGGATGCTATCAGCCTGTGGCACTGCTGAGGTGTTATGGACGACCAGGATGCTTCAATAGCGGCCTTCAGCTCTTCTGCATTGTTCAGTCTCATGTCTGTCATCTTTCTCTTGGCAATGCCCCATAGATTCTCAATGGGGTTCAGGTCAGGCGAGTTTGCTGGCCAATCAAGCACAGTAATTGAACCAGGTTTTGGTACTTTTGGCAGTGTGGGCAGGTGCCAAGTCCTGCTGGAAAATGAAGTCAGCATCCCCATAAAGCTTGTCTACGGAAGGAACCATGAAGTGCTCCAAAATCTCCTGGTAGACGGCTGCGTTGACCCTGGACTTAATGAAGCACAGTGGACCAACATCAGCAGATGACATGGCTCCCCAAATCAACACAGACTGTGGAAACTTCACACTGGACTTCAAGCATCTTGCAGTGTGTGCCTCTCCATTCTTCCTCCAGACTCTGGGTCCTTGGTTTCCAAATGAGATGCAAAAGTTGCTCTCATCAGAAAAGAGGACTTTGGACCACTGAGCAACAGACCAGTTCTTTTTGTCTTTAGCCCAGGTAAGACGCTTCTGACGTTGTTTGTTGTTCAGGGAGCGTCTTGACAAGAGGAATACGACATTTGAAGCCCATGTCCAGGATCCGTCTGTGTGTGGTGGCTCTTGATGCACTGACTCCAGCCTCAGTCCACTCCTTGTGAAAGTCCCCAACACTTTTGAATGGCCTTTTCCTGACAATCCTCTCCAGGCTGCGGTCATCCCTGCTGCTTGTGCACCTTTTTCTTCCACACTTTTCCCTTCCACATAACTTTCTATTAATGTGCTTTGATACAGCACTTTGGGAACATCCAACTTCTTTTGCAATTACCTTTTGAGGCTTTCCCTCCTTATGGAGGGTGTCAATGATGGTTTTCTGCACAACTGTCAGGTCAGCAGTCTTTCCCATGATTGTGATTCCTACTGAACCAGACTGAGAGACCATTTAAAGGCTCAGGAACCCTTTGCAGGTGTTATGGCTTAATTAGCTGATTAGAGTGGGACACTTTGAGCCTAGAATATTGAACCTTTTCACAATATTCTAATTTTCTGAAATTGTGAATTTGGGGTTTTCATGAGCTGTAAACTATCTTGCTTTGCATGTAATGAGTCTATCTCATATATTAGTTTCACCTTTTAAGTTGCATTAATGAAATAAATGAACTTTTGCACGATATTCTAATTTTTCGAGTTTCACCTGTACATCAACTCTTTTCCAGTCCTCTGGTAGTTCCCCTGTGCTCCAGGTTCTTTGAAAGATATAGTTCAGTGGTTCTGAGATCTCGTCTGCCAGTTCCTTCAGAACCCTGGGGTGTAAACCATCCGGTCTTGGTGATTTGAACTCGTCTAGGGTAGACAGGTGTTCACTTACCATTTTCTTCCCTATTTTAACTTGTGTTCCTAATCTGTTTTTTTCTGGTGCTGTTTTTGATAGGTTGGACTGTTTCTTTTCCTTTTGTCTAAAGACAGATGCAAAAAATGAGTTAAGTAGTTCTGCTTTCTCCCTGTTGCTTGTCACCTTCTTGCCACTTTCTCCCAGCAATGGGCCAATTGTTTCCTTGACTTTTTTCTTGTTTTTAATATGTTGGAAGAAGCTTTTTTTGTTATTTTTTACTTTAGTTGCAAGCCTTTGTTCATTGTGAGCCTTAGCTTTCCTCACTTCATCTTTACAGGCTCGGGCTATTTGCTGATATTCTGCCTTAGTTATTTGCCCCTCTTTCCACTTTTTATACTTGTCCTTTTTGTCTTTCAATTTGTTAGAGAGTTCTTTATGCAGCCATGCTGGTTTCTTTTGAGAGCTATTATTTTTCTTCTTCATTGGTATTGTGTTAGACTGGGCTTTTGTAATCTCACTTTTCAAAATTTCCCAAGCTTCTTGAGTTGTTTTCCCCTTGAGGATTCTCATCCGTGGAATCCTTCTCAAGCTCTAAGTTAATTGAAATTAGCTCTCTTAAAGTCCAAGACTCTAGTTTGACTTTGTTCTACTACTTGTGTTTGCATAATGTTGAATTTCAATATTGCGTGATCACTTGCCCCCAAGGTTCCTGTAGCTTCAACACCTTCTATCATTTCATCTCTGTTAGTGAGAATTAAGTCCAATATGGCTGATCCCGTAGTTCCCTTCTCTACTTTTTGGGAGACAAAGTTGTCTGCTAGGTTTGTTAAGAACCTGTTGGATCTTCCACTTGGTGCAGAGTTTGTCTCCCAGTTGATGTCAGGGTAGTTAAAATCCCCCATTACTATTGTGATGTGCTTCCTACATACCTTAGTTTGCTGACTAGCAAAAAGTTCATCTACTTCCTCTGTTTGGTTGGGTGGCCTATAGGATAGACCTATGGCAATGTCATTCCCCCCCCCCTTTAATATTGACCCAAATGCATTCAAGATAATTTTCATCATTGTCGTGCTCTATTTCTGTAGAGATGTAGTTATTTCTTATATATAGTGCAACTCCACCTCCTCTTTTATTTGGTCTATTTCTTTTAAATAATGTATAACCCTCTAGCTGTATGTTCCATTTGTGGGTTTCATCCCACCAAGTTTCTGTAATAGCAACAATATCATATCTGCCCTCATTTACTTGAATTTCTAATTCACCCTATTTATTCCTCATACTCTGTGCATTGGTGTATAGACATTTGAGTCCATTTTGATTGACCCGATGTTTACTGTCTACATAACCTGTGTTGTGCCTGACTGCTCCTACTTTCTTGCCACCTGTTTAATTAATGCACATGGTATGGCACTCACTATTAAATGCTTGGTTTTGGTTGACAGCAGGGGTGATAATCTGACTCGGACAGACATCTATGTTGCATGCACTGATAGCCCTATTAATTTTGGATTGCTAGGGACAGAAATGTTCTGTATCAATTAATTCTCTGTCCCTGCTGTTCAGTTTAAATGTTTATCCAGAAAATCAGAAAATATGGCAGTATCATTTCCCCCCTTTTATATTGACTCAAATGCATTCAAAATAATTTTTATTGGAGGGCGTGACCGGCATCGGGCGATACGGTGTGGATTCTGGAGCTCCAGAAGAGCACTGATATCCCAGCCGATTTTGGGGATCTCTAGGGATCATAGCTGTCTTGTAGGGACAGTGAAGAAAGAAGATGCAGGCTGGCACGGATAGGGAAAGAGCAAGTTCCCTGAAGTGCTGGCATTAGTCTTTGACCCATCAGCGAAGGAAGGCAGCCATGGAGCTGTCAAAAGCCGGAGCGGCCACGATCAGAAAGAGGAAGTGCAGGAGTGGTGATTGAACAGAGTATTGTTACCGGATGAGTGGTTGGCCAACTCACAGGTAAGAAGAAAAAACTTTTAAAAGCTTGAAAGAAGTCACAACGAGCAATTAGCGGCTAATTTACACTTGGGAATTTAAGGGGAGGGGGAAAAAGAGGAACTTTAAAGTTAAAACGAAAGCCCTAAAAGGAATCTTCCACCTGGATTTAAAATTGGATTTTGAAAGAAATAAAAACAAGACAAGGGAAAAGGAGACAGAGGAACATTTTTTAAACAATAAAAAGATTTAACTCGGAAGAGAGGAAATGGGAGTTCCCGTGGAGGTATAAAATGGATTCTTTGTTGCCGAAAGAGTTGTGAATTGAAGAGAGACAACTGCTGGAGGAGAGATCGTGGGAAAGAGCCGTAGGAGTATACAGATGAAAAGATTAAGAGAAGCAGAGAGGACAAGAACTGAGATTGTGAGGGCTCAAGTGAGCATTTGAACTGGACACTATCTGGAAAGAAAAAGGAGATATCGCATGGACTTTGAAACTAGAAGTATAAGTGAATGAAAATAATAAATTGAAAAATTCTAGCCTTCTAAAGTGACAATATGGAGAATTGGGGGGATGAATGTGAGATATTAAGGGAGATGTTTGAAAAAATAAGAGAAGCATTTAAGGAAAATAAGGAAGCAGAGGATTGGTTAGAATGCAAGAAAAAAGAAAGAGAAAAGATGAATGAGAAGCAAGAGAAACAAGGAGAAAATATTGAAAAGGAAATAAATGAAAATAAAGATAAAGATGATTACACTGGGATTAACAGTGATAGAATAAAAATGGATAAGAGAGAATACATCTCAAAACTGAAAAGAAGAGAAATAAATGGGGAAATATTGAGAGGGAAAATTAACAGAGTGAAAATTAAAGAAAAGAGGCAGAAAGGGAGATATAAGAAAAGGAAGAGGAAGAAGGTAAGGGAATGGGAGAAAGGGAGGAAAGCATCAAGAAATGGGATTGTGGAGAGTTTAAAAAAATGGTTAAGAGTCAGTGAAAATATTAATATGTTAATAAAGAGCAGGATGCTAGTTGTAGAAATTATATGTGAAAATACTGTTTAATGTAAAATAGATCAGTAGATGAAATGTGAAAAAAATGAACTGTTTTTGATGTTGGAGGAAGCACTAAGTGGAGAGAAATAAAAGCAACAAAAGAATTAACTGAAATTAAGATGGGAATTGAAATGTAAAATTGAATGAAAATGGAATGTTAGTAAATGATGTAAATGACAGACTTGTAAGAAGTAAAACAGAAGAAATACATTGTTAAAGGGGAAAAAGCAAGGGTTGGAAGATTATTTCAACAAAGGTTTCAAGGAAAAATGCAATAAGTTTAAATATTTGTTAATAATTAAAAAGAGGAGGGGAATTTCAAGCAATATTTTAAATAAATGAGAAAGATTGGGGTTGCCTGGACACCATAGTGGAAAATATTAAATTGAAAATGAATACAGCAATAGAGAGAGATGAAAGAGGAGTAGAGGGTAGAGAGATGGAAGAGAAGGGGAGAAGAGAGAGGGATGGAAGAGAGGGGAGGAAGGAAGAGAGGGGAAATCAGAGTAGGAGAGAGGGCTAGACACAGAGGAAGAAAGGAGGAGAAGGAGAAAGGAAGAGGAAGTAGAGAGGAGCAGGAGAGGAGGGAAAAAGAAAGTAAGAAGGAAAGAAGAAAGGGAGATGGCAGGATTGAGAAGAAAGATTGCTGTACAACAAAAAAGATGAAATGGAAGAAAGGCAACCCCGAACATATATAAATATACTAAGATAAAGAATGGTTTTGTCATAAGGCTGTGACAAGGCTTTGGAATACAAAGGCAAGGAAGTTACAGTTTTGAGACAAATTCCAAGAAAAGTGAGAGATATAAGAAGGAAATATCAATTCTTGACCAAAGTTTTGTTGCAAAAAGGGATTAACTATAGATGGTTGTTTCCAGAGGGAGTAGGCTTAACATGGGACTCTCAAAGATACAGACTAAACACAATTGATAAGGCAAGAGCCTTCCTTGAGGAACTTCTTAAAGGGACGGATACTGATATGGAGGTTGAAACACAAACAATACCAGCCTCAATAAAACCTGTTGAAGAGGAATTGATAACCTTGGAAGAAACAGAAGGAGCCATGGGCGGAGTTATGGGATATAAGGAGCAACGTGAAGCCAGATCAACTAGAGCAACAAAACCTAATTATAAAGTATGAACATGGATGAAAGGAAATTAATTTCAATAAATATAAATGGACTAAATTCGGCCAATAAAAGAAGAACAGTCTTCCACAAATTAGAAAAATTAAAATTTGATACAATTTGTTTACAGGAAATGCATATTAAAAAGCAACATGAACAATTATTGATTCAACCAAAACTTGGTAAAACCTTTCTATCATTGGCACAAAGTAAAAAAAGAGGTGTTGCTCTGTATATTAGAAATACACTTATGCCTGAGCAGAAGTATGCTGACCCAGAAGGCAGAATTTTGATGGTAGAATTAATTGATAACAATACAAAATTACTCTTAGTAGCAATATATGGCCCTAACAATAATCAGAGTGACTTTTACAGGAAATTACATAACAAGATAACTGAAATGGACTACGAAAATGTTTGCATGGGGGACTTTAATGGAATTGTAGATGAAAAACTGGATTATAAAACAAGTAGAACAACAAGACATAGTAGAAAGATATTGCCGAGGACTTTCTTTAAAATGACAGAGGAAATAAACTTGAAAGACATTTGGAGGGAGAGAAATGGGAAAAATAGACAATACACCTTCTACTCTGATAGACATTTATCTTGGTCTAGATTGGATATGATATGGGCAACAATGGAATTGACTTTAAATATTGAACAAGTGAACATAGATACTAATACATGGGCGGATCATAATCCAGTGATTGCTATTTGGAAAGGGCAAAAAGGCAGATCTAGATGGACATTGAACAATACAATATTAAAAGAGAAAGACTTTACACAGAAAATGAAATGAGAACTGGACTTTTTTTTAAGGAGAATAAGAAAGAAACATCGATACA
This sequence comes from Ptyas mucosa, assembly GCA_012654045.1. Classification (NCBI taxonomy): domain Eukaryota; kingdom Metazoa; phylum Chordata; class Lepidosauria; order Squamata; family Colubridae; genus Ptyas; species Ptyas mucosa. Next base: position 117,351 of record WNWU01012602.1, read on the forward strand.
AAACCGTTGGGATACAATGAAAGCCTTTGTCAGAGGAATAATTATTGATTATACATGGAAAAGAAATGTAAAGAAAAGACAAACCCTTAAAATATTGAGAGATGATCATAAAAGACTTGAAAAAGAACTCCAGAAAGATCCACACAAGAAAGATGTAAAAATTAAAATGGATACTATAAAGCACAAAATGGATCTACTGGAGAAGGAAGAATTAGCACAAAAAATAAGAACTGCTAAACAGAATTATTTTGAAAATGCAAATAAACCTGGCAGATGGTTAGCATATAAATTGAAAAAAGAGAATCAAGGAAAATAACGCAATTAATTGATCATCAAGGACAAAGTAGATTTGGAAACAAAGAGATGGGGGGAATAATACAGGAATACTATACACAACTGTACAAGAAAGATGTGATAGAAGAGGATAAAGTAGCAAGGTATCTACAAAAAGCTAAATTCCCAAAAATTCCCAAAGAGTTTGAGAACTTAGAAGGAAATATAACGATGATGGAGTTAATTGAGGCAATTAAAAAACAGAAGAATGGAAAGGCACCAGGTCCAGATGGACTGCCAGCTGAATATTATAGGACTTTACAAGAATCACTATCAATCCCAATGCTGGAGGTTATGAATGAAGTAATGGAAAAGAAAGAAATACCCAAGACATGGACTGAGGCATACATCACTTTGATCCATAAGGAAGAGACAGACCCACAACAAATGAAAAACTATAGGCCGATATACCTGCTAAATGCAGATTATAAAATCTTTGCTATATATTTTTTTATTTTTATTTAAAAAAAAAGGGGTCCAGAATGTTAAATTTACACAATCGCAGAATTTGAGGGAGAATTTTTATTAAATGTTTTATAGGTGGCATTTAGATCCTAAGAAATTGTCATGTATGTATCCTAATGTTCAACCAAAATGTTGGAGATGTGATTGTTTAGATGCTACATATTATCATATATGGTGGACTTGCAAGAAAGTGAAGGCTTTTTGGATAAAAATATGGTGGGTTATGCAAAACGTTTTGAAGAAAAAGCTACAATTTTCTCCACAATTGTTTTTATTGGGTATAGTTAAGGATTTTACAAGGGGGGAAACAAAATTGATATTGTATATGGTAACAGCAGCTAGACTGTTGGTTGCCCAATATTGGAAGAAAGATGTCCTGCCTACTATTGATCAATGGACCCAGAAGATGGCTGGATTTACAGAGATGGCGAAGATCTCAGCTTTTTTAAAAGACCATAAACAAGGGAAATATGTGCAAGAATGGAAAAAATGGATTGATTATATACAAAATAAATATCAAACTAGAAAATATTATATAGCTTTCAGCTGAAGGAGATTAGACAAATATGATTATGCTGATTAGAGTAAAGGGGATAGAATATGAAGGGGTTGAATAATATATATTGGGTTTGTAGTTATAATAGATTTATATAGTGGAAGTCTGAAGGGGGGGAAGGGGAGGTTGGGTCGGGGTGGGGAGGGAAGGGGGATATGTATTTGATAATTTATATGATTTAAATGTATAACCTGTGGGGGATGGGGGGGGG